>CM031237.1:923177748-923771997 GCA_018340775.1 Taxus wallichiana var. yunnanensis
CTCCGTTAGCCCGCTGACCCACTTTTCCCCGCCACGTGTCTCCCTATGGTTCATTTGGTAGACCCATGCTTCAAACTTCCATTTTAACTCCTTTTGCAAAAAGGAAAAAAATTCCCTTTGCCTCCACGAGCCCATCGACCCACACTCTCCTCTGCGCCTACCACGTGTCCACCCCTTACTCCATTATGGACCCATGGCCCTTTCCTCACCTTTTATCCCTTTTGCCAAAAAAGGTAAAAAAATTGTAAGTCCCCCCTTTGGCCTTCCATTTTGCTTGTGAATAAGAACATGACACATGTCTCTCTTGCGGGACTTGCGGGGTCACGGGAAACATTCGTGAAATTTTCTAAAATCCAAAAAAACGTTAATTTTTTAAAGAAAACCCTTCGATTCTTACCCAACCACAAGCACCCACATATGAGGGAAGGTTTGAGGTTAATTTTGATGGGAAAATGACACTTGTATAACCGTAAAAAAACATAGAATTTTCCTGTGACCTCCTAAGTCAATTTTTTCTTCATGGGTGAAGGAGTTTTTGGTCAAAAGACATATGGGAAGTGATTTAAAGCAATTTTTGACCATGGGGAAGGATTTTTGAGGGAAAATAAGTACAAAACAAGAAAATTCAAGCTCCAAAGGCCGGGAAAGAAGGAAAAAATGACAGAGGCCTGTGGATTTGAAAAACTAGGGCACAAAATAGGGCATGCATGTATTTTTCTTTCAAATGGGGAAAAATAATAAGTTTTTGAGCTTTTAGAAGCATTCAATCAGGAAAAAAAATTTGAGACCACCAAATTTGAAGAAAAATGTTTTTAGAGCACGTAGAACAAAGGGGAAAGATGGGAAAATAATAGAGGATCAAAATGGGCACCAACATCAGCTCTTGCTCGGGGATGAGTACTCCCAGTGAGTGCCATAAGAACAATGTATACCAAGTTCCAAAATAATCCATTGGGAAAAGGAGTCATGAGCCAAAACCAACAAAAACAAGCTAATAACCCGACAAAAATGGTTGTTATACACCAAGGCAAACCACAAACTAACAAAACAAAAAAACAGAGCAAAAACCAAACACTATACACTGTACAAGTTGGTGCATACCTCAACTTTGGGGATTAATCCAAGAAATGCTCCAGATGCCTACCATTAACAGGTAGTTCAAGTAATTCCCCATCTAAATCTTTGAGAAAAAAGGTGTTCTAACCAATTCTAATATCAATGGAGTAAGCGCCCATGCATAATGCATCAAATTTTCCATGTTTGTCCTTATCTTCATTTTTGTTGTCCCATAACAAAACTAGATCTCCAATATTGAAGGCCCTAGGAGTAACCTTCTTTTCAAACAACCTCTTCAACTTCTCTCTAAATCTAACATGCCTTTGGTGGGATGCTCTTCTCTCTTCATCTAGCTCTACAATCTGATTAATTCTTGCTTCATATGGGCTGACCTCCTGATCTTCAAGTTATTGAATAAACTAAAATGAAGATAATTGTAGATGTAAGGGTAGAAGAGCCTGAGTTTCATACACCAATTCAAATGAGCTCTTACCAGTAGCTCTCTTGGTATTGATTCTATCAGTCCAAACTTTAAATTTCAGTTGTTCACCCCATTTTCTCTTGTTCAACTCCAAGGTCCTCCTAATAATCTTCAATAAGTTCTTATTGCTGGACTCAACTTGTCCATTCCCTTGTGGGTTATAGTTTGAAGAATAAGTCAGATTGGTTCCATACTCCTTGCACATTTCCATAAAAGGTTTAGCTCTAAACACACATGGCATTATCAGCCATAATCTTGACTGGCACACCAAATCTACATATAATATTATTCAACAAGAAATCCATAACAACTTGGTGTGTTGCTTTCTTGGTGGGGATTGCTTCTACCCACTTGGTGAAATAATTTGTGGCTACAAGGATCCACTTATGTCCAGCACTATAAGGGTCTGAAATCTCACCAATGAAGTCCATTCCCCACTATTTGAAAGGACCTTCAACTGATACAGGCTACAAAGGAAGGGAGCCTAAAGTTTTCATTCTTCCAGAGAGCTTATTTGGCGGTTTTCACATTTTCTAATCAACATGGTTGCATCTTTGAAGAGAGTTGGCCACCAATAAATAACTCTCAAAACTTTGTGTGTTGTAGCCCTTCCAACAAAGTGCCCTCCACAAACTCTCCCATGGAAATCAACAATTACTTTGGGAGCTTCATCTTCAGTTACACATTTCAAGAGGAAAGCTTTAGGGTTCTTCCAAGTCATCCCAAAGTCAATGATGATGTATTTTTGAGAAGCCAACTTGAGGGATTTTTTTTAATTTTTATTTAAATGATCAGGACAACATAGGTGTTTGAGGTAAAATATTATATCCTTGTACCACTCAGAACTTAACAATTTCTCAAGAACATCTACCCTTTCTTCCTCTACTTCATTCACTTCCATAGTCTACAAGTTTCTCTCAGCCATGAGCTTAGCAAGACCCAAACCTCTTACTAACTTTGTGGTTTGGATGTCCATGTAATACTCTTGTAGTTTGTTCACCCATCTACATATTTTTCTTGAGATCTCCATATCTAATAAGATGTCTTTTACCATGGTGTGGGGAACATAAGAAACAACTTTTGAACTTAAGATATAAGGCATGAAAACCTTTATTGCTTTCACCAAGGCAAATGCTTGTTTTTCCATGATTGTATACTTCAACTCAGCAGCTTGTAAAGCCTTGCTAAATAAGGCAATAGGCCTCTCATCCACATCTTCATCCTTTTGGAGCAAAACAAATGCAATAGTATTTTCATAAGTAAAGGAGAAGATTTGGAAAGGCTTCTTGTAATTCAGGAGCTACCAAGACAAGTGCATACTTCAATGCCTCTTTGATTCCTTCAAAATCTTTAAGGGTAGCCTCCTCCCACTTGATAATTTGATCTTTCTTTAACATGCATGTGATAAGAAGAGTCAACTCAGCAAAATTTGACACAAAACCTCTAATGAAATTGATCTTCCCAAAGAAAGATTAGATGGCCTTCTTCATTCTTGGAAGAACCTTGTTGATTACTTCTACTCTCTCTGGGTCAATCATGACACTAGACTTGAAATAATATGACCGAGAAGCTTGGCCTTTTGCACCCCAAAGTGAAACTTATTTGGATTGAGAGAGATTACAAATTCTCTACATCTGATCAACATCCTTTCTAAATGTTGCAAGTGATCTTTTCTACTCCTTAAAAATGCAATCACATCATCCACGATAAACTGTAATGAAGTCATTTATATAACCAACAAAAGAAACATCCATTTCTCTTTGGAAATTAGCTCCAACATTCATAAGGCCAAAAGGCACTCTCAAAAACATATGTTCCCCAAGGAGTGGTAAAGACAATTTTAAATCTTTCTGACTCCTTGACAACAACCTGATTGTAGCCAAAGAAACCATCCAAGGTGGACAACAATTCAGATCTAGTCACTAACTACAGCATGTTCTCCATGTTTGGCAAAGGATAATTGTCTTTCAATGAAGCTCTATTCAAATTTATGAAGTCTACACAAAGTCTGATATCTCCATTCTTTTTTCTGATTGGCACAAGGTTTGCAACCCAAGATGAATACCTTGTGGGCTGAATGATCCCTCCCTCCTTCATTTTCTTCAATTCATCTTGCATTTTCATGGAGAGGAGTGGATTAATTATCCTTTTCTTCTGTATGAATGGTTTGAAATTTTTCTAAAGAGGGATCTCATGTTGTAACAATTCTTCTCTATATGCTTTCAGCTCTAAATATGACCAGGCAAGATAGTCTTGATATTGTTTTAACAATTGGAGGTAGGACTATTTTTATTCCTTTCTTAAACTACTGCCCAACCAAACTCTCCTTAGTTTCTCCTTTGTTCCCAAGTTATGCTATTCCACGTCCCTTGAGGTAGACATGTTTATATTGATGATGCAATCAGCCTTATCAAAATTTGACTCAAGAGTAACCAACCTTCTAGGAATGGTGTTAGTTTTCAATTGGATAATATCCTTTCCAAGTAAAGTCTCTCTTCCTTTAGTCATACATACCATTGGATCCTAATAAATATTCTAATCTACAAACTCACCTTGATTTTGTAATAACCTTTTCACTTGAGAATCATCATTAAACACTTGCCAATGCTTGATGTTATCAGGGATAGCTGGCCTAGTTAACACTTCAACATTATACTCACAATAAGGTGAAATGGTACAATCTCCAAATCTTGATCCCAATACTACCAAATTTTCATTAGCGAGAATTCAAACTTCTATCATGATGCATAATGTTGAAGGAATCAAACATATCAATTAGATCCCAAACTACATGCTTATACTATTTTCATCTGCTAATTTTTTGTAGCATACAGTTTTCTTATTTATTTGACAACTAGCTCGAATCTCCTTTTGCAATGATGTCCTTGAAACCATACTACCATGAAATTCTCAGACCCAACAATAAGGCTTCACACTCAGAATGTTGTTAGTACATTCAAAATTAATCTTGAAAAAAAAACTCTTCCAAGCTAGGAGAAATCAGAATTATACTAGCACCATTCCCAAATTTGGAGCAAGCTCCATCAAATAGCAAGGTCAAGGAGAAATTACATGTTCAAGGCACTTTGGTTGATCCATCTTGTGCTCTTTACCATCAGCAAAGCCAATAAAATTATCATCATCAACATTAGCAAACAACACCTCATAGAAAGCATTGTTTGGATCCTCAAATAGATTTGTATTCTTTTCTCCATAGAGCTTGACAAGGCTGCCTTCAATGGGAATAGTGGAAAAATAAATGTCCATTTGGACACTCCCTCCAACACTTTTAGCCCACTTTCTTGACAATAACATACCCCACTTGGTAGGGCAATCAACAATCACAACATCCAATTTTAAATTCCTCCCGAGATAAGATGCAAGCTGCACCACCAAACCTTTCACACAACCAACTACCAGCACTTCTCTTGAGTCCATGGTAGTATGGTTTCCATAGGATGCTATCACTTTGATATCGAACTCATTTATGACTTCTAGAGGCATGACATTACATTATGCACAGGAATCAAACATACAATTTTGAAGTAGTCTATCCTTTATGATCAGAGTTGTGAAGACTGGATCAACATTCAATTGGGAATCAACCAAGGATGTCTCCAAATATACCTCAAGTGTTTCACCAAGATCCTCTACTGCTGGTGGTGTTTCAAGGTCAGCAATGATCTAAGGATGAGTTTCAATAACATTTACATTTCTCCACAGGGTAGTCTTCTCTTCCTTCAATCCTAAGTACTCAAATGCTCTCTTCTTATGCTCAGGAATCCTAAGAAACTCAATGATTAGAACACTCACTTTGATTTTCCTTAGTACTTGGGCTATGTCATAGGGAACACTCTTTGGAAAAGTAGAATTGGAAGGGAGACAAGAAAATTCATCGATGGCATGGGATTCTTGGTAGCTTGGGCATGAGGAGAACTATAATTTTTACTTGGGAAAGTAGAGATTTTGGCAGGTGTTTCCCTTCTAGGAGCCTCTTTGGGGATACTTGTGAGCAAGGGTTTTTAGGTTTGGCTTGAGGGCCAACTCCTTAACAACTTTACTTCTATTGTTATAGTCTTTCTCTTGAGCTACAACAACATTCATCAACAATTGTCTATCTTCCTCCGAAGGGATACCACCATCATACTTCGAATCATCAAAGCTCTTAAGTATTCAAATTCATTGTTAGGAATTTCAAAAGATTACACTACATCAAATTCAAGAGTATGAGGGGGAAGAAAGACTTGTACCCATTTGATGGAATCCCAAAAGGTAGCAGTAATCCTAGCACTTATTACTTCAGTAGATGTTACTCCTCCTTGTGAGATTAAAGAACAGCCCACCATGCAAATATCATCATCAATACCATAATCATTATTAGATTCACCATCTTGTTGGTCCACTTCACATGGAGGATGGGGTAGAAAACACCTATCACACCAATCAATATCAACAACTTCCTTAACAGTACCAAACCTAACAATTAGGGGATCGGGCAACATTCTTCCTTCACGTGCTTAAGGATGTCTATTTTTAGACCCCATGGGTCCTTTTCCTCTATCATCTTCCCTTTGATCACCTCTAGGATGATCGGAAAATCTGACATGGTTTTGTGCTCTTGGCTAACCTTGTGAAGTTTTCCCAATTCCCTTCTCACTCTTACCAACTTGTATGAGATTTCTTTGACAACCCCTCGCCAATTTTTCACAACCTCCTCCAAATCAGCACCCTTGCTAGCTTGAGGTTTTTAGGGGTTTATCAAATTTACACCATATATTTTGAGGGGCTTCCCAATTGCTTTGATATTGTTTTCCATTTGAAGTGCCATGGTGAAATATTGTCTTAGATTATTAGGGTTCTTGTCTCTTAGGTAATAGGCTGAATTTTTATCAAATGCATCTACATATTTGATTAAACAAGACTCATGAAAAGGCCTCGAGACTAACGGGAAGCCTTCTCAAAGTTTTGTTAAAACTTGTGTTGAATTCATGGACTGATTCATTGAGATTCTTCTTGATATTCTCAAATTCGAGACAAGAGAAATCTAGGATCAGTCTTGTCACAATATTACAACCTAAATGCATTCTTCATCTCGGTCCAAGAATCAATTGAATTATCAAGCGAGCCTTATACCAATCTATAGCATCATCCTCTTCTAGTGTGTGAATGGACAATTTAATATACACATCTTCAAACTCTATTTAAAAATATTCCATCATGTTAACAATTTTTTTGATATGTTGATCACCAGTTATGACATTGTTACCTTCGAACTTTGGCAACCTATTTTTGACATCTTGAGGAGAGCATTTGGGTAACCATCCATTTCTCTAAAATCTATAGGACCGAAGGTGTTAACAATAAATGGAGGTCTAGGTGAGCCATATTTTTGGTGGAGGTGATCTTGGGGGTGACACAAGCTGATGAGGAATGCAAGGTCTTTGGGGCTCAAGAATGTGATTCACAAGACCGGTATTCTCTAAGTGTTGATCTTCATGGAAAGTTTTATTTGAATGGAAACATAAAGGTACATATTGAAGAAGGAAATTACGAGGTATAATAGAAGGACCTTCACTAGCCGAGGACAACAAGTTTATGATAAGATTTCTTAAATCGGGATCACTTGAACAAGAGTGATAATCCTCTACCAAGGCTGATCTCTCTCACTTATGGATATACCTTTTCCGATGTCTAACCTTTCCAAACTCTTCTCCCTTCTAACTCTAAGTTCCTTGAATCTGAGAACAACTTCTTAGTAGAGTCCCTAATGAAGAGAGATATTCTTCCTTCCAATTTTTTAAAGGTTAGCAACACCAAAGTAAATGACAGAAAGGTAAGACACTAGTATTTATCAATATCATAATATCATGGAGTTGCCACTAAGGAATTTCACCCTAGTTGTGTAAATGCACTAAACTACTCTATCAACTATCTATCAAAGACTTGAAAATATTGCCAAACTTTATAGATCAGACCTTCCCTTTTTTGAATTTATCAACCACAAATGCAAATGAAGTGCAACAACTATTGGAAACTGATAAAATTACAGGAAGAACTTATATCTTCACTTAATCCTTACAAATCTGATTATAAAATGATGCTTCAACAATGTATTTGCATGTAGAATTTGCAAGGGACATTACCAGGGTTTGACATGCATTCAAATATCTCAAATATGTATGCACATGGATCAGATTGAACTAAGAAAATATCAAACTCAGAACTCTACTCTTCATTCCAGCCTTATAAATCTGATCAGAAGATGATACTCAGATTTGTAATTGCACATAAATCACATAAGAAGCATTACCAAGGATCTGAAATACTGAAATACTACATAATTTCCTAGCAACGGTGCCAAGAAAGTGTTGTACCCAATTTTTTCTCCTTTTCGATCCCGAGTAGCATCGGAGATATGGCATGAAGCTAGAAGTTAGATAGATCATGATGTGTGTTGTTTTGTAGGTGGAGATGTGATCTAACTAACACTCAGATTTGTGGAGAGATGAATAGCACTCAAATTGGACTTGATCTTGTCCCAATTGTTTTAGGTTGTGCCTTTCAACCAAGGTAAGACGACCTATTTTGTAACCCTCAAATGGTGAAGGAGATGAAGATATCCCTCAATTTGTGTAAACGGTATGGAAAAGGCATTGAAAAAATATGATCAACACTCCAAATCTGATTTTCACAAGTTATCACTCCATGATTATGGAGATATTTTGAGTGCAAGGCAAGGGTTACTAAAGACATTGTATGATCCTGATTTGCTTTGTTCATTTTTGTAGATGGATTGGATTCCTTTGTTGACACACTGATGTAATACAAGGGTAGTATGGGGTAGGATTAGTTTTTTTGAATGAATTTTAGTGGGAGATTTTAGACAAGACAAACCAGAATTTGCCAAATTCTTTGAGGACCTTTGCAAGAAATTTGTAACACCTAAACAATAGAATGCTTCATAAGGATTAAGGTACTCCTTCAACCAAGATATGTGCACCAAATGGAGGCCCGGATATGTAATCTTCCACACAATATTTGAAAACCTACCACAAAATCTTGAAGCAAATGAACTAACAAAGCATTCAAAAACCTATATTTTATCATGACCCAAGGTGCACCCAAAGGTTTACAAACAATCTCTAAATTAAGGGAAGTTAAAGTGATTTTAAATTTGTTTATCTTTTTATCGATGAAAGCTCTTCTAAGTGTGAGATTTCAGATGCCACTAAACTATCAACTAGAAATGAGACCATGTATGATCAAGAGAGATTTTAAACACAAGACTGCAAAATGAGCAAGAAACTCTTCATTCTCCTAGCATGTAGACCCCTTTCATTTCATTATTTCATCCTTATCATTTCAAAATTTTATTCTCAACTTTTTAATTTGATATTTCACATTTTGCACGGGTTGCGGAAAAAAATATTTCAAAAGAACCTCAAATATGCAAATTGATCACTAAAACCCCTTGCATTGATCCTTTTAGGCACTGATTTGACACGAATTTGAAAAATATTTGATCAAAATTGATGAAAAATTCACAATTCCACACTTCCTAGAGCAAAAACTATGGCCAAATGTGAAAATGTACAGCTATCATTGATTCTCACTTTTCCCTTCAATCTAGGCCCTCCACGTGTCAAAATACGATTAGGGATAGATTTGGGATCACTTTTCACTTTTTAACATTTTTCAAAAATGGGAAAATTTGAATTTTTCTCCACCCCTCCGCCCTTGAATTTTGGTGCTGACACGTGGCATATAGTGGGCCCCATTGAAGTCGCGGCTCATTGCATGCATTATCTCCTTTTTTGGGAATTTGGAAAATTTTCACTTTTTTCCATGTGGGCCCGCACCTCCACCTTTGTCCTTGACATGTGTTCACCTCTCTATCACTAAAAATTCATGGGCTTATTTCATTTTTTACCCACTTTTTTCACCGAAGGAAAATTCTCCATTTTTCTTCCACGGGCCTGCACCTCTAATTTCCTCCCTGCCACGTGTCTCCTTTTGATTTGTCACAGAGCCATGCTCAAATTTCCATTCTAAGTCTTTTTGCAAAAGGGAAAGAAATCCCTTTTGCCTCTGTCGATTCACTAACCCACTCTTCCCGCTACGTGTCTCCTGTGGTTTGTTTGTGGACCACGCTTCAAACTTCCATTTTAACTCCGTTTGTTAAAAGGGAAAAATTCCCCCTTTGCCTCCACCAACGCATCGACCCGCACTCTCCTTTGCACCTACCACATGTCCACCCCTTGCTCCATTATAGACCCGTGGCCCTTTCCTCACCTTTTATCCCTTTCACCAAAAAAGGAAAAAAATGCCTAAGTCCCCCGCCGGCCTTCCATTCTACCTGTGAATAAGAACATGACACGTGTCCCTCTTGCGGGACTGTGGGGTTGTGGGAAAAATTTGTGAAATTTTCCAAAAGCCAAAAAATATTAAGTTTTTATAAAAAAACCCACCAATCCTTGTCCAACCAAAAGCAGCCACATATGAGGGAAGGTTTGAGCTTAATTTTGATGGGAAAATGACACCCGTATAACCGTCAAAAAACACAGAATTTTCCCGCGACCTCCAAAATCAATTTTTTCTTCATGGGTGAAGGATTTTTTGGTCAAAAAACATATGGGAAGTGATTTTAAGCAATTTTCAACCATGGGGAAGGATTTTTAGGGAAAATAAGTATAAAACGAGAAAATTCAAGCTCAAAGGCCGAGAAAGAAGGAAAAAATGACAGAGGCCCATGGATTTGAAAAACTAGGGCATGCATGTATCTTTCTTTCAAAATGGGGTAAAATAATAATTTTGTGAGCTTTTGAAAGCATTCAATAAGGAGAACAAAGTTTGTAGACCATGAAATTTGAAGAAAAACATTTTTAGAGCACGTGGAACAAAGGGGAAAGATGGGAAAATAATAGAGGATCAAAATGGGCATGAAAAAAATGGCCAAGAGAGATGGACCTAGGTTAATAAAGAATGGTTGAATGTTTGCGGGGAAAATTACGAGAGGGCACCATCTACAACTTTTCTCGCATTCATCGTAGATGAGATTATTAGCTGCGTGGAGGAAGGCAATAGGATCCTTTTTGGCAATGTCCTATTAACCATTATGTTTTCAAAGATCGGAGTCACGGGATGCATCGGACAAGTTAGTGTGGGAGTACCCTGTTGAAGACCCCCGACCCACAAAGAGGTTTGAGAAATACGATTGTGACACCATTGACAAGCGTGCACAATGCACACTTGGAAAAATGGTATACAGACCTAAGGAACGTGTTTGAAGCAGAATTGATAATTCCCGAACAACTACCAGTAGCCATTAGGGGAGAAGTAAAATTTACTGTGTACGAGCATTTTTTCTTGGGAAGATTCAAACTGTTAGATGAGACTTAGAGCCCATGGTGTAAGCTCCCCTTTGCCTTCATAGCTCAATACTTCCAAACGAGAGTAAACGGGTTCAAGGAGTCCAAGAAGTTTAATTTGGACCTTAGTAATCTAGACCAGGACCAGAGGGAAATGCTTAAAGGGATGGTCTACCCCAATAAGCATGCATACATGGAGTGGTACATATCACATAAGGTTTAAATGACAAGGTCCATGACTACGCCCATTGCGAGATGGATCTACAATGCATGTGTACATCTGCATAAGACCCAAATTTGAGAAGGTCACATATCGGAGAATGAGGTATCTATATGTTAGGGTCCAACTACTAGGAAGAGACCCTGTACCCAAATGGGAGGAAAAAGAGCCAGAAAAGAAAATACCAAGTGTGGTGGAGACACAAGAAATAGGTTCCCCTAGGAAAAGTACTAGAACCAGTATGTATGCACGAAAGAAGAAGCTTGTAGTAAAAGAGAAGACTCTAGAGCCATAAAATCCATTAGACAAGGATTCATCAGGAGAGGAAGAAACAAAATCACCTACACACTGGAATCTCCAATTAGGAAGAAGAAAAGGGTAGAAGAAGAGACCATCTTGGAAGAGACTGAGATTTTGGACAAGTACATAAGAGAAAAATATGAGAGTGAAGAGGATGAGAGTGGAGAAGAAGTAAGTGGGGAAGAGGACCCCGGGAAGGATCGAGGACCACCCATCTTCAATATACATGATTCAGAGGAGGAAGTAAAAGAGGAAGAATAGAGATTCTAGTTCATATAATGGAAGGATAGCTAGGTAGGAGAAGGTGCCTAGGACATGGGAAAAGGTGAGGAAGCTAGCACGTAGAAGCAAGAGTCTCCAAGTTCTACACAAAATTAGAAAATCAAGGTGGTAAAAGGAGAAGAGACCAAGAACATTAAGACCATGGTGGAGGACAAATTGGAATACAACACTGAGCCAGTGTTGAACAAGGAAAAGAAGGAGAGTGTAGAAGAGGAACACGGAAGCACTAGAGGCCCCATTTTGACTGTAAGTATACCTAAGGTTACATGCACAGGAGAAAGGTGTGTAGAGGGGGAGAGACCGGAGATGGGTTATATTGATGACCCCAAGAAAGTGTTCCATGCATGGTTCCAAAGTACCATTTCGGTAGAGGAGCTTGTAGCAATGTCATCTTTTGACAAGGAGGTGCATATCCACAGACAAGGGCTATAAAGTCTCACCTTGATGAGTTAGAGTTTGAGGTAAGCCACGAGGCAATAATAACATTTCCAGGACCAAGAGAAGACAACCTAGTGGTGGATACCTAGTAGCTCTCGGATGAACAACTATGCAATGTGCTCAAAAAATTCTCCATTGAGATCGAGGCTAGACTCTTCGAGGCGGAATGATAGGGTCAGAGATCTAGAAGGGGAGCTAAAGAAGAAAGAGGAAGAGCTAGCTGCTATGAAAAAGGATCTAAGCCAGGATAAGTTGATCAGCGCCAGTGGCAGCGTGAATTGAAGGATGAAAAGGCTAAGGTATGCACTGTGTATAAGAAGGTGGAATCCATCAATGAGGCTATAGTATTAAAGCATCCAAACCTAGCATCACCCGCGTAGAAGTATGGATCAGCCTTGGGATTCTTGGAGGATTTAACAAGGATCCTCACCATGGAAAGAAAATCGCTATCCTTGGAGTCTACAAAAGAAGTTACCAGGCGCCAAGAGAAAGATGATAAGTTGAAGATCGTGGTGCTCATCACGGAATACAACAAGGTTCTTGTTGATGTAAGGGCTTCTTCCCATACTTCAGAAGCCATGTACAACAATTGTGTGGATAGAGACAAAGTGGCAGGTGCCTTGTTCACCACTCGTGAAGTAGAACTCAAGGAGTTCCAGGAGAATAAAAGGGAAATAAGGCGGAAAGTGATAAAATCATTGCTGAGGTTGAGAGGAAATCTAAAGCCATTTAAACCTTAAGGGGTTCAATCAAAAACTAGTTGAAGGAACTATATCCATGTATTACACAAAGAATGGACGTACTAAATGATATAGGCAAGGAGTGGAGAAAATAAGCGATACCATGAGCATGCAAGGAGATGGACCAAATTTTGGGGATGTGAGCACCTAGTCGATGACCTCTGTCGAGAGAATGCGGGAAGAAGTTGATGCCTGGAACAAGTTAGAGGCTGACTTACAAAAGGATTTTCCTACCTTGTTGCAGTGATTCCTTCACTCTCCCATTCTTTCTTCATCCTCCATTCTTTCATGCCCTTATTCTTGTTCCAAGGCATAAGCCTGTTTTATTCTTTCTTTCACTAGAGAAGTGTTCCCATGGACAGAGAACAAGCATAGTGTGGGATGATGTTGGGCCCCTGGAATGTTGGCTAAGTACAAAAAGCACGTATGCACAAAGGTCCTAGTTGAAGAGAGGTGTGCAAGGACAAGGCACGTAGTACAAATTTTAAGAAAAGGGTTTAAGAAAGCTAACGGTGTGCACGTGAGACAGAACCAAGGGTTTAGGACTAGCCAAATTGGGTGTTCGGGACGAGAACACGTGAAAATCATGATTTGATTGTGAATGCTTTGAGTGGATAAGGTGCCATCCTGGTGATAGGTTGGCCCAGGAAGGAGCATGCCTGTGGTAGAAGCTTCTAGAAGCACATCATGGTGAAAATTGGAAATCTCAGGCCTGGGAGAGCATGCTCACATGGAGGACCACATTCAGACACTTGGCATCATATTTGAGAACTGGAGGATGAGTTGGTAGCCCAGAGAGGCTATAAATACTAGCACCTGTAGAGTAAATGAAGAGAGAACAAAAAGAGGGCGGAGCTCTGCAAAAATACTGCAAGAACTTTGTTAGTGGGTAATGGTATTTGGGAGAGAATGTATAATGGGTATGAGGATTGAAAATTTTCTTTGATATCATAGCTACATTAGTCCAGTTGAAAAGCATGATCTGCGGTCTATTTCTCTACAAAATTCTGTAATGGCTCCATGGATGTAATGAGGTTACCAGTTATATGAATATGAATATCAATGATTCTGATGAATACGTCTTTCTCATAGGTTCTTTTTCATTTATGTTTATGCTAAGTATGGATGCTTGTATACTTCTTTTGTTATGATGCAAGTTAGATAATTTGTTAATTGTTTTCTGTTTGTAATGACTACAAGGATTTAGAGGCCATTCTAATCTCTATGGTTCTTGAATGTCTTAACACCATTTAAATCTCTTAAGCACACATCTTAGATGATGATATTTCCAACTAAACTCACATAAAGAGAGACTCGGCACCCACGCGTACCTCGGGTGAGTGCCCAACATCTACTAGGTGATAGGATAGTGTGCATGAGGTACCTTTCTTTTGTGATAAGGGTAAAAATGACTACAAGATCATTGGTAGAGGATTTAGTCCCTTGTTGGGGTGCATATGGCATAGGGTTTGATTGAGCGGGTCCATGATACCCGTTGTGTAAAACACCATTGTAGATGGTGTGTATGTGCTACAAACAATCTACCCTACAAAATACATTTTGTATGGAGTTTTGTAGATTGTGTTGAACTACCAATTGTTGTATAATCGTCCCATGGTCTCATGTATCTAGAAAAGATTGATGTATTTCTCCTGGTCTTAGGCATCTAAGAAAGGTTGGTGTGATAATGACACAAGTCAGATTCCAAGCCCTATAAACTATTTTATACCAAAGTATCATGTTGTGTATAATGTTGTATATATAGTCACAAAGTCATGCACTTTAGGTATTATTTATCCCAGTTTCAAACTACTCTTTAGAGGTTTCTTGAGTGAAGAAAGTAATAATTAACCCTTGTCTTTTGGCCATCTTGTGTTATTTTATTTCATCACTACCAACCTTTTACACCCATATGCTTAGTCAACTTCTGTCACCTCCCATTATTTTTTCCTTGACTAGGGTGCCCATGGGCACTCACTGGTCCCACCAGGCGCCCGATCCCTTTTTCACTTTCCTACCACTTTTTGGGTGATTTCTATCCATTTTAGATCTTTATCTTTTTATTGGTCGTCCATGTTGGCTTTAATTATGAAATTAGGTCAAGAGAACCCTATAAATATAAATTTCGAGACCATAAGGAGGGACCTAGTATCATTCATTACTATCATCCATCTAGAGTTGCATCCATCTATTATATTGGAGATCACTTGCATCCACATAGCTCCATCATTAAGGCACAAGGTTAGGACATTCACATCACACATTTCATTGGGGAGGATTTAATTTTATTCCATTCACACATTCTATTAAATTTTCTACATTTTTTTATTGCTCACTACTTCACAAAGTGTGGTGACACAATAAAGCACCTAGGAACATTATGCACACAATCACTAGAATTACATTTGGGTTTGAATTGTAGTGCGGCAGTTCTCGTTAGTAAGTCCACTATTATGGTTTGTTGAGGTCATCCACCCATTCATTTGCATTTATATTTTTAGGGATTGATATTTGTTTAGGGTTTTACATGTCTTTGTATTCACCTTAGATTATTAGCGACATTCGGAATGACAGGGAATCGAATCTAATGTGACAAATAATGAGGGTATCATACCACCTCCAAGCCATGTAAGACTTAGTTTTAGAGATTTTGTGAAGACCAAGGTACTAATTTTGTAGACTAGAGCACCCTTAGGCTCCCTTGTCCCTTCCCAGGTGCTCAAGTTCATGGAATCAGTCTAGATCCATCCTTTTCGGTGATTTTGCATAGTCGTTCCTTCTTCCAAATTATTCGATTACCTCTACAAAATAGTCCCGCAAACATCCATTTTTAGCAAAGTTATTTTATCTTCTCTCTTACACATTAGTGTTTTAATTTTAATAATCATTTTCTTAATTAATTTTTATGCTTCTTTACTACATTTTTATGTCCTCCCAGAGTATATTAAACAATTTACATAATCTCCATTTTTAGTTAATTATTTTAGTAGAACCCCACATTTCAAAACTTCCTGTACCACTTCGTGTCCCAAAAACATGAGTAAGAAGTTGGGCGGGATCGGACATCAGGGTGTTCACGTGAACACCCCCCTTCGCACTGAACTACCACGTAGGACAAAGAAACTAGTTCGAGCAAATGGGGGTTCGCGTGAACACCCTTCATCTGAACACTTCAAATTCAAATAATTTTGGTGAAAAGAGTTATATATAGATATTTATATAGTTTTGGGCTGCGATTTAGGGTTTAGGGGTTCGAGCGAAGGGGGGTTCATGCGAACCCCCTTCACGCCACGAACCCCCTATGTGGCACATTTTGTGCCAAATTCATTTGTAGGATAATTTTATTCCAAAATGTGCCACTTAGGTGCCACGTAATTAAGGTTAACGAATGAATAAAATTACAAAATTTTAACACAAAATACAAAATTTTATTAGCTTTCTAAAAATATAATTTTCAATTTTTAAAAATATGTTTTACTATTTATTTTTTATATTTTGCTAACATATGCTATTTTAGGACAATTGATCGTACACAATCAACCCAATTTGAAAAATAGCAAAAAATATAAAAAAAAAATTGAAAAAAATAAAATTACTATTTATTGAAGTCTTCTTCTTACCTGTGAAAAAAAAATTCAATTTTGATATAAATCTTAAAATTTATCGGCATAAACATATGTACGTCATTTATTTGAAAATATTTTTACTAAATAATTAATTAAAAATATATAAGTCCAAAAAATATGAAAATTCGACAACACCTCAAAATTTAAATCTTGAACATATATCTAAAATTTCATGGTGAAAAAATAAATTTTCATTCAAAAAAACCACCAGGGACAGTCATTCCTCTTTTATAACATAAGAATCAACGTATGAATAAAATTAAGAAAAAGACCATTTTTTTGCAATTTTTTAAAAAAAAATTTACATGTATTCTACACTCTAAACACAACATTTCATTAGTTTGTGGAATTTCATGAATGTGTACGGTTTTATGGCTATTACCTTTAGAAAATCAATGAAACTGAAAATTCATGTTTATAATGGTACAAAACATACCAAAAAGTGGGACATTTTATTGTGCTTTTACCCGAGTATCTCAATAAATGATTATTTGTTTGCAAATACTGATTTACTACATAGATTTCAACACTTTCTTCCTACTACTCTTATCTTTCCCAACATGCATCCAAACTCGGTTTATCAAGCCTTTGCCAATGAATTCTCTCCATACCTAGTATTTGAGTCCATCCTTCCCTTTGATGTTCATACTTTTGATAATGACCCACCTCTACATATCATATGTCATATTCATAATTTCGTTGTTAAGCACACTTTGCAAGATAATGGATCTAAAATAAACTTGTGTCCTCTATCATTCCTTAAAGATTTAGGTCTTTTCACATGTGGAATTAGTCCCTTTAGTGTTTTACTTGTGTGCTTATAATGGTTTTTGCATCCATTTCTTGGTCACATTACATTTCTTATCATTGTTGGCACCAAAACTATTCACACTATCTTTTTGTTGTTGATTTTCAGTCTCTTACAATTATCTTTTTAGTATTCCATGGATTCATGCCATGTAGAAGGTTGCATCCACTATTCATATTTGTGTCAAATTATTACATGAAAACATGGAGTATACCATTTTTGTGACAGGATACATTCTTGTATTGTTACAGGGATCTTAATAATATTCTTCCTATTCCACACATAGATATCACATACCAACCCTAACCTATCGAAGAACAACCTCATTTACCACCACTTAACAATACCATTTGTGTGATAGATGTAATTTCTTCTATGCCACCTACTACTACTATGATTATAATTCCTTATCAAGGGCTTGTCCAATCCATGGACATCACTCTATCACCTACACCTTCACATGCACCACCTACCATGGCACGCCCACCATTTGGGTGCACATTCTTCATGAATGATTCATACTTGGAGCATATTCCATTCAATCCCACTTGTGATGACACTATCTGCATACATGAGGGACTAACTCGATTAGGTTTTACCTTTGATGACCTCCATCTTGTGCCACACACTCCTAATCTTTATTATGGATTTGTTCACATTACTATTGTGTATGGTTTGTGTGTATTTCATCTTACATTCTATCTATCATGCACCCCTCACTCCTCTTTAATCACACTAGAGAAATCATGGCATGATAATATTAGAGGCACATTTGATCCTATTCATACAAACATTTCATTTCCTATGCACTTTGGTCATGTTTTTATTTGCAATAGTTATTTTCTTGGCTTTTCGCAAGATCTCACTCATTGGTATTGACACGGTTTCCAAATTAATCCATTCACCAATGAGGAGTATGTTATGGGCATGTACAAATTACACCTTAATGGCTCATTACATGATCAACCAAGCACTATTGCTTATCAAGTAACTAATGCTTATCCTTACTTTGGCCCTGAGGCCGATGAGCTATTAGATGAGATTACATGATATGTTGTTAATTAGAATGTAAATTAATTTCCAAGTATTTTGTTATATGCATGGCTCTTAAGTAAAAAAATTATTTACTCATGACACACTCTCTAGTACATCCACTTGTTTGTGTAGATACACAATCAAGCAGTTTTAGTAGTTATCTAGTAGTGCGATTACATACTACTATTCATTTGATTGATAAGAAAGAAGAGTGCTAATTAACCCATGTATTTGGCCACCTTACTTTACTTTTTATTGTTACTTTTGGTCTTACACCCTTACTTGGGGATGTGAATACTATTCCCCACAAGTATGCGCGGTGAAAGACCAAAATCTTACATGAGTATTTGTCTACTTATCGGCTTCTCTTTTGCAGTTCTGTCCGTATGGGAAGTGGTAGTCAACAACACCAACAAAACCAACAACAATATCATGCACATAAACATTAATAATTGTAACATCATGAAGTTTACACACGCATTCCCACCATAGGTTCATTTACATCATCACTTTTTATACTTCCTCATCCTTAGCATCCACACTTCAATTTTTTTTCATTCCAAATTTTGTCTACTCACTCAAGCACATTTTCTACATCGATGTACATGGACTATTAGGTACGCATCTCTATCTACTTTATACTATGGAGCTTTCCACTCACCAACATAAAGTGGGTGAAAATATAGACACATAATCACACACTTTGGGAAAATTTCTAGTCTTGATTACATACTACTATTCATGTGATTCCTACGTAAGAAGATTACTAATCAACCCATATCTTTGGCCACATTTCTTTAGTTTCTATTGCTACTTTCGGTCTTACACTCTTACTTTATTAGTGTGCCTTTTTATTCTTTGGCATTTTTCATCCTAGACACTAACACCTAGACAAAATTCCAGCACTGGTGCCCTCATCTACTTTTGGTGCTCCTATCCCCTTTGATCTTTACTCTCACTTTTTGAGTCCTTTCTAGCCATTTGAGAATCTTATCTTTTAGGTAGTTGGCCTTTACAAGGTTGATTACGAAATTAAAGTGAAGGGATAATATACATATAAATTTATGTGATCACAACAAAATACTAAGAACTAAGCACTATCTATCACCACCGAGGTTGCATCTATCAAAGGCATATAAGAGCTCCATTACATCCGTCTAGCTACATTGTAATGGACATAAGGGTTGGTTTTCTACATCACACTTCATATGAGTTAATTTCATTCTATTCCATGCACATATTTAGAACCTTTTACATCTACCTATTTTCTCACTATCCACGTGTGGTACTCGGCACAAGAACAAGCGAGGCACAATTTCCGCACACACACACACACAAAACTACATGGGGTCTGAGATGTAGTTCAAGACTCAATTGTAAGTCCACCATTATGGTGGATGAGGAAATTATGACCCCTCATTTTGCATCTTTTTGTTTTAGGAATTGATTTTTTTAGGGTTTTGGAGGTTTGTTCTTTATTGTAGGTTTTTGGTGACTCACACAATCATTGCGTGAATATGTAGATACAAAAGTCAAGCATAAGTGAACATCTTGCGACCCTGAGAATTTGGGTTTTTGAGAATTTTTACAAACCCAAGTGCCTAGAAAAATCCTAGGGTTCTCAAGGGAGCCCTTGTTCCTCTCCAAATGCCCCATTCTAGCCTCCTTATTTAGATCTACAATTTTATGAGCTCTAATGTGATGGTCATTGCTTCACATTTCTTTATTTTCTATATTTGTGCACTTTTTAGAACTTGAATCATATAAGGCATCCTACCATTCTTTGCACATTAGGTGTTCATTATTTATTGCTTAGTTTACTTGAGTGTAATTTCTATACCTAATTTATCATTAATTTAATCTAATCTTGCATTCATACTAGGCTACATATTACATTTTAGCTTAATCGGTTTGACTTGATTTCTATTGTCTTTCTCTCATACATATTTAATTTCTATACCCATTTCTGCTCAAGTGACATGGATCCCTCTATCTCATTATTTTCACATTAGTCGTCATTTATCCCAAGACACCATCTCCCATTTTGGACACTAGAGTTGAGGCACTCTGTCCATTCTAGGAGCTTCTTTCCTATTTATTCTTGTTCACATTTTTTGACATTTTTGTCATCATTTTTGTTTTTCTTATTATTATCCTAATGTCTTAGTCATCATGTCATGTCACTAATGTCAAAATTCAAACAAGAGATCCATATATCTACACAATATACACTCTATTATATGGATAGGCAATTCTAAAGAAAAACATATATATGTACTATCAAAGAGATGACATTCTTGGGATGATTACTCTACATACACTTGCATAGGAAGGGGATGTTCTGAATTCCATCCTTTAAATTTTTGGGGATCTGAATTTGACTGGATGAATGTTTCAAATTTTCCCATCAAATTGTTATCGGTTTAAAAGAGAAATCCATGTATGCTCTTATTTGTGCCCTAGGTTTTCCAATTTTTGGCTATGCCATTTTCCTATTGCCAAATCATGTAAAAATTTGAATTGATCAAAGCTAAATTTCTAACTTATCATGTTTTTGAAATTTTGGCAAAAAAAGGGAAAATTTTGATCCATGGCTCCTTTAAATTTTCACGATTTGATGGTGCCTACGTGGCACATTTTGATCACAAGCTAGGGAACGTGGTGGGTTCATTTGTTAGGAAATTTGGGAAATTTTATTTCATTATGCAAAATTTTCAAAATCAAATTTTGGCCCGAAGGCCCGCAGTGAATAGGGAGAGGACACGTGGCACAAATTTTTTTGGCTTTCGCAATGAGGGCATGTGGATGGGGGGGACTTGGAGAATTTTGATTTTTTTATATGCTCAAAGTTCAAAAGTGAAATTTCCCAAAGCCCTAGCAAATCAGGGAGGACACATGTCCAGAAAAGGATGGATGGGGCGGAAGTGGAGAGGGACTTAGAGATGGCTTTGAATTTTTAATTTAAAAATGGTCCCTGCTGAAAAATTGGGCTGGAAGTTCACGAACCAATCAAAAGAGGACACGTGTCGGTGGCTTTGGGTGAAAATTTGAAATTGAAAAATGGGGGACTAAAAAAAAAAATTTTGGGCCCAATCTTTGCGAATAGGGAGAGGACACATGTCCAAAAGGGAAAAAGGCAGAGGAAGGGGCCAAAGGAAATTTTTATAACTTTTGACCTTTGTTGTCTAAAAGGTAAAAATGAAAAATTAGCTCTGAGCCTATCCATGATGGACACGTGGCACATTCTAAGAAGTCAAAGGAAGGGGGGCCCACGGTGAGTTTTAAATTTTAAAATTTTGCAGGAAGGTTTAAAGGTGAATAGGAGGCTTGGCCCCATGGCAAATTGGAGAGCACCATGTGGAGAAGAGATCGGGCTTTCGGGCCCGTGGAGGTTTTGTGGAAAAATTTCTTTTTTCAAAAAAGTGGAAAAATTGATAGAATTGGTTTGTGTTTTCAATGGGACCCACATTGGACATGTGGTGGGCCTAGAAGCAAGAGGGGAAATTTTGCAAAATTTTCCAAAATTTCAAAAGGTCGCGAATGCATTTTTTAAAGGCATGGGCCCGATCCAGTCACATTTTTGACATGTGTCCCACCTTATCCAAAGTTTAAAAAGGTAATATTGAGCTTATTTTTAAATGGCATTTTCCACGTGGAGGGATGATATTAAAAGGTGGATGAGATCGATGGTTACTGTGCATTCATTTATTTTGGCCGCCATGGGAGCTCCAAGAAGCTTGGAAATCATGATTTTTCATCAAATTTCATCAAATCTTATATGATTTTGTGTCGTCTTGGCCTTCTGAGAACAATGGCATCATTTTCATGACCTAATTCTTTGATCTATGGTGTTTTTGATGTAATTTTGGCTCAGGCCCGAGAAAAAAATGTGAAATGTCAACATCAAAAGTTACAGAGGTAAAATTGAAAAGGGGAAAAGGTAAAAATGATGAATGAAAGATGCTTGCATGCCTGAATGATAAAAACATGCCCCTGGGGTGGATAATGATCCGAATTTGTGTAATGATTTAATTTTTTGTGCATACCTGGCAACCTGCGAGTTGTTTTTCCATTTGGTGTCACTGTCATTAAATCATGAGGTTTTTTGTAACAAATTTGATCCCATAGCATATTATTTGCTTGGGAAGGAAGACTCCAATGTGGCATGAGGTATATTATGCATTTTGGAGAAATTTTAAATGGTCGGGAGTTGAAAATCATGAGAAAATTTTGAGAAAAAGCTCATTTTCTGAGAAAATCCACCAAAGAACTAGGTTAATGTCTCATGTGTTGGAAAATTCATGTATGTGGGTTGGTTACAAGTGTATAGCCACCACACAACTTTGAGATTGTTCATGTAACTCTCCCCTACTATTGAATCTAACAAGTTTTGAATTAAATATGTGTTTTTCTTTGGGCAATATGATGTCTGTTATCAATTTTAAATGCCTGCAAATAAATTTTATTGTTCTTGTTGCAATTGCATTGAAAATCTTTAGAAGTCACACAGGATCTCCATTTCTAGTTGATAGTTTAGTGGCATTTGCAATCTCATACTCAGAAGAGCCTTCATCTGATAAGGAGATAAACAAATTTAAAATCACTTTACCTTCCTTGACTGCAGAGATTTCTTGTAAGCCTTTGGGGGTACCTTAGGCATGGTTTGATCATGGATTTTTGTGTTTAATTGAGTTCTTTACTTCAAGATTTTGTGGTGAGTTCTCAAAGATTGTGTGAAGAGTGCAACCTGGGTTTCCATTTGTGCCTCTTCTGGTTGAAAGAACATCCTGATTATTTTAGGCATTTCATCTGATAGTTGTTCAAGTATTGTATAGATTGTCAAAGATCTGATCTATCCAGTTTGTCTTATCAATCTCCCACCAAAAATCATCCAACAACAAAGATCCTATCATGTACTATCCCTGATTTGCATTTGTATACCCATAGAAGATCAAAATCCATTTGCAAAAGTATGCATAACAGATCAGGATTTCCAATGTCTCTAGTAACCTTTGCCTTGTTTTGAGAACATACCCATGTTTTGAGAAGTGACAACTTGTGAGAGTTCAGATCTGGGGTGTTGATCATGTTTTCATCAAGGTCTCCATCATAGAATTTCAAGAAAAGAGAAGGACATCTTCATCTCCTTCACCATTACAAGGTTACAAAATAGGTCCTCTTACCTTGGTTGCAAGGCACAACCTAAAACAACTAGGACAAGATCAAGTCCTATTGGAGTGCTATCCATTTCTCCACAAACCTGAGTGCTAGCTAGACCATATCCCCAGCTACCAATGACATACAACATGGTCTAATCTATCTTTAAGCTCCATGACATATCTATGGTGCTGCTCAGACTGAAAAGGAGAACAAATTTGGATACCAACATGAGTGGCGCCATTGCCGGGGACTTCTTGGAATTTCTTGGTGTTTTTGAAGTGTTTGAAGAGTTTGAGCATTTGTGTATTCAAGTATTTGAGCTGCTACATTGTTAAAATATCATCCTATGCTTTAGATCTGCAAGTTTTTAAACAAGGGTTTCAAGTTTTGTCTGCCCTTTTTCATTTACTAGTAGTTCATACACTTTGGGTGCATTGTGATTGATTGATTTAAGAAGAAGAAGGTCTGATTTATAAGGCTTTGCAAAGGTTTTTCAGTACTAGAAAACATTTGATAGAATTATTTTAGTGCATTCTTGCACAACTAAGGTGAAATTCCTTAGTGGTGACTCCATGCTGATTTGAATTTGGAAATACCAGTGTCTTAAGCTTTCTATCATTTATTTTTGTGTTGTTGATCTCTCTACAAAACTGGAGGGAAGAAGATCTCTTCCTTAAAGACTCTACTAAGAAATTGTTCTCAGATTCAAGAAATTCAGAGTTGGAAGGGAGAAGAGTTTGGAAAGTGGTTAAAGGTCAGACATCAAGAAAAGATATAGCCATTGGTGAGAGAGATCAGCCTTTGGTAGAGGACTATCACTCTTCTTCAAGTGATTCTGATTCAAGCAATCCTCTCATAAACTTGTTTTTTCCTTAGCTAGTGAAGGTCCTTCTGCTGTACCTAGTAAGTTCCTTCTCCAATCTGCACCTCTGTGTTTTAATTTGAGTAAAACTTTCCAAGAAAATCAGCACTTAGAGGATACCAGTCTTGTGAATCACATTCTTGAGCCCCAAAGATATAACACTCCTCATCAGCTTGTCTCACCTCCAAGATCACCCCCACCAAACAATATGGCTCAGCCTAGACCTCCATTCATTGTTAACACCTTTGGTCCTATAAATTTTAGAGGAATGGATGGTTACCCAAATGTTGTCCCACAAGATGTCAGAAATAGGTTGCCAAAATTCAGGGTAACAATGTTATTACTGGTGATCAACATCTCAAACTTTTTGATAATATGATGGAATATTTTGAGATAGAGTTTGAAGATGTGTATATTAAGTTGTTTATTCATACACTAGAAGAAGATGCTAGGGATTGGTACAAGGCTCTACCTGATAACTCTATTGATTCATGGACTGAAATGAAAAATGCATTTAGGTTGCAATATGGTGACAGGACTGATCCTAGATTTCTTTTATCTGAGTTTGAGAATATCAAGAAGAACCCTAATGAATCAGTCCATGACTTCAACACAAGGTTCAACAAAACTTTGAGAAGGCTGCCTGTTGGTTTGAGGCCTTGTGATGAATCTTGTTTAATCAAATATGTAGATGCATTTGATAAAAAGGCAGCCTATTACCTAAGAGACAAGAACCCAACCAATCTAAGACAAGCTTTCACCATGGCACTTCAAATTGAGAACAATATCAAGGCTGTTGGGAAACCTCTTAAGAGAGATGGTGTAAAATTGATAAACCCTGAAAAACCTCAAGCTAGCAAAGGTGCTGATTTAGAAGAGGTTGTGAAGACTTTGGCAGGGGCTATCAAGGAAATCTCATACAAGTTGGCAAGAGATGAGAAGGGAATTGGGTAGACTTCACAAGGTCAGCCTAGGCAGCAGGCACAAGATAGATTTGGCAATCACCATAGGAATGAGCAGAGGTTTGATGACAAGGGTAAAGGGCCTATTGGATCTACAAATAGACAACCCCAAACACGTGAAAATAGATTGGTTCTGACCCTCTAACTGCCTAGGGTTGCTGTTGTTGATGAAGTTGCTGATATGGATTGGTGTGATAGATGTTTTCTTCCTCATCCTCCATGTGAAGTGGACCAACAAGTTGATGAAGCTGATAATGAGGATGGAACTGATGATGATATTTTCATGGTGGGTTGTTCTTCAAGCTCACAAGGAGGAGCAACATCTACTGAAGTAATAAGTGCTAGGACTGCTGCTACCTTTTGGGATTGCATCAAATGGGTACAAGTATTTCTCCCCCTCATGCTCTTGAAGTTGATGTAGTGCAAGATTTTGAAATTCCTAACAATGACTTTGAATACTTGAGAGCTTTGATGATTAAGAAGTATGATGGTGGTATCCCTTCGGAGGAAGATAGACAATTGTTGATGAATGTTGTTGTAGCTCAAGAGAAGGACTATAACACTAGAAGAAAAGTTGTTAAGGGAGTTGGGCCTCAAGCCAAACTAAAACACCCTTGCTCACAAGCATTCCAAAAGAAGCTCCTAGGAAAGAAACACTTGCTAGAAGCTCTGTTGTCCCGAGCAAAAATTACAGTCCTCATCATGCCCAAGCTGCCAAGAATCCTTTGCCATCTGATGAATCTTCTTGTATCCCTTCCAATGTTGTTTTTCCAAAGAGTGTCCCCTATGACATAGCCAGGTATTGAGCCAAATTAAAGTGAGTGTTCCAATCATTGAGTTGCTTAGAATTCTGAGCATAAGAAGAGAGCATTTGAGTACTTGGGATTGAAAGAAGAGAAGATCACCCCAAGCAGAAATGTAAATGTTGTTGAGACTCCTCTTCAAATCATTGTTGACCTTGAAACACCACCAGTAGTGGAAGATCTTGGAGAGACACCTGAGGTATATTTGGGGACATCCTTGGTTGATTCCCAATTGAATGTTGATCCATTCTTTACAACTTTGCTCATAAAAGATAGGCTACTTCACAATTGTATGTTTGATTTCGGTGCATCATGTAATGTCATGCCTCTAGAAGTCATGAATGAGTTGGATATCAAGGTGAAAACTACCTATGGGAAGTGTACTACCATGGATTCAAGGGAAGTGCTGGTGGTTGGTTGTGTGAAGGGTTTGGTAGTGCAACTTGCAGCCTATCCGGGTAAGAATTTGAAACTGGATGTTGTAATTGTTGACTACCCTACCAAATGGGGTATGCTTTTGTCAAGAAAATGGGCTGCAAGTGTTGGTGGTAGTGTTCAGATGGATATGTCTTTTTCCACCATTCCCATTGAAGGCAGCCTTGGTCAAACTTTATGGTGAAAAGAAGATGTTGCACCTAATTGAAGATCCCAACAATGCTTCCTATGAAGTGTTGTTTGCTGATGTAGATGCTGAGAATTTCATTGGTTTTGCTGATGGAAAAGAACACAAGATGGACAGATCAAAGTGCCTTGATATGGTAGGTTCTCCTTGGACCTTGCTATTTGATGGAGCTTGCTCCAAATTTGGAAATGGTGCTGGTATAGTTATGCTTTCTCCTAGTTTGGAAGAGTTTGCTTTTTCCTTCAAACTTAATTTTGAATGCACTAACAATGTTGCTGAGTATGAGGCATTGTTGTTGGGGTTAAGGATTGCATGGAAGTATGGAGTGAAATATATTGTTGCAAAAGGAGACTCAGAGCTGGTTGTCAAACAAATAAGAAAATTGTATGCTACAAAAAATCAGCGTATGAAACAATATAAGCATGCAGTTTGGGATCTAATTGAAATGTTTGATTCCTTTAACATTGTTTACCATGATAGAGGTCTTAATGCTGCTGCTGATAAGTTGGTAGTGTTGGGTTCTAGATTTGAAAATTGCACCATTTCACCTTATTGTGAATACATTGAAGTGTTGACTAGGCTAGTTGTCCCTGATAATGTGAAACATTGGCAAGTTTTAACAATGATGCTCAAGTGCTAAGGTTCTTGCAAAACCAAGGTGAGTTTGCAAATCAGAATATTGATTGGGAGCCAATGGTATGCATGACTGAAGGAAGAGAAACTTTTTTTGGAAAAGATATCATCCAATTGAAAACAAACACCATTCCTAGAGGTCTTGTTGCACTTGAGTCAAATTTTAACAATGTTGATTGCATCATAAATAGAAACATGTCTGCTTCAAGGGATGTGGAAGAGCATGACTTGGGAACAAAGGAAAACCAAGGAAGGTTTGGTTGGGCAGAAATTTAAGTAAAGAAGAAAAATAGTCCTATGCCCAACTCTTGAAAAAATATCAAGACTGCCTTGCTTGGTCCTATTCAGAGCTGAAAGCATACAGAGAAGATTTATTTCAGCATGAGATCCCTCTTGAAACAAATGCCAAACCATTCAGATAGAAAAGGCCAATTAATCCACTTCTCTCCATGAAAATGCAAGAGGAGTTAAGGAAGTTGAGAGATGGAGGTATTATTCAGCCCACTAGATATTCATCTTGGGTTGCAAACCTTGTGCCAGTTAGAAAGAAGAATGGAGACATCAGACTTTGTGTGGATTTTAGAAATCTAAATAAAGCATCCATGAAGGACAACTATCCCTTGCCAAATATGGAAAATATGTTGCAGCTTGTGACAGGGTCTGAATTGCTTTCCACATTGGATGGTTTCTCCGGATATAATCAAGTGGTAGTTAAAGAATCAGAAAGACTTAAGACAACATTCACTACTCCTTGGGGACATATGTTTTTGTTAGGATGCCCTTTGGTTTGATGAATGTTGGTGCCACTTTTCAAAGAGCAATGGATGTTGCTTTTTTGTTGGTTACATCAATGAGTTCATTGCAGTTTACCAAGATGATGTGACTGTATTTTCAAGGCAGAGAGGTGATCATTTGCAACACTTGGAGAAGATGTTGATCAGATGTAGGGAGTATGGCATTTCTCTTAATCCAAAGAAGTGTCATTTTGGCATGTAAAAGGCCAAGTTTGCTTGGTCACATTGTGTCAAAAGATGGTGTTATGATAGACCCTGAGAGAGTGGAAGCAATCAACAAGGTACCTATCCCAAGAACCAAGAAAGGCATCCAGTCTTTCTTTGGTCAGATTAATTTTATTAGAAGGTTTGTTTCCAACTTTGTTGAGTTGACTCTTCCAATCACAAGCATGCTAAAGAAGGACCAAGTTATCAAATGGGAGGAGGCTACCATTCAAGATTTTGAAGGAATTAAGGATGCACTTAAACACATACTATTTTAGCAGCCCCAAACTATAAGAGGCCTTTCCAAATCTTTTCCTTTGCTTTTAAGTATACCATTGCTTTTTTTTTTGCTGCAAAAGGATGAGAATGAGCTGAGAGGCCTATTGCCTTCTTTAGCAAGGCTTTACAAGCTACTGAGTTAAAGTATACAATCATGGAGAAACAAGCATTTGCCTTGGTGAAAGCAACAAAAGTTTTTAGGCCTTATATATTGAGTTCAAAAGTTGTTGCCTATGTTCCCCACACCATGGTGAAAGACATCTTATCAGAGATGGAGATCTCAAGTAAAAGATGTAGATGGGTGAAAAACTGTAGGAGTATGATATGGACATCCAAACCACAAAGTTGGTAAGAGGTTTGGGTCTTGCTAAGCTCATGGCTGAGAGCAACTTGCAGAATGTGGAAGTGAATCAGCTAGAGGAAGAAAGGGTAGATGTGCTTGCAAAGTTGGTAAATTCTGAGTGGTACAAGGATGTAATATTTTACCTTAGACACCTTTGTTGTCCTGATCATTTAAATAAAAATCAGAAAAGAGCCCTCAAGTTGGCTTCTCAAAAATATATCATTACAGACCTTGGGCTGGCTTGGAAGAACCCTGAAGGTGTCCTCTTGAAATGCATAGCTGAAGATGAAGCTCCCAAGATAGTTGCTGATTTCCATGGGGGAGTTTGTGGAGGACACTTTTCTGGAAGAGTAACAACACATAAGATTTTGAGAGCTGGTTATTGGTGGCCTACTCTTTTTAAAGATGCAACCCAACTGGTTATAAAATGTGATAGTTGCCAATTTCTCTGGAAGACTGAAAGCTTCAAGCTCCCTTCCTTTGCAGCCTATATCAATTGAAGCTCCCCTTTCAAACAATGGGGAATGGACTTCATTGGTGAGATTTCAGATCCTTCTAGTGCTGGTCATAAGTGGATTCTTGTAGCCACTGATTATTTTACAAAATGGGTTGAAGCAATCCCATCTAAAAAGGCAACACACCAAGTGGTAGTGGACTTCTTATTGAATCATATCATATGCAGATTTGGAGTTCCAGTTAAGATTGTATCTGATAATGCCATGTGCTTTAGAGCCAAACCTTTAATGGCAATGTGCAATGAATATGGAATCAATCTGACTTATTCTTCAAACTACAACCCCCAAGGGAATGGACAAGTTGAGTCCAAGTAATAAGAACTTGCTGAAGATCATTAGAAGAACCTTGGAAATGAACAAGAAAAAGTGGGGAGAACAATTGAAGTTTGTAGTTTGGGCTGATAGAATAACTCCTAAAAGAGCAACTGGTAAAAGCCCATTTGAATTGGTGTATGGAACTAGGCTTTTTTGCTGCCCTTACCTACAATTATCTTCATTTCAGTTTTCCCAATAGTTGGAAGATCAAGAGCATGGCCCATATGAATCAAGGATCAATCAGATTATTGAGCTTGATGAGGAGAGAAGAGCATCCCATCAAAGGCATATCAGATTTAGAGAGAAATTGAAGAGATTGTTTGACAAGAAGGTCACTCCTAGAGCCTTCAATATTGGAGATCTGGTTTTTTTGTGGGATAGTAGGCATGAAGACAAGGGAAAGCATGGAAAGTTTGATGCATTATGGATGGGCCCTTATGCCATTGATATCAGAATTGGTGAACATACCTTTTTTCTCAAAGATCTAGATGGGGAATTGTTGGAGCTGCCTGTTAATGGCAGACATTTAAAACATTTCTTGGATTAATCCCCAAAGTGAGGTATGCACAAATTGTACAATTGTATAGTCTTTTTTTTTGCTCTGTTTTTTGTTGTTTGGTGGTTTGTGGTTTGCCCTTTGTTCTTGGCAGCCATTTTGGTTGGTTTCTCGGCTCATTTTTGTTGGGTGGTTCTAGTTTTTTGGGCTGCCTTGTGTTTTGACTCCTTTTCCCAATGGTATTTTGGCACTTGGTCTACATTTTGTCCTTGTGGCACTCACTGGGAGTGCCCATCCCCAAGCAGGAGCCAATGTTAGTGCCATTTTTGAGCTTGCATTGTGTGCCCTAATTTTTCATGTCCGATTTTGCTCAAAAACATTTTATTTCTCAAATTGGTGATCTACATTTTCTCCCCCTAGTTGAATGTTTCAAAATTGCCCATAAACTTGTTGTTTACCCTTGGTTTAAAAGAGAAAATCCATGTGTGCTCTTATTTGTGCCCTAGGTTTTTCCAATTTTTGGGTGTGTCATTTTCCCTTTGCCAAATCATGCAAAAAATTCAAAATTGATCAAATCTAAATTATATGGGTTAATTTCCCAATCCTAAGGTTGAAAATAATGTCAAATCATGATTCAGTTGATTTAAAATCAAAAATTTGCAATCCTTGTTGAAAATTTTGATTTCTAGGGCATCCTTTAAATTTTTCATGATTTTGATGGTCATATGGGTGTCATGTTTTCCCATCAAATTTATCATCGCAAGGTAATGGCAAATGTGGCGGGTTCCTATTGGCCGGGGATGTTGGAAATATTTCTAACTTATCATTTTTTGAAATTTTGGCAAAAAAAGGGAAAATTTTGATCCGTGGCTCCACTTCTGCAATGAAGTGCCTACGTGGCACATTTTGATTGGCTAGGGGATTGGTGGGTGGGGCTTTCCTTAGGAAATTTTTCTTTCATTATGCAAAATTTTCAAAATCAATTTTTGGCCCAAGGCCCCAGCAAAAATAGGGAGAGGACACGTGGCACATGGAGGGCATGATGGATGGGGGGACTTGAGAATTTTGATGTTTTTTGGCTCAAATTTAAAGTTTGTAAGTGTCCTGTAGCTAAAAAAGTTGGTCTGAAATCCATCCATGATGGGTTTCGTGGTCAAACGAAATCAATGGTGGACACGTGTCTAGAAATCAAGAAAGGACATGTGTCCAAAATGGGGCAAAATTGGTTTTGCAATGACTTTGAAGTTTTTTTCAAATGGTAAAAAATTGAAATTTTAGGCCAAATCTCCTTAGAGAAAGGAGAAGTGACACATGTCCAAAAAAAAAAAATGAGGAGGAAGGGGGTGGCCGAAGGAAATTTTTATAACTTTTGACCTTTGTTGTCTAAAAGGTAAAAATGAAAAATTAGCTCCATAGCCTATCCATGATGGACATGTGGCACATTCTAAGAAGTCAAAGGAAGGGTGGGCCCATGGTGAGTTTTAAATTTTTCAAATTTTGTGGGAAGGTTTAAAGGTGGAATAGGAGGCTTGGCCCCCGTGGTGAATCGAGAGAGCGCCACGTGGCGGAGAAGAGAAGAGATCGGGCTTCCAAGCCCATGGAGGTTTTGTGGAAAAAATTTTTTTTTTTCAAAAAAAGTGGAAAAATTGATAGAATTGGTCCATGGTTTTCAATGGGACCCACATATTGGACACGTGGCGGGCCCAGGAGAAGTAGGGAGAAATTTTGGCAAAATTTTCCAAAATTTTAAAAAGGTCGTAAATGCATTTTTTAAAGGCATGGGCCCGATCCAATCATTTTTTGACACGTGTCCCACCTTATCCAAAGTTTAAAAAGGTAATATTGAGCTTATTTTTAAATGGCATTTTCCACATGGAGGGCTGATATTAAAAGGTGGATGAGATCGATGGTTATTGTGCATTCATTTGTTTGGGCCGCCATGGGAGCTCCAAGAAGCTTGGAAATCATGATTTTTTCATCAAATTTCATCAAATCTTATATGATTTTGTGTCGTCTTGGCCTTCTGAGAACAATGGCATCATTTTCATGACCTAATTATTTGATCTATGGTGTTTTTGATGTAATTTTGCTCAAGCCCGAGAAAAATGTGAAATGTCAACATCAAAAGTTGCAGAGGTAAAATTGAAAAGGGGAAAAGGTAAAAATGATGAATGAAAGATGCTTGCATGCCTGAATGATAAAAATGTGCCCCTGGGGTGGATAATGATCTGAATTTGTGTAATGATTTAACTTTTTGTGCATACCTAGCAACCTGTGAGTTGTTTTTCCATTTGGTGTCACTGTCATTAAATCATGAGGTTTTTTGTAACAAATTTGATCCCATAGCATATTATTTGCTTGGGAAGGAAGACTCCAATGTGGCATGAGGTATATTATGCATTTTGGAGAAAATTGTAAATGGTCGGGAGTTGAAAATCACGAGCAAATTTTGAGAAAAAGCTCATTTTCTGAGAAAATCCACCAAAGAACCAAGTTAATGTCTCATGTGTTGGAAAATTCATGTATGTGGGTTGGTTACAAGTGTATAGCCACCACACAGCTCTGAGATTGTTCATGTAACTCTCCCCTGTTGTTGAATCTAACAAGTTTTGAATTAAATCTATGTTTTTCTTTGGGCAATATGATGTCTGTTATCAATTTTAAATGCCTGCAAATAAATTTTATTGTTCTTGTTGCAATCTTGCATTGAAAGTCTTTAGAAGTCACACAGGATCTCCATTTTTGGTTGATAGTTTAGTGGCATTTGCAATCTCATACTCAGAAGAGCCTTCATCTGATAAGGAGATAAACAAATTTAAAATCACTTTACCTTCCTTGACTACAGAGATTTCTTGTAAGCCTTTGGGGGTACCTTAGGCATGGTTTGATCATGGATTTTTGTGTTTAATTGAGTTCTTTACTTCAAGATTTTGTGGTGAGTTCTCAAATATTGTGTGAAGAGTGCAACCTGGGCTTCCATTTGTGCCTCTTCTGGTTGAAAGAACATCCTGATTATTTTAGGCATTTCATCTGATAGTTGTTCAAGTATTGTATAGATTGTCAAAGATCTGATCTATCCCAAGTTTGTCTTATCAATCCCCACCAAAAATCATCCAACAACAAAGATCCTATCATGTACTATCCCTGATTTGCATTTGTATACCCACAAAAGATCAAAATCCATTTGCAAAAGTATGCATAACAGATCAGGATTTCCAATGTCTCTAGTAACCTTTGCCTTGTTTTGAGAACATACCCATGTTTTGAGAAGTGACAACTTGTGAGAGTTCAGATCTGGGGTGTTGATCATGTTTTCATCAAGGTCTCCATCATAGAATTTCAAGCAAAGAGAAGGACATCTTCATCTCCTTCACCATTACAAGGTTACAAAATAGGTCCTCTTACCTTGGTCACTTGGTCATAAGTTCATCCTTTAAAGGCACAACCTAAAATACTAGGTAGGACAAGATCAAGTCCTATTAGGGAGTGCTATCCATTTCTCCCAAACTCCTAGCCAACGAGTGCATAGCTAGACCATATCCCCAGCTACCAATGACATACAACAAAATGTTATGAATGGCTGATAGCATATGTTATTAGGCCAATGACATAGGTAAATAATTTCCAAGGGAAAATGACATTAGTTAGAGAGGGTCAATGGCATAGGAAAGCATTAAGGTGTAAGCTACAAATAGTGATTTTTCATTACAAATTTACTTTACATGACTTTAATTATCGTTTGTTTTATTTTGTGCATGTAAGAATAACATAGGATCAACCTATGGCAGAGTGTGGACATATTGGGGCTTAGTGATTTTATTGTCGGGATGACCCGGGAAGAGATGACCAAGTTATAGGTTTGGGGATTTAGGGCATCATAGAGATTCCCACGATACCATTAGATTTGGATCTGTTAAAAATTTTCTTAGCCATATGGGATATTATATATAACAACTTTTGGTGGTGCATGGGATAGGATACCATGGAGATGATATTGACCTTAGATGATGTTATTGAGATTCTAGAGTTTCCCATTAGAGGGACCCAAATTTATTGCAATTTGATATCAAATGTTGCATAACAGAGATCCCTATTCGTATAGAGTACTTGGAGAAGGACATATGATGAGATTATTTTATGTGTATGACTCAACACAATGTAATATACATGGATTCTCGGATAGTTATAACATGGTTATGGGGATTTTTGTTGCACGATTAATATGCCAAAAGTAGATGGATCCATCCCATTATTTCGATAGATGTATGTAGAGATGTTATCAATAATGAGGTATTGTTTAGATAGGGAACCACCATATTGTTATAGTTGGTGCAATATCTCTACAGGTCATGCGTAAAGGTCATGGTCCAATGATTTGATTGAATGTTGGGATATATAAAATAATTCTAATGTATAGGCCCGAAGGGACACCATTGGTAGTCACAATTGACTCCCTAAGAGTGTTTTAGTGGCCACCTTGGAAAAAAGTGATATCTCTTAGAGAATTATAGCCTCTAGCATATGTGGTTTAGATGATGTTATATGGAAGCCCTACATAGCCCGAATGTGGATTAGTGGCCTAGTTGGCCAACGAAGGATTACTTAGAGGCCATAATCGATGTGATAGGGCATTATGTCTATTGGATGGATACCCATGTGGTGATCGGTGTCCCGAGGTAGTTAGGGTAACTAACACTAGAGTGGTGATACCACTATTACCACCCTACTAACATCATCACTCTATAAGGGCTATAGGAGCATTGGTAAGGGTACTTGCATTATGACCCCTGTAGGATGTAGGTAGCAGAAACAAATGATTAGAGTAAGATTTACCATGGTGGGGATGCTTAGGGCCACTATAGATCACATATGTGAGGGGATCAAAGGAGTTATCTAATGGAGGATTCGCTGATATAGATTCATAGATCAAGGGTGTAGGAAGAGATGGTCCTAACACTAATAGAGGAGTAACAAGGAAGTCACCATATTAATTGAGGGATCATAAGATGTGAAAACCAAGAGAATGTTACTCGACACCTATTAAGGTCTAGATGGTCATGCACCTGAGGTAGAGACCCATAACATAGTGCAGAGGGGACATGATATTGGTGCGTCAAGATAGGTAGGGATAATATAATGGATCAAGAATTCTTCATGATGACAAGGGGGATGCATTAAGCAGCCACATAGATAAAAATAACCTTTTGGAGAGGCCTAAGAAACCAATCATGTGTGATATTTTGTTATTGATATTATTTTTGCATGATATATGGATATTGTAAGTAACACATATCATTTGATTTAGTTTACATAGCAGATGGTGGAGGAGTGGTACTCTTTGATAGAGAGTGTTGACCATAAGATCCTGGATCTAGTGTTGGATTTTGAGGACACTAAAGTGATGGTGGATTCAACAACATTATTAGTGAGACATTCAATGATATTTTTTCATCTCGGTTAGAGAGGCATCTAAGATAGTACAAAGATGTTGGGATGCATAGGAATTTGTGGCTACCTTGACAAAATAGATGTGATGTTGTAGAGTATATTAGAGGTTCAAGTTACCCTTATTCAGGAGTAGGCACCCCACCTATAAGATTCCTAGAGAACAAAATATAGGATTTCCCCTTGGAGACACAACTTGTGAGAGCACAGGGAGAGGCCTCTAGATCCCAATCTAGGGAGGAGTCCCTAGTCCATACAACTAGAACTACTAGTATAGCTCCATCGCTCCAAACCATCCAGAGACCCCACATGGGTTGAGGGTGCATGAGTAATTTTGTAGATGGGATAAAAGCATGTATCTATTATTTTGATGTGTAAATAAACTTATTCGAGATATGTATAAATGATGATTTTGGTGATATTGTGTGTTTGTTATGTATATGTTGATTGGGTTATCATTTTCCTTTCTTCTCGTAGGTATATATGAAATGATACCCAAAGTACTTAGGAATAATGATAAAATGGTTATATAGGTAAATCCTGTGGGAAGGGGGTCAATAGTATAGCCTAACCCATGCAATGTGAAGAATCCAAGAGGTGGTATAAAGTTGAGACATCAAATGTTAGGATATCCTAAAGCACAAACGAGTATATAAATTCAAGTAAGACCATATACCTAAGAGAGGATGTGTAAGATACTTAGGAAATCCAATAGGAAAGACTAGGGTGAATCAAGACCAAATCTCTCCAATAGTAAGAGAAATAAGATCGTACAAGATGATAGATCTAAGAAGAGTAAACCACCCAAGTAAGGATGTAACGAGATTTAAGAAATTTTGTGAAAAAACCAAAGGGTCGAGAACCCGAATGAAGGAAAAATGGAATTTGTGAAAAAACAAGTGGGGAAAAGAGCCCAAGAAAAAGTGATTATTTAGGAAAAAGAAGTAAAAATAGGGTGTAATCATTATACTATATATCACTAGCCACGAGTAGAAAAATATCACAATGTATTAGTAATGATGTCATCAACTTGATATAAGATGTGGCTTCTATCATAATTCATGAGGTCCTATATGGCCTACTATGTGATAGAAACTTGCTGATGAAATTTATATCTCATAGAAAATAAGGTGTCATCAATCTGATCCTTCAGCCAAGTGAAAATCTCACACTAAAAAACATCCATAGTAGGACAAGGATCATAACGTTGTGGTGGTCCATAATTCGGTTTTGGTCTAGTTAGTCTAAGGGAAGGTGTTCAATTTCAAGAGGATTTGAATCTATATTTCTAGATGTGGGAAGAAGTTTTGGTAGTGGGATGTCTGCTATGTAAAATCTTACGGATTGGTGTTGGTGTACACATAGTATCCATGATAAGAGAAAATGAAGGGAGTTGTAGTAGAAGGTTATGTATGTTCTCTAGAGTTTTGTCACATTTTACCTCAGCTTTGATCTTCTTCGGTTTTCGTTAAAAATATTTGAAATCAAACATCATGCCTTGGAGCCTTGTGCCATGTCAAATAAATATCGATCATATAAGACCGAGGAGCCATAAGTGAAAGAAGTAGGGAGATGATTTTAATATGCTATAAAGGGCTACCGAGAGTGTCGAGGATGATGCAAATGTAATGGGTGGAGATAGTTACCATTAATTAATATGTTTCTCGGTGATCAAGGAATAATATATAGGATCATAACCAATCATATCATCATCTTCAAAGTCAAAACTACTTACCCAATCATCCATTTCGTAAGGGAAAATGGGTCGGCTATGTTGATGGTAATATAGAGATGTAAGCGGTGAAGCGATCTAAGGCTCGGTACCAATGGGGAAGAAGAAACAAATGTAATCAAGGATTACTCTTGTCGGAAAATTTTAGTGGTGAATATTCAATAACTCTTGAATATTATGGTTTTTTAAATTTGAAAAAAATTAAGGTAGGAATTAAGACCAGTCACAAAAATTTTCTACGTACATGTTAATTTAAGGGTCAATTTCACCATTCTGTGAAATAAAAAAATGATATTCACCTTTATATTTTTGGTTGGTAGCATGTTTTTATGAAAATTACCAATAAAATAATATATGTCACAACCGATAACATAAAACATCATCTGGATGACAACATATTTTATGCTACCTATCGGTAGTATACAAAAAGTTACTATTTGGTAGCATATTTTTTTCTTGCATTATATTTTGGGAGGAAAAATTATCATTGAGATAATCATTTGAAATTCTAATCTATAAAAAAATTTCAAAAGAAAAATACACAAAAAATTAGTGAAATTTGTATTTTTTTCACAAAAAAGTCACTTATTTTTTTACACTATATTTTGTGAGGATTGATTTCTTGTCAAACCAGTCATTTTAATTAATGTTATTGAAAAATGATTTGTTTTTAAAATCATGTATTATTAGCTGACATCATATACTATTAGTCAACAACATAATATATGCCATCATCTGCAGAAGCATTAACAATACTACCGACCGTCAAAATATTTGCATTTTTTTCATATTCACCATTAGCGTGAAACTCATTTTTCACATTTTCCAATGAATTTCTACATTTTCTTGGGCAAGGTATTTAAATTATCCCCGACTCTTATATGAGAATAATATTCTTTTCATGAGTGAACTTTGTGTGAAGAGTCTCTTAGTAACACATGACTTCCCTATCATGAATCGAGGTATACTATCCATGTGGGGATCATTTAAAGTGTATCCATCATTATAATCTTATGTGGAGGCATCCACCACAAAATAATTTAGTATGGTCTTAGTTATGACAACATTCTCAACTAGGGGCTGCAAGCATCGAGATGATTTTGGAATCAAATTATTCTTCTTGCTGTAATGAGATTGTAATGAGGAGGCACATGGGATACAATAGCTCACGAAGATTATAGGTATTGATTCTAATGATAATCTCATTGTGCTCATTGGCATCCATGTTTAAGTTATTACAATGTGTGCTACTAAACAATTCAAAATACCGGTATCATTGCTACATAGAGTATCAATAGGCTAGATAAAATGTTGATATTCTCATAATAGAATAATGGATAATTCCTCTATTATGGTAGCTTCAGATGTCCATTTTTCAAAACATATGATAGTTCCAAGGATTAGTGTTCCCTAAATCTTATAAATAGCTCCTTGGTGAGTGCAATTGACATAATGACATGCAAAAATAGTGATGTTGTGTATATAGTGATTCAAAGGGCACCCTAGAGAATATTATAAGATAGAATAAATTTGAAGACCATGAATTTGATGTATATATTCCTATGGGCTACATTGATGGGTAACGAAATACACCCCACATGAGGAATTTTTCAATGATCATATCCTTAAATGGTGGTTTATGTAGATTTTAAGATACCTATAAAATAACCAAGAGACTTAATGAAATCTAATGAGGCCACACATGTGCCTACTCCTTCACCAATGAAAGCAAACTTGACTGTAGTGTGACCAATATCAACTAAAATAAAAAATGTGGATTATATTTTTGAAGAAAGGTCTCATCATGGATCATAGAGAAAATACGAAACAAATGCAATATTATGCATCCATGGAGAGATTAGTATAGATGGAGATTTCCTCACATTGATGGAATATGCTTCACTATAAGCCATGCAATACATGACTCGCCCCAAAAAGGAAAGGGAATGTTTACATCGAATAATGTTGTCATGATATGTTCATGATAGTGAGGAGACATACATATAATTTAAAGAAAGGGTAATATTATGGAAAAATCACAACACCCCGAATGGTTCGATTTGAAATGGCACATTCGATGTGATTGCATTATATGGAGCTATCTTGAGTGTGGGACATTACAAAATGTGATAGCTGTCTAGAGAAGGTCGGTTCCTGCCTCCTAACCTACCCGCCACTAACTACTAATGCAGAAAACTATGAACTAATCCTCATCTAATGCTTCCAAGGGGCAGGAAAGAATGATTACGTGAAAGAAACCTACACTATGATTGGTGATACACTAAGAAAGGAGTTATAATCACTTCCCCATCATACAAAACTATGAAATATATGAACCTAGAAAAGGTGGACCTACACCACAAACTAAATTACATCCAATACATCATTCTCGAATGAGCACAAAAACAAAAATCATGTAATAACCAAGTAAATGCATAGATTAAGCAAGCACAATGAAAGGTAAGATGAAGATGATAAACCATGAGAGGTTAAAGAGATCAACATAGACATAATCTTATTTCTCCATATGGATATACACAATACATTGTTGTAGTAGAAAGAGGCATGAAGCCATTATAGATCTTGAGAGGAAGGCTTGAAGCCCCAAGAAGAATGGGGTGCATGGGAGGAGAGAAAATGAAAAACCCTTTGCACATGCAAACCCCTTACATTTTATAGAGGAAGAAAATGAGGAGAGAGAGAGGGAAGTAAATCAAGAAATGTACCTCATTCTCCTATAAAATCCATCATTTTCTTTATAGAAGTGATAGGAAAATATGCCAAGCCCATACTCCATTATACATTGCTTGTTATGGAATAAAGGAAGCCCATACCTCATAATTTTAGGTAGGTGTGAAATATGGAACCATTCCTCTAAAATTTTGGAAAATAATTCCCATTTTGAAATATTTAACTTTATAAAAATAAAGAAATCCAAAAGGTCGGACAATATTTGTGTAGAGGACACCGAGAGCTTTCCAAAAATTCTTATTTTGTGTAAATCCGAGCTCTCAATCAAGTGTTATGGCCATCTTAAGATGAGGCGCCATCTGTAATAAATATGAGTAGTTGATCACCTTTTTTCCGACTCTGACCCTACATCGCACCCTCCAAAATCTGAAATTTTGGACTTTCAGGATTTGAAGTTTCAAGTATTTCAACTTCATAGATCGCGGTCATTGTTCATACAACAAGCTGGCTCGAGATTTCTAAAATGCCAAAACCCCGAAGTCCAAAATTTGGACTTTGTGTTTCAGACCTTTGGGCTTTCAATTTTTCATGGGTTTTGGGTTTCGGGGTATCGGGGGTTAGGGTTTCTGGATTTTAGGATTGTTCATCAATCTGGTCATCAGATATCTTTGAAATCTTGAAAGTTCAAAGTTTGAATTTCATAATTTTGATTTCAAGATTCTTTTTTCCTCCCCATTTGCACTATTCATTACTCGACCATGCTACCAAATCTAAACTTTTGAATTTTGGAAGTCCAAATTTTGAACTTTGGACTTTTGATGTCCTTCGGACCTTTTAAGTCCGCCAATTTGGAATTTTTTCTAGCTGAATATGAATTCTTCCATGTCACTTCAACTCACTCGTCTCAATCTCGAAATATGAGCTCGCATGGCCAAAATGGTCCCTCCATTTTCTTTACGAGGTCATGTTTGTCCAATTTTTCTTAAGGGGTAAAATTGGATAACATGGAATTACACATGATGTTGGGAATTTTTTTAATGATGACCCCACTCACCATGATTAGACTACGCAAAGTATGTTGAGAGTGTAAGGAGTACTCAAAAATAGATCCACAAGAAGTGGGAATGATTAAGGATACTTATGCAATATTTTTCCTCATTTCTTACACCATCGGCCTTGTAAATTTTTACTTAAACACGGACAATGGTGTTTATTTCTAGATAAATTGATCTAAATACCATCGTCACAATATAATAGATTCCACAAGAGTCGATGGTGTCTAGAGGAGATAGATTTTTATCCTTGAGAGGCCTTTTTTTGAGGTATAGAGGGATATATATCCTTATGAGTCCAAGGCTAGAATGTTATAGGATATTCAAGTTCTTCATAAGCTATGAAATGATTTACGTCATTAATTACAACCATCTTTTTAGGACAATAATATTTTTCAACTACATTATCGGTAGAATTTTCTTACTTTTTACAACCCTTAACAACATTTCCATTGGGCTTGGGATTGGAGAATATATATAACTTCTCATTAACCTTGTTGATAGCTTCATGATGATCATTTTATCAAAATTCATCATGGGATTTGACTTCTTTTGTCATACTCTCTTAAGTGATGGTGTCATAGTAAAATTAGGGACCTAGAAAAAGATGATAGTAAGCATTTACAATGCACTAGAATTTTCATGAGAGTGACCCTAATTACCATACCACCAAAAAAATTTAGTTTCATCATGCCAATGAGGCATGGGTCGATAAAGATCAAAGATCACAAGAAAAGATTAATCAAGATACATTTCAACTCTTTGTTACTTAATAGTTGATGATAGTTAGGCTAGATTTTCTTGTTATTAGGTTGTTGGTCAATGTTAAAAACAATCCTATTTTAAAAAGTGACAAGTGGAAGAGTATCGAGACTCTTTTGTCTATCGTGTTCTTATTTTTATAATGTTAAAGGATTTGTACTTGTTTTTTATATTATTCCTTAAGAGGATCTCTCTTGAATTTCCTCATGAGATAATCATGCCTTTTAGCTTGTTCAAATGGTTCTTCTAGGGAAATAGGATACAAAGACGCCACCTTGTATTGAATGTGAGGTTCACAAGCTCCTAATAAAGAAGGAAGAGGCTATCGTTAGGCATATTATGTTCTTATTTTGTGGATAGGGTCTTCCAACACTTGATGAAATATTATACTGATTCTTTTTTAGATAGTTGGTAATTGATGAAAGCATAAATATTGTTCTCATGTAGATCATGACATTTAAATTCGTTCACCAAAGCACCGCCAAGGACTCTAACTCCACTATGAAATTAGGAGGTAAAGTGTGATGCTAAACCAAAACATATCTAGTGAGGGTTTTATCTTAGAGTTTGGTTCCAATGTATGAAGTGTGTTGATCCAATCCTTGTAAATGTTACCAAATATCTTGATGTAGGATTATAAAAATAAAAGGAATAATACAAGTAATATCCATGCACGCAATGTAAGATGTTAGAGGCTCTTTTTCGACTTCTCTTAAGACCTAATTTTGGATAGGGGTTGGGTGATTGGAACCCCATTAGAACCATTTGGCCTAGGAGGGGGCATGGTACCCGAGATCCTATTGTAGGGAGATTGAATAATTTAGGCATGTTGTCTTGCATTTGAAGAAATTAATCCATAGTAACATATTATTTTGGCTCATCCTATCAATAAGATGGAGAAAGAGATTAGTAGGGCTAGAATTAGAGGAATTCTCAGATGAACATGCTTTCATACCTTTCCATTTTTCTTCCCTATTTTCATGTTTCTCGAATACAAATTCGAGAAGAATTTTGTTAAACATTTCTTCTGATTCATTTTTGTATTAGGTAAACTGTGTGAGAGAAAATTATGATTATTATAAGCATGATTAATGGTATCATAATTTTGGGTTTCTTCTTCTTCATCATTAGGTGGACCATTGCATTTAGAAGAAGGATTATTTCTAGGTGCTCCTACGACACAAAATTCCACACAAAAAGGGATTTCGGCTTCCCGATGATAGGTATTTGAAAATGAAAGCACAATAAAATCAAGATACCCTATGACTAAATAATCCTTGATGTAATGATGATATGGCCAAGAGAAAGTTCTAAAATAGTGTTTGTAAACAAAATTGACTCTACGTGAAAAATTTACACATGAGTTGATGGATTTTGAGAACATATTTTGAGGAACATAAGGGATCAACAATGCAAGAAGGTTTGCACAAGGGCCGATGGTATTTGAAAAAAAAATTAAAAAGAAAATATAACCTCTCGGGAGATGGAGTCTATCTAAACTAGTTTTTGATATTTTTCTTATTTCTTTAGGTTTAAGATGAGATCAAGATTTAAAATGTATGATTTTAATGAGATGTGTTCGATCATATTTTTTTAGGATTCATGTTGTGTTCACAAAAAATGTATGGTGGTCCAAGGATGTGTGTTAGTGTCTTGCACTCGTAAGTCTTCCCTTATAAAAGGGTATTAAGGAAATGAATATGATACACACATGGAATGACACACATTATATATATTTAAATGGACTATGATGAGCACTAGGGTCATATATCCAAAGGATAGTAATCCCTACACTAGGTCAACCTAAGGTTTTTAGATCCCATAGTAAAGATGAAGGAGAGTACCCTCCTAAGATATCGGTAAGTGGGTGAGAAGAGGTATATATCGATAATGGATAAGGAAAGAATGCACAATATGATTTAAATGTAAAGGAAGGAAAGTTAAGGAGATGATCAAATAAGAGAAAAATGATAACTAGCATCAAATGTGAATGTAACACTAAGATATCTTAAAGAAATTTTGAAGAGAATTGAACTAATATATGAAAAATGAAAAAAAGAGTTAGAGCACTTACCGAGGGGTGGTTAATGATACATATATATCTCTAGAGAAGAAACACACTGAGAGAGAATTGTTATTAGGTGGAAAATGGTAAACCTGTTCCTATCCTAGACTCACTATAGATGACCCATTAAAGAAATCCAACCAAGAAGAATATTGTACAATATAATCCAATCCAAGTGCAAGATGAACCAATGTCTCGAGTGAGAAGATGCAAAGATAGCATAAAACAATAGAGTAAATGGTAGTTCCTAATATTTGGGGTTCCTTAATAATTTTCTTGATGTAGTCAAGTATATATATGATTTCATTCCCATGGGTGATAGTGTTTCGGCTAGGGAAAAACCTAACAGTGACACCATTTCCCATATGTGATGGCATCATCGGGGATGAGAATATGTCATGCAAAGTTATAATAGCAATAATAGATCATGACAATAGATAAACAAAGTTCCAAGTTGTGAAATCATAGAAAGGTGTTGGGTGTGCAATGTATATGAAACATAAAGGGAAAAGGAAAACTAATACAAGGATGAGTAAGGTTAGTACCACCTAGTGATACTCTCTCGATGTACTATTTCTAACCAACGATTATTATGTGCATAATCATTCCGCATTATTTTTAGGGCCCTTAAGACACTCGTTGAATAAATAGATATATCAATGACCCTTATCTACATACAGGAAATTGTTAGTAACATGTATGAAAGATGAAAAGTGAAAAATTATGTTTATACATAAAGTGACCTCGTGATTAAAACAAGTCAAACAATGTCATTTTAAGTGCAAGGAATTCTATACGTCAATGGTGAAATCTAACATGTCTACATGATTTTGGGAGTTTTGAGACGATTTGGGGGATAAAAAATAGTCATTCAAAAGAAATTTGAATCCTATACATGATTAAAAACATCATGTTTTGTATAATACTTGAAAATATTTTTTTCAATCCAATTTTTTTCAACTTCTACATGATCCTTCTTTGCAATTCTCTCACAGGTTTTCGCTTAACCATTTCATCATCTTTAGTATCTAGAAACTTCATACCTTCAATGAATCTTTTCATAAAGCCTCTTGTATGATGCATAATGGATGATACACTAATATGTTGTAACATGATCAATGAAATTGTGAAATTACAAGTCATGGGAAACTTTCATTGTTACGAGTATTTTCCCTTTTCTTGCTAGGCCTTCATGCACAAAACAATTAATCAAATTTTAAATTTTTTGGGAAATTTGGGAAAAAAAATCATTTTGATGAAGTAGAACTATTGCTCCATTTCACCTATTCTTTACATCTCTTCTTCATCCTAATTAAGCAAAAAAGATACTTGGGTAAAATTTCCTTTCTTCATCGTGTTCCCCATATCACCACAAACCCCGAAAAATATAAAAAAGAGGTAGAATTGGTTATTTTAGGTTCACACATATCTCAAAAAACTATTCAATCATTTTTTAGGTTTCTCGCATACCCCAATTCACTGTATACATCTAGAGTTTTTTCAAAGAACTATTATTCCTAATATATCACTAACTATTCTTCTTCTTGCAAATTGACAAAGCAATAATCAGTTAAACCTATCTAACTCCCCTCTTACGATACTCTTTTGGTCGCATTCCTCTTGTAAATCAATTAAACAAGATAATATAGCCTTTTATTGACTAAACCATCTTCTCATTCCCTTCTAGACTACTTCTACTAGCTTTCTAAACTATCAATCCATTTCATTGGATTTATTAGACCTCTCAAAGACCTCTCAAAACCCTAATTCCTCTCTAAATAGGATTAACTAGCCTAACATAGTTTAACTAGTCCTACCCCTAATTAACATCTTCTAAACCTAGTCAAATATTTCTTTGACTCCTTAATCAATTTTTTTACTTATCCTTTTGTCCCACATGCACAAAATTCCTCCACTTTCCAAAATGGAAAACTATAAATAGTCCAACACCCCTCTCATTTCTAAGAACTCTCCCTCTTCCTAACATAAATAGGATTAAGAGCTTAATTCATTTATTTCATTGAGTTATTACTTTGCTATTGCACTACACACCAAGCATTGAGTAAATGGGAAGAACCATTGGCCTTGAAGCCATTAATGGTGAGCTCCCATTCTCATAATCACAAACTGATTGCTTAGATCCTTATTAGGTTCATTTCTTAAGCTTTCAAGAGTAGAGGATTACTAAATATGCTAGATTTTGCTTGTTTATTTCAATATTAATGTATGCATATTAATGAATCCTTTTTATCTCTTATCTAATGGTCCACCGACTAGTTGTTAATAGCCTTTGTGTTTCTTTAGACATTCTTACCCCATGTACATGGATTTTACAACTTTTCATGAACACATTTGACATGATCTGTGGGACACTCACCATTGTCCTTTAAGGCCCTTTTTCAATATTTTGTAATCCAATTTCATGTTTGCTAAGAGAAATAACATTATCTATTTAATTTCATTTTTTACGTGGGATAAATCATCCTTATTCATATATTTTTGTGGGGTTGAGCTTAAAATAGGCTTCTTTAACTAACCTTTAACCTATTTGCTTGTTAAAAAATTCATTTATGTGACTTTTCATGATTTTCAGGGGTACACATAGGTGTCCTAGAAGGGGGAATCTCCATTGAAACTCTGGCATAGGTATCAAGATGGCCGTAGACCCATATGATCATACTACTTGTTGACAACTCATTTAGAACGAGTTGCGTATCTATTGAACCATAGGCATCTTCATTGAATAAGAACATACCCGTATCTTTGGACATGTTGACATATATTGGCCTCTGTGAAAAATTTATCATTTTGACCCATAGGTGTATTCATCAAATCATAGGCATCTCCATCAACGGTTGGGTGTCCCGTGTCTTTAGACACCTTTGGTGTCTTCTGTCACACTGTATTTTCTAATTTATTTTTCTTGTAGGTGTATCCGTTGGGCTGAGAGTATCATATGTTGAAACCCTAGCACACCTATTTGATAGGCCCGTGTAGGTTTTGGGGCCCACTTGTCGAAAAAACCTTCCACATGTCTATAGTGTTTGGGCCCGTATCCATTGGTTGGGGCACGCAAGTTTCATTATGGATGTGCAAAGTGTTGGAGTTAAAAATTTGAACTTTCTTTCCTCAAGTGTAAGATCATTTTTCAAATTTTTAGAGGTTTTCAAAGTCTAACAAAGTAAGTGTAGGGTGTTGTTTATTTATTTAAAACTAACATAACTTAAGTGTTTTTCTTTCATAGCTAGAACAAGGTTTGTGAAGTGTGTATGCTCTCTCCTTACAACTTCTAGGTGATCTTGGAGAACAAAATAGCTTCTACAACCTTATTTCACGTCTAAAAGCACTTGTTTTATACTTTTGAAAAGGGTAAAACACTCTCCATATAATTTATTTTAGTGGAATTTTCACATTCCATATGATCTTCCTTCACGCTTTTCGGTGATTTTAGGAATGAAAAACAACATGTAAATTCTCTTTCTTAATATCAATATTCCATGGAAAATTACTAACTCCATGCATATAGGTCTAAAAATTATCAAAGAAAGATGCTAAGAAAAAAATAAAACCTTCTACCACACGTATTTTCATATAGGTTGCCAAAGAGTGTGTTACATAAAACCACATTAAGTTAAGCAAGATAAAAACACACCATTTCACTTCAAATTGTATTACAGATTTTGGAAAAGGGTACGTCCCTATCCGCTCAACTGGAACATAACCCATTTGGCATAACACCTTAAGCTATAACAATGGGAGTGGTTCCAGGAAATCTAAAGTAATTTACCACCGAGTAACCTCATGGATGAAACCGGAAGCGTTCCACTTACCCACTTGACTAGTTTTGCATTTGTGAGTTAGAGTCAAAGTTTTTCCAATGACGATACAATTGAACACACTAGTTTCTCATTGTATCATAAGGGGCTAAAGTAAAGCCAAGATAATCCCAAATCAGTTAGTGTGACTCTTTGGGTAAATCGAGCTCTCTCTTACATAACTTGTGACACCTACTTTAGAGATCTTATTAGGGAAGCCATTCTATCTTGGAGCCCACTTTTTTAGTCTATTTTCATGTTAGGCCATCAAGAAGTAATGACTCACTTGGATTCGAACCTTGTATCTCGATCAAGGAAAAAATACCCATGTAATTTTGAGCTATGTGTCTTTCATCATGGAATTAAACAATGTCCCATTTAGCTCGGTTTCATTCTCATCTTCAGAAAAGGTGAAACTCTGACCAAGTGACACTTAGTTTATTTTCATCCTTTTGATCTATACCCTTGTGTTCTTGTCACCTTTTTTTTAGGGTGAGATGGAAGCATACCTCTCACATTTTATCAAAAATAGTACTCGCCACATTTTTTTTTATTTACACCCATCCATTTTTGCGGTTAGGTTGTTAAACATCTAAAGTGCACAGGTACATTTTTGTATCTTTGATTGTTCTTTGATATTTATTTCAAGATCATATTCAATACCGTGATTTTAGTTCATCATTTATCTCTCCGTAGGTTGATATTTTTTTCTCACATTCTAGTCACACAATTTTGGTACTTACATCGTGTTTTCAATTTCTTGAGAACTTGATATAAGCCCCTTTATTATGTGGTTACACTTCTCACATAGCTAAAAACTTCTCTCTATACTCATACATCATTTTAGTTTTGACATCATCTCGAGCCTTTCGATGGTGTTGATATTACCTTATATATATACTGAAACAATGTCATCTTGATACTAACATCTTGCTTTCTTGGTTAATGTATCGGGATAGTGTTGTTATGCTATACATACTCACAACTTCCATTTTTAGAAAACTTAGCTTTCATCAACATTCAAACTAGTTTTAGTATACCTCATCAAGAGATTGTGTCAGTACCACTTTAATATTTAGGCCTTGTTAGAATTCTAACTTGAACTATGTATTGATACGATATTGTCACTATCTCGATTTGGACCCTTCTTTGAAATCATAGTTCGGGTATAACTTGGCAAAAATGGCAATTTGAGTTATGTTGCATTTGAGTGTTCGTATGAGTGTTCTTCGAGTCATAAAAATAACTATGTAATGTTACTTCCCAAACATGCTAAGTTATTTCAAAATCATATCGAGCGACTTGCAGAAAGATATTCCTAGGTTTCATGCAAACTTTGAAGGAAATTTATACAAAATCTAATATCGCTTTAACTAGTAATGCTTAGAACCACAACGATGAAATCCAAACCAAACGATCGTGACTTAAGATAAAATATTTTTGAATCATTCCCATTTAGTAGAAACAACTTATTACCTCTCTTTTCACATGTTAAAGACATAGAGCTATTGATTTATCATAGTGGGGAGGAGTCCTGAATCTTCAAGAGAAACACCATTAGACACGGGCCTCTTTGATGAACTCCTTTCTTACAACGGTGATCAAGTACTCACAAGAGTCTTAGAACTAGGGGCTAAGTTTCCACAAGAACACAAAGTAGAAACTAAGGTCATTAATCATAAAAGAAGAACAAGGATCCCTCGTGGACATAGATAAACCCTTTGACATAGGGTACGCCTCTACTGGGAAACATCATAACACCATTGATCGAGATCCATTGAAATCACTTAGTGATCCACAATGACCTTATTACAAAGCTTCACATAAAGTGAAGCACAAGCACAAATCCTCACCGCCTCCCAAGTTTGATGAGGAAGAGGATCCGTTAATTGAAGAAGATTTCCTTCAAAAATAGATCCGAAACTTAGTGAGAAATTAGCAAACTTAGGCTCCTCAAACATGAAAGTATACCAAGACAAACTCAAAACAAAATCTAGTGAGTTCCACTTCGATCCATATAGTGAAACAACTTTTAAAGTGGTGAAGGTGCAAAAACACTGTCATCATACTGAAGAAAAAATCATTGAATGGGAATTACAATCAATGAAATAAACGCTTACTATGCTACAAGAGGCAAATGTAGGACATAGTTGAAAATATTTGTCTGAAGAACTATGCCCTTACCCATTCGATAAGGACATGTTACAACAACCCTTCCAAAAACATTTTACCATTTCTAAATTAGATAAATATAAGTGCAAGGGATATCCTCATGATCACATCAAAGAATTTCATATGGCTTGCCAAGAGGTCACATACAATGATAACTTCTTAATACGAATCTTCCCTCATAGCCTATGGGTACTGGGATTGGAATGGTTCTTTAGCATACCCAAGGGATCCATTACAACATCACCCATGTTAGAAAAATTTTTATATGAAATTATTGCTACAACATGGAAAATGATATCATAATGAATGACCTCTCGTAATATAAAACAAAATTGCAACAAGAAATTTCTAAGTTTTTTACAATGATGGCAAGGGTTGGTAAGTCACTTCCCTTGTGCCTTTCCGTAAAAGAAGATGGTAAGGATACTTATACCTAACTTGAACCTAGAGACAACCTTCCATTTACAAATGCATTATGGCTCTAACTTTGAAGAATTTATAGAGAAGGGAAGTCAAATCGAAAAGGCCCTCATCACAAAGGGAACACTTAAACCGGTTGTTAAAGACAAACATGAAGAAAAATCATTAGATAAAAAAGTTTTTCAACAAAAAAAACATGTGATTGGAGATGGAAATACATAATCCAAAAGATTCCAAGCCATGTAGAATGGTTCACTTGTAAAAATCTCACATGACCTCGTCCCAAGGAACCTACCAAGTGTGATTTCATGCCATTAATAGAATCCCTATCTGCCATACTAAAATAGTTAAATAACGTAAACATGCTTTGGAGTACCCAACCGCGATGGTACCATACCTAGAAAATGCTCTAAAACCCATTTGGTTCAAAAACATGACTATTATGACTTCCACTGCGTTAAATTCCATAAGAAAGATAGGTGTTTGAGAGTATGCCATTACATACAAGACCTCATTGAAAATGGAAAAATCATTATAGATTCTCCCGCCGACTCAAAGACAAGGTCCAAATGAGAAAATGGGTATCTTTAAAGAGCCCTTTCCTAACCATGTAGATAAGAAGAAAAGGAATCTAGATCATGGAAAAAATTCCAATGATTATAGGACTGCCACTTATATTTATCCCACTAATGATAGTCCCTTCGATTCTCTCATAGGATGTATTTGTTCATTTGATAAATAGGTCAATACTATTCAGATCTTAGAAAATAGTTGTGCAATAGGGATGAGACATGCTCATTTAATCATACCAGATCCCCTACCTATCCCTCAACAAGGTCAATAGAGTTTGATATACCAATTAGAGAAAATACCGCTAGGATATCCATTTTAGATCTCCTCAAAATCTCGACTACCCATAAAAAATATTTTATAAAACACTACGAGTTTGGGATTCTTCACTAATGTAGATCCCATGCACCTCCAAGCCATAATTGTACACCTTGACTCCAATGATCATATCATTTTTGATTGTGTGGCAATCCCGTGTAACGACCACCCCGAGCATAACTAACCCTTATATCTAGAATTAGTTGTTACACATCACAAGATCAAGAGAGTACTTGTGGATGGTGGATCCAGTCTAAACATTTTTACTTTGAAGAAGGCTAAGTAGTTAGGCCACTCAGAAATGGATCTAGGTGCCAAAACTATTACGATCATAGCCTATGATAATGAGGAGAGAGAGAGAGAGTCAATAGGAACTATTGTGATTCGAATGGAAGTAGGGTCGACTTGTCATGATATAACGTTCCATGTCCTTGACTTGGATATGTCATATAACATGCTCTTAGGATTCCCATGGATCCATGCCATGCAGGCCATTCCTTCAACTTTCCATCAATGTATCAAGATGTGCCTTAAAGGACAAATAATCACCATTCAGGGTGATCCAGAGCCATTTACACATTATAGAGCCTTGCATAGTTTCTCTCGTATAACTTATGAATGCCCCTCTGCATAAATTGTTGTTCCTTTACAAAAAGAGGCTATAAAGGAATGTGTGGATCCAGATTCACTCACTCCTTGGAATCAATAATTTCCTTTGTTGGTCAACCCTTTCATGTCATGGGAGGAAATGTCAAAAAAATATGGCCCAGGCGAGTCTTTACCCTTGAACATGCTTTATTAATATCATATTTATCACTATTTCCTAGGACATGTGGTAAACCTTATTTTTAGTTCAAAATCACTCAGGAATAATTCCCTAAACCATTAGAGAATTTCATTCCTAGTGGTTTCTGGTCCTAGGAAAATATGTTAGGCGATCCTACTAACAGAGTGCGAGAATGTACCATGGATCATGCCATCGGGCACCCAATATGTCAAATGCCACCGCATGATGTTTTTCATGGGTTACAATAGGATGTGATGTGGTATCAATGTGCAAGGGCAATTGGAACCCATTCCTATCCATTACTTCAAATCTAATAAAAATGGTCTTGGAATACGACACGATGAAAATGCACCCTTTGAGATTTATGCCACCTCTTCCGAACATGAGAGCAATTCATCTCATTCGATAGCGATGTGGGTTCCCAATGTAGCCTCTATGAGGATATTAACTCAACTAACCCATTCCTTGATTCAACTGTCCTTTCCTTATCTCAATCCAAGCCTCAAACTAGTTTCCAAGTAACCCTTGTATATCCCAAATTTGTATATTGGGATCAACAATTTCACGTGCTAATCGATTTCTTTGAGAATGATGAGGTTTTGTAGATTTCATGGAATTAAAGGACTCTATTCTTGTTAGGGATCATAATAAAGGAATTGCAATTCAGCTAGACACATATACGTACTTTGGAGAAGATGCAAAGATGTGTTGATGATTGAATAAGAAGGTCGCAAACAAGAGTAAAAATACTTCAAAGAAACCTTATGCAATCTCATAGCGAAAAACTCTTTGGAGCACTCATAGAAAAATAGAATGAAGAAGTTATGAAAAAAAATAGCTATCCACTCAAGGATGATGATTAGCTACCTAAGGAGGTTGATCTAACTCTTCACCTAGATCCTACCCAGATGGAGGATGCTTCTAATATGCTTGTGGAAGAAACCATTAGTGTCAACATTGGCTCGGAAGAGGAACCTAGAATGATAAAGTTGGGAGCTTCACTCTCAGCTCAAGAGAAAAATGTTTTTGTAGAGATGTTAGGATAATATGTAGATATATTTGGATGGTCATACATTGATATGTCTAGGTTAGATCCAGAGTTAGTCATGCACAACCTCGTTGTGCACCCAGATGCTAAACCCATCAAGTAGAAGTTGAGAAATATGTACCCTATAGTTGCACTCCTTATCAAAGAAGAACTCAAGAAATTATTAGGTTATGATTTCATTAATCCCATCGAATATTTAGAGTGGATATCTAGTATAGTCCCTATTCGGAAGAAACCTATTGGCATAAGAATCTACACCGATTTCCATTATATCAATAAAGCATGTCCTAAGGATGATTTCCCCTTTCCAAAAATTGATATTGTAGATTCCACTCGCTGGTTATGAAATGTTGTCCTTAATGGGTGGATTTTTGGTTATAACTAGATTCAGATTGTGAAGAGGACCAACACAAAACAACTTTCATCACTCCTTGAGGAAATTTTTGTTACAACGTCATTCCTTTCATGAAACACCTTAGACAAATTGTTATATTTCTCTTTACATTACAAGCGTCGGCATGTGATTTTCTTAAATAAGGTGTGTTTCCTTAATTGTTGAAAATCATTCTTGTTACGGATAAACCATTTCTCGCTCTTGGATTAATTGGAGTGAAATGTTATGGATTGTAAGAATCCACTTTCACTTCGTATTGATAAGTTGCAATCTAATTTTGTGAGTCGTAAACTTATCATTTTTGAATGACTCATCCTTGGATCAATTTCAGTGATCCAAGGGATGTTTTAAATCTTCTTAATAGACTGAATGGAAAAATTGACATTCAATAGTTTGAAAGGCATAGCGGATTGAACTTTTGTATTTTGCAAATTCTATGGTCTTGTGTGAAAGTTCCTTCATTCAGTTGTATGTTTGTGCTTGGGTCTCTAGGATTGATCTCCGCAGGACATTATTGGCGTAAACAAGATATAGTCTTCTTAAGACTAGGAAGGGGATCAGAATCCTAAAAAGGACTATCCTAACAGTATCCTAAACTAGGTAAGAACACCTAATTCCTCATTATGTCTATTTAATTGGGTTATAATATAACCTAAGCTTCTTATTATATTGTATGGGGGTGACCTAACCTAAGCTCTTGTGCTAAATGGATATGGGAAGGGGAGATTACTATAGTAATTCTTGGCTATGTTAACCTAATGCCTAATACTTTATGGAGGTGAATTTAATCTAGCCTAAGGTGGAAACTACCTAAGGAAATGTTTTAAGACCTAAGGTGATTGATGGTTAGACTAACCTAAGTTTTGGGGACATCTAGCCTAAACTATTTGAAAGGGGCCTAAGGTCGCATGTCACTATGGCGACGGTTCCAATGGATTTTATTTGATTTGATTGGATTTAAATGCTTGGAGGTACTACCAGTTTGGCAAGGGCGAGTTAAATTTTAGTGGGGTTTAGGTGGAGGCTTCGCTAAGTATGAAATTACATGTTGATTTGGAATTGGTACTCCCAGCTTTGGGAGGTTGTGGCAAGGAGAGATAAGTGGGATAATTAGGAGTTATGACATTAATGAGTCTCGGTTTTCTTGTTCAAACTGTCTTGGAATCACCGAGAGGTTGGGTTGTGAGAGGTCATTTGGTTTTGTATTCCTCGCGAATTTTTCTTTTCACGGATCTATCTATTTCTTTGAACAAGTAGTTTGACTTCTTCTTCTTCTTGGCTATTTTTGGTTTATCTAATCTATTTTTGAGCAAGGGAATGTATGAGAGGCATTAGAAGAAAAATTGTTTGGTTTTTGATCTGTCATGGAGAATAAAAAGGGTTGGAAGCTCAGCTAGAAGTCTCCTTCGAATTGGCAGAGGCACTATCAAGCATGATAGGATCTACCCATTAAGATTTCTTGCTTTCTTCTAAATGATTCATTGAAAAAATTATTCTCTCATTAGATTTATACTTACATGATTTGTTTGGTTAATTACTTGCATGTTTTCATGAAATATCTATGGTTTTTGGAATGTAAATCCATCTTTGTAACGGTAGTTTTGGGAAACTTTTTTTGTGCTAGTTTAATGGTGATATTCATGTGAACTTGTATTTGAAGCTCTGTAACTTGTATTTGAGGCTAGTGTTGACTGAACTGGCATTCGTTGCCTTATGTTTCATTATGAACTATTAACTCGGAGCCTATGTTTCATAAAATTTATAGTAGAGCTTCTTGGTGGTTCTAAACTGGCATTTGTTGCTTGTATGATTTTGAATCTCTATGGTAGTCTTATGTTTCATTGAGCTTGTGTTGGAACCTTGTATTGTTCTGAACTGTGTTGGAACTTTGTATTGTTTAGAACTTTTGTTGAAGCTCTGTGATCGACACTGTACTCATTTTCAGTTCTTGTGAATGCTGAAATTGTAGTCAAGTTATTGAGTTTTGTTCTATACTTATGCTCTGAGCTAGAGTTTTATTCTTATTTAAGGAATTGAAAAGGCTTGAACTTGTAATAGATCATTGGTTTTTTGTTTTGAATTTTAATTTAGGAATTTAGGTTTCATTATAGGCTCGTATTTGAACATCGTGTTTTCCTGAGCCAGTATTAGAGCCTTATGAAGTCCTAAAATTTTGTTGAAGCTCGTGTTCGACACTATATTGGTATTCCATTCATGCGTGTTTAAATTTTTTTGGAATCGACATATTTGATTCTCTACTTGTATTATGAGCTAGATTTTTGTTGGTAATAAATATTTGAAGAGCTTTAATCTCATTTAAGGACTTTCTATTCAAAAGGGTCTTGAGAGATTTGTTTATTTAGAAGTAGACCTGGTTATCTCTTTTGAGATCTTCTTGTAGTTTCTTTTTGGACCGATTGTGGTACTTGTGTCTTTTAGACTATTCCACCTTCTTTGAACTTGATGGGCTGTGTGAATACAAAGTTTATCCTATTCTTCTCTGCCTTGAGCAAACCCGTGTCTGTTGAAGGCTTGATTGTCTTTTTAAAAGGATTAAATATATGGACTTATATCTTGTTATGGGTTCAGTTGATCTTTAGTTCATTTGGAACATTTTTTAAAAGTATAGAAATTATGGAAATGTAGTATTTACTCTCCTCTCATTTTAGATATTGAAACGAATACTTTCCTGTCATAATATTTTAAACCTGGAACTTGAGAGTCCTGGTTGTGATTTTGATTCAGTTGAGTTGGAAGTAAGTTTGGAACATCTCTTGACTTAAAAGTTGTTGGGTTTTCTTTACTCTCTTATGATCTTTTATTTGATTCTTGGGTTTTAATAGAATGTTGAATCTAAAACCTAGTATACTGAGTGTTGTATGAAAGGATACAATATTACTGTTTAGAATGCTTTGTAATATTGTTCTTATTTGGGGATCACAGACTACTTACTCTGTTGCATCAAGTTGTTGAAGCCTTGTAATAGGATGTCAATATTTTGTGTTCATGAGATGTATTGATCCTTGTGTATCTTTCACTGTTGTGGATTTCTATTCCTTGTTGGATTCATTGAACGAGTCTCCGGTTTTAAAAAGAGAATTGAATATGTTCTCTTGGGGACAATATACTGTTAGGGACTATACTGTGTACTTCATTCGAGATTTGAATTTGAACTTGAGCTTGGTGAATGGAAATAGGAAACCAGTTTGTAAAATTTGTAATGGAAAGTTTGTAGTGTGCATTATTTGACTGTGCGTTCATTTTTGTGTTCTCTTTTGTGAACTAGTTTAAGAATTTCTAAGTTTGAATTTGATAAATCAATTCATTTCATAGTATAAATGAAATGAATTATGGATTGGGTCATTTTCTAATTGAGATCCTTTTTCCGTTGATTGTATAAGTTTTTTTAATATTGGTAAATAGTTTTTTGAAAGGGACTATACCCTTGTGTACAAAAGGAGGCCTAAAAGCCAGAATAAGAGAGAGGAGCAGAGAAGCTGTATCAAAGCACAAAAGTTACAGCAAAGAACACCGAAGCCTAGAAACAGCAACACAAACGAGACTTAACAGCAAAACAACGGCAACAAAACAGCAAGCCTACAGCCAAGAAGCAGTAGTAAAACAGGACTACTTCTTGGCCGCTTGATCAATACTCATCTTTACTTTTTTCCAAGCATGGTACATACCCAGCGTGGTCATATGAGCAGCATCCGTCTTATCGAGCTCCTCTCTGGTTCTTTTACTCTCTTTCTCATTGCCCCAAAGAGTCATCGGGACACCGCTGAGTTGCGAAACACTTCTTGCATGTCCTTCGATGAATTCCTCTATGGCCCTGAATGCTGCAATATTATACTCATGCCTAGTCTTCGTTTTCCCAAGGCGGGAGTCAAGGGAGGTCAGTTTTTTGTATATTTCATCAAGCTGGCTATTGCCAATGCTCCCTTCTCCCTCAATGCTTTTTTTGCCTTTTTGCTTAGCAAGATTTTTTACCTCATCCTTCAGCAATTTAAGCTCAGCCTCTAAGGCCTCCAATCTTCTAGAAGGGTTATCCGTTGGTGCCGCCTGGGGACTGGCACTACTAATGTTCAGCAGATCACGAGCAATGTCATCCAAAGGTTCATCCCCCTCAGCAGTAGACTCAAGGTTGAGTCTCCTAGAAGCCCTGGTGACACGTTTAGAAGTAGAGACAGTGTGGGTGGCAGGGGCAGCAGCAGGAGGAAAAGAAGGAGAAGCATGAGCGGCTGCATGGGGGCATCGGCACCGGAGGCGGGGCAGCAGCGAGGGACAGCGGGGAGACAGGGATCGGCAGCAACAGAGCCCAAAGCCAGGCCGGGAGAGGAAGGGAGACCGGGGAATTTAATAAGGCAGTGCTTGTGAATAAGCGAGAATAAGCCCTTGGTGAAGGGAACCACCGGGTATGCTTCTGGAACTCCAAAATGGAGCGCTCAAGAGAGTTTAGCAGAGATAGTGTAGAAAGCAAACCAACCTACTCCTACGAAAGTGATTCAAAAAGACAAGGTGCTTGGCAGGGACAGTAACAAACCTGCCTTCCAAGGATATGTAGCGAATCATCATGCGGGTGACTTCATCATACGGAGAAGGAATTGAATTAACAAGCAGACCCGCGGTGTTGAATATAAGCTTCTCCTCCTCCTCCACAAATCTTCTCTCTTCAGCCTCTTTGATAACCCTCTTGTTGAAGAAGCGGTATCCTTCCAAGCTGAGGCCAGTCGCTTCGGCTATGAGTTCGTCATTAATAAGAATCTTCTGCCCTCCATAGTCGACCATCCTCTCATTCCAATCCTTGGCAAAGCGAACAGAGATGTTTTGATCATGCCCTTGCACTCTCTCCACAAAGTTGGTGAATCCGCCAATACTAAGAATGTTCCAGAGCTCAGTGTTATCTTTCCAGTCAGGGTCTGCACACGGCTCAATCTGGCAGGGAGGCCCTCCCATCTTCACAAGGATGTGCTGGTTACAACAATTTTCAAAATACCTTTGGGCGTTGAGAGTGATTCGTTTCTCGCCGTTGCGGGTCGCATAAAAATGGGAACTGTAGCCGTTGGTCCTCCCACGAACGGCTGTAGGATTGCCGATCTGAGTCTGCGTGAAGTCGCGCGTGGAAACCCTTATCCTGTCAGCTTTCACCTTGTAGTTATCTTCGGTTTTCGCGGAGCTTGGCAACCGAATATCAACAGCTATTGTACTTCCCGCGTGCGCTGTTTTTAAATTTAGACGGCTCCACTTGAAGTTCCTAAACAAAATCTTGCCATCATTTGGAGTAGATATCATATGCCACGCCAAATAAACTAAAACAGCACCTGTGGAAGAATTTATGGATTTCCTCCAAAGATTAAAGCATATCTTTAGAGATTGTTTGCGTGTGAAGGTCCGCATGTATCTTTGTTGTGAAGAAGTGATTAGGGATACTATCATTATCCCAAATAGTGAAATTTATATTAATGCCATAATTGGCCATTGCATCGCCGACTTGTTACCTTCCCCTGTAAGTATGTATGATTCGATCTTTGTTGAAGGTATGTCGATGCTTATGGACTCGAGATAAAATCTTTGATATTCCAGCTAGGAGAGAGAGGACTGATTAATGATTAATAATATTAAGGGAGTCCCCTTCAACAATGAGGTTCTGGATATTTTGGGTCCGAGCAACTCTCAAACCCCAGAGAACAGATAAAGCTTCTGCAAAATGATTGGTTTGGATTCCCATTTTTCCAGCATATGCAACAATCAAATTACCTTTATGGTCCCGTATTGCTCCTCCTCCAGCAGCTGTTCCAGGGTTCCCCTTAGAGGCACCATCAAAGTTCAGCTTGAACCAATTGGATTCAGGGGGATGCCATTTGACCAAAGATCTATCCACACTATTCCCGGGGTTGCTCCAATATCCGATCTGCCAATTTGATAAGATGTGCTTTTCATTTTCAGGGTAACAATTGTTCTTAGGAGGTTTAAATCTGGCCATGTCCTCTTTGATGCCTTGGGAGATCTTGCCAGTAGTGAGTTTAAAATTCTGCTTCTTATTTCTAAAAACTATATTATTTCTATCCTTCCAGATCCTCCAAATTAAATGCGGGATGGCTAATTTCCAGATTCTTCTGATAGCACAATGTCTGAATGGTGGGTTCCATTGGTTCCACAGCTGAGTAAGATCCTCCGGCATCACCCAGAGAGCTTCAAATTTGGAAAGGACAAAGTTCCAAACTCTAAAGGCATAATCACAGTGTATGAACAGATGTCTAATGTCTTCATAGTTATTCCTACAAAGGTGGCACCAATTGGGAATGATAAAACCTCTTTTCATCAAATTGTCAGTGGTGAGAATTTTGCCTCTGATGGCCAGCCAAAGAAAAAAATTTATTTTGGGGGTTAACTCAGGCATCCAGATCAAGTTCCAGTTAAAGTCGATTAGTTCTTGTGGAAAAGACTGGTATAACCAGATTTGACTGAGTATTTACCCTCGTGTGAATTGCTCCAGATCAGCTCATCCTTGGAATCCAGCTGACACAAAGGGAAGAGATCCAAAAGGTCTTGGAGGGAGGAAATAGTCTGTTTCAGTTCAATACTCTCCATAGTAAGTCTTTTCCAATTCTTGTTGGTGCCATTTCCATCAATGTAGTCCTTAACTTTAGTTCCATATTTTCTTATAAGACTATCCTTAGCAGTCCCAAATCTCTCCAAGAGATTATCATTGGACCAGTTATCCTCCCAGAAGTTAATGTCGCTGCCATCCCCAATTTTCCATTTGCTTCCCTTCTTAATGAAGTTTCTACTCTTAACCAGATTATTCCAAAAAATGGAACCATTGGGGAGCTGCTCATCATGCGAGATAGGAGTAAACGACTGCCGATTCAAGTATTTTGTTTTAATGACATCAATCCGTGGTTGTTTCTCGAAAGCAATCTCCAGCCCATCTTAGCAATGAGTGCCTCATTCATTTTCTCAATATTTTTTATTCCCAGCCCTCCCCTAGATTTAGGGGTGCAGACTTTATCCCGTGCCACAAGGTGAAATCGAACTTTTCTTCCATGCCTTGCCATAAAATTTTTTTCTCGAATCCTTTCAATTTTCTCTCTGAAGGAGGAAGGAATTTTGAATAGTGACATGATATATATGGGCAAACTTTGGAGTGTGCTTTTAATGAGAAGGCACTTACCAGCACTAGAGAGAGTGGTCCCTTTCCAACCGGCCATTTTTTTCTGAAATCTCGTCAATAAATCATCCCACACCGTGTGAGAGACTTTCTTCGTGCCAAGAGGGAGGCCTAAGTACGTTGCTGGAAGAGTACCAATTTTACAGCCCAGAATTTTAGCAATCTTGAGTTGTCTTTCCTCAGGGGTGTTAAAGAAAAAAAGGATGCTTTTGTCGTAATTGATCTCTTGCCCGGAAGCAGATTCATAAAGCTGCAGAAGAGCCTTGATAGCTTTAGCTTCAACCACTGAGGCCAGAAGAAGAAGGATAGTGTCGTCTGCAAACTGTTGATGAGAGACAGCTTGGCTGAGAGAAGTGGGTTTAGAACCCTTTAAAAGGCCGTCTTCCACCGCTCTGCTAATTGTTCTACTAAGGCTGTCAGCCAGAAGGATGAAGAGAAGGGGGGAGATGGGGTCTCCCTGCCTTAGACCTCTGCTGCTGGTGAAGAATCCCACAGGCTCTCCATTAACAACCACAGAGAACCTGGCTGTAGATATACATGATTTAACAATTTTTCTAAACTTTTCTGTGAACCCAAATTTAGATAGAATCCTGTCAAGGAAGACCCAAGAAACTTTGTCAAAGGCTTTATTCATGTCGAGCTTAAGGATCATGTTAGCCTTTTTGTTATTTTCCATAGAATGCATAGTTTCGTGTACCATAATCACACCGTCTTGTATTATCCTGCCTTTAATGAAGCCACTCTGCTGCTTTGAGATGAGATCCTTCATTATGAGCTGCAGCCTAGAAGCAATAATTTTGGTGAAGATTCGAAAAATAGCATTAACCAGACTGATGGGTCTGAAATCCTTGAAATCTTTTGCATTCATTTTCTTAGGTGCCAGCACAATGTGTGTGTTATTGAGCTCTTTTAGAAGATTTCCCGATCTAAAAAATTCATTAACCGCTTTGAGAAGATCCTCCGAGCATATTTCCCAGAATTTGAAAAAATTAATGGAGAATCCATCCAGGTCCAGAGCCTTATCCCCTCAAGAGAAAAAAAAGCCTTTTTAGCTCATCAAGCGCGACCGCTTTAGTGATATCTCGAATTTCTGGTCTTCAATATCATTCGGGGATTGCCTCTAGCATGAAGGAAATAGCTTCGGATTGCGACATTACTCTCTCTAAGAAGATTTTTGTAGAATTCAAGTGCTTGCTTCTTAATCTTTGTTTGGATTTTTAGTAATACTTCCGTTGCTTTTAGAAACCTCTAAAATCCTATTACTGGCCCTGTGCTTTAGAGTGGTCATGTGAAAGAACTTTGTATTCCTGTCCCCCTCTTTAAGCCAGATAGCTCTTGATTTAAGGCGCCAAAAGGATTCTTCTCTACTGCATATCGTGTGTAACTCAGAAAGAATTCTCTTTTCATTTACTTCATCTTCAACTGACCTCCCCATAGTATCCATTTTTAACTCAAGATCCTGAAGCTTCTGTTTTAATTCTTTCTTTTTTCCGAAGATGTTTCCAAAAACATTTTTGTTCCAAAGTTTGACTTGCTTTTTGACATTTTTGAGTTTTTGGACCAATCTGTACTGGGCAGTGCCTTCCCCATTCCAATCCCACCATTCCTTTATTCTATCATAGATATCAACGTGCTCCATCCACATTTTTTCAAATTTGAATGAGCTTCTTGCAGGTTTGGTCCAATTTAGAAAGCTTAAAGCAATCGGATTATGATCCGATCCAATTCCGGGCAGGGAAGAGAGGTAAAAGTCTTGGCTAAGAATCCGGTTGCCGAGATAAGAGCCCCTGGCCCAGTCTCACCTGAATGAGCCCCTTTCCCACCCTTCTATTGTTCCAAGTATACTTATTACCATGCAGATCCACATCAATGAGGTTTTGTTCAGTGATAAAATCGGCAAGATCCTCCATACCATTAGAGAAGGTGGGGTTCCCCAAACTTTTCGCCTAGGTTTAGAGGGGAGTTGAAATCTCCCATGATAAGCCGATTAAGCGTAATCTGTGCTTTGGTTTCTAAAGATTTTAAGATCAGCCCATAGTTTTCTTCTACCACTAGCAGAGTTAGGGGCATAGATATTAGACAAGATCCATTCACACTTTTTTTCAATAGTGACAAACTTAATTGCAAGATGATTAAAATTATCACTAAGGATCATACCAAGATAAAGTGCCTTTTATCCCAAAGAGTTCACCCTCTCTGGAAGCACCCCGAGAATCAATGCCGCCATTTCGAGCTATCCCAAAAATTATTTTTAATATTATCCATGGACATTGCTTTCATCTTAGTTTCTTGAAGAATCAAAATGCTGGGGTTACTGGAGTCCCGTAACTCCTTGATGTTTCTTTGCTTAGAGTAACCGTTAAGGCCTCTAATATTCCAAGATATGATCTTCATATGGAATGGTTGGTTGTTGGATTTGCTTGGTGGTTCAGTTGTCGCTGAACACCATCTGCAATCTCCCTCTCTGTTTTCTTAGCTCTGAGAGTTTTTTTAGAGGGTCTTCCTCTTTTCGAGCTTCCTCCAAAATCAGCTAATCGTCTAACTGAAGATCTGGTTTTTCTGGAGGTAGAGGTGTCCCAATTGTCAATTTCCTTTTTCTTTTCACTATAAAGTGATTCTGGGATCCTTTCAAAGCCTTCCATTCTTTTTTTTTCTTTTTGAGATTACCAAAGTGAACCCGCAGTCCGGATCTTCCTTTTCCTTGGCAGCGTAATCTCCCCTTCCTCCCGTTGATTGTATAAGTTCATTAACTAAGATTCTCTTTAATTGATTCTCTTCTAAGATGGAAACTTCTTGTGGATTGGTTAAGAGATTTATTTTGTTTGAGTATAGCTTGGATTTGTGGAAATTCTAGTTTCAGATCCTTGAATTATATCTTCTAACAGGAAGAAGTTAGTAAGACTTTCAGTTAGATTGTTTTGATTTCTATTCTTCTTGGATGGATTCAGGATTCTTGTTTAGAGGTTGTCTCTTATTTATGGAATCCTTATATTGATATCCTTGAACTGAAGCAGTTAGATGAGTTCTAAACCTGTTTCTATCTTTCAGATGATGAAGTGTGTAAGGAGTAGTATGTATTGATTCTTCTTCTTTGCTTAAGTTGTAGGATGAATCATCCTAATATGAGCTAGGCTGAAAGTAACTTCTTTTGCTACTTAGAAAAGATAAATGTGTATTTCTATTCTTATGGAATTATGAAACAATTGGATGACAAGACTTGTTGATTGTTTTAAAGTAATTGATAGGATCAATTAAACCATATGATATAAATGTAGGTGTTGTATGTTATATTATGCTGTTTTCTTAATAGGGAATTTAGACTCTTTAATTGTGCTTCTTTTCTTGATGTTAATACTTATTATTTTTGTATGATATATATTAATTATTTCATTAAAGCGAGTTGTTTTAATGGAACAATTAGTTGAATGCACTTCACTTTAATGCTTAGTGCTTATCATGCTCGAGTTCATTGAATTGACCGTCTTGCTAGCAATTTTTGTAGATGGACATCATAAGTGATAAAAGAAGACAAAAAAATTTATGATGCATTGGTTTATTTAATTCTGGATCTTATGTAAAGAGTTTTGAATCATTCTTGAGATGTATTGGAATGGGAAAGTGATGTTCTTTTAAGATCTTAATTATGATTGACATGCAGAATTCTGAAATGCATAGTCTTGTAAATGTATATTTAAAATCATGAATTGAAAGGTTTTGGGTTGGACTCCAATTTGTAATGTGAATTCTTTTGTACTTGTATGCCGGAAATAATAGTGATATCTTGGCAATATTCCTTATATCTATTTGTATACTATTGTTGTTATCAGATATTGAGTTGGATTAAGGAGATAGTATAATCTCCCTTATTATAATGAACTTGTTAAATTGCAAAAGATTTTGTTCTCTAACTTCACAACTATAGTTTGATAATGATATATGCTTGGGACATACAATTAAACTATATGAGTAAAGAATGATAAAAAAACTTATGTTAAACCTAATATCTAACCATGAAGAGGAAGATTCTTCCTCTCTCATTGAATGAAAAGTAAAAGGATTAGTGGTTATGATCTTTAATATTTATAACATAATTTATAAAATAAACACTATATGAATCTAATTGGATGACACACTTGATTTGGATAGTTATTTTACATTAAGAATTAAATATTGATGTTTTCGTCTCCTGTTTTTTGGGATAACTGTTTGTTATGCCACGTTAATGAATGACAATGCAAACTTGAATTAACGAAGTTGGCATATCTAATTAGGATAGTGTTGGATAAAGAACTCGGGAATGTTTGAATTACGGTTAGGCATGGTTACTGTAATCTCGAATCTTAATCCAATTTAATTACGATTAAAGACCACTAAGGTGGTATGTACATCTTGATGAATCGGTTCTAAGAGATCTTTGTCACATGCCAACTATAGGACTATACCCTCGAGAAGTCCTGGGACTTCTCGAGGATAGTGTGTTTTAGTTGACATGTAGAAACACCCTTCCATATTTGTTCATCTAGATTTATGCACATCTAGACTTGGACTTAGTTTCTCTCATGTCAAGTTAGTAGCATGTTCGGGATAAGTAGTAGCTTTCTATTCCTTAGGGTATCTTGGCACATTCGGATGACTTAGGTCAGCCGAGTATGCCCATATACCCTAAGTCATCATGAGAATCTTCCTATAACAAATTATGTTGTTGACCGGGGCTAGGGTCGAACCTTGGGAAAGTGGAATGACGGTACTCAATAAAGACCATTCTAGAGAACATAAGAGTTAGGTGAAGGACATATTCCGAGAATGATGAATATGCCATCTAGGAATAGTAACATGAACAGTATGTTGAAAATATTTGGCCCAAGTATCACAATTTGTTGGTTGTGTTGTCTTATGTCACCTAGTTTAAAGCAATGTGATGTCAGATGAATATTGGTAACAAATATTCAGATAGGTTCTTTAAACAGATCACTCAGTACCTGGAATAGGGTAGGAGAACCAAGTATATGTAGTATACATAAAGTATTCTATAATTTAAGTTAACATGAGAGATCGGTTGGTAACCGAGTCATGGAATGAGAGATTGGTAGTATACCGAGTCATTACAGCTGTATATGGTTATCTGTTATGAGATTGATTGGCATGGAATGTGTGTTCTAAATGATGTTTTATTTAGAACAGAGAACATTATGTTTAAAAAAAAAAATTCCCTATTTCTAAAGTCTTAAAATGGGAATGTTACATCTTGGTATCGATCGAAGGTTGCATCTCTTAGACCTATTGTGTCCATAATCTAATGAAAATTAAATTTTCTTGTTAATGAGAAAATGGTTAGAACAAGAGGAAATGTTACAAATAATCCTCTTCTTGAGAAAGGAGCAAAGCAATCGCCCAAAAACGTGATGAGATATGTGTTTCCCTATTAGACACAAGAGACCGTTTGGCTTTACTTGAACAACAAGAAATGGGAAATTAGGAGGAAGAAGATGTTGGTAACAATAATCAGCCACCTCCTAAGGACAACGCCAATGTAGGTGTTGATAATAACAATATGAAAATATCTAGTCACTGATAACAAAAAGGCTAGGTGGTAGTTGAACTCACTAATGATATAAAAAGGATAAGTCCACCAAAGTTTGATGGCACCACATTAGGAGATGGGGCTGAGAATTGGCTCAGTGAAATGGAGAAATGCTTTGCAATAAGGAATTTCTCAAAAGAAACAAAGGTGATATGGGGAGCTTATCAGTTTTCTCATGAGGCATCTTCATGGGGGGACAGCCATAAGGTTGAGTTAAACACCAATGAAACTAATATCACATGGGATCAATTTAAAGGTTACTTTAGGAAACATTGGCTGCCATAACTTTACTATGATCAGAAAATGATTGAATTCTAGAACTTAGCTCAAGGAAAGCTAACTATAATTGAGTATTGGGAGTGGTTTACTAAACTCCTTAAGTATGTACCTCGTATCAAACCGACGAGAAGTTCGGGATATGAAAATTCATCATGGGATTGAATCCTATTATAGGAGGAGAAGTAGATGTTCACATCCCAACCATGATAAAAGGGGTTGTTAAAAAGGCCATAAAGAAGGAACAAAAATTGAAGGAAATTTCTACTCATAAGGAGGAAGTAATGAAGAAAATTCCCAACTCCTCTTCATCATATCTTACACCTAAGAAAGGACCATGGAAGAAATTTGGAATTAAAAGTAAGTTTTCATCGAAACTAATAAGAAAGTAGCAACAAACAAGTTTGTTGGTAATGCCTGAAAAAAATTTGTCACAAACAATAATAATGAACAAAGGTCCTATGGAGGTCGAAACGATAACTCTAAGGTGGAAATAAGCCCAAGCCTAGAAAGGGACATGTAGGAGGCTGTTATAAGCGTGGCAAATATCATTACACAAATCAATGCCCTTTGAAAAGGACGATCGTAATTAGTAGCATAAGATACACCTTGCGGTAGGTGATAAGCGAGGCTCGAAAATAGACCACGCCCATAGAGGTTCCGGGTAAGTTATTTGGTTTACCTATAACTATTATTTTTGACACCGAGCTACCGAATATTTTATTTCTAGTAAATTAGCATCAAAACTGAAAAGAAAAGATCAAAACATGGATAAAACATGGACTATACAAAGTATGGAAACAATGTTGTTCATACAATTAGTATGTGTGTCTTTTTGGAGTAGTCCTTTATTTACCTAGCTTTTCCACTTTGAAGTTGATCTTTATGTTGCACCTTTGGGGTCTTATGATGTAATCATAGGTGTTAATTGGTTAGCAAAGTACATAAGGCTAAAGTGGATGTTTTGTAAAACACATTAGTTTTTAGATGACTGTAGAAAACAACAAAGATTTAGGGTGTGAAACATGAGATTTCTGTTAGAAAACTGTCAGTTATGCTACTTAAAAAGACCAAAAATAAAGGTTGTACCTTATATGTAGTAAAAATTACAGAAATAGCTGAAGAGAATAGTGATGTCTTGGAATGATATCCGCGGTTACGATATTTCAGTGACGTGTTTCTGAAATAATTGCCAAGTCTTCCACCTAAAAGGGAGTTTGATTTCACAATTGAGATCAAGCCTAGAACCGAGCCTATTTCTAAAGCACCGTATCAAATGACCACTATAGAATTAGTAGATCTTAAGGCTCAGTTGCAAGAAATTTTGTCTAAAGTTTTGATTAGGCCAAGTGTTTCATCTTGGGAGCACCAAGTAATTTGTGAAAAGAAGGATGGAAAACTTAGATTGTGCATTGATTATAGGATGTTAAACAAAGAAACAATCAAGAATAGATACCCACTCCCTAGGATTGATGATCTATTTGATCGGATGCATGAAGCATTGGTATATTCTAAGATAGATCTTCGATCCGGATATCATCAATTATGGATTAAGGATGAGGAAATTCATAAAAATACTTTCAAAAAAAGGTATGGATATTACGAGTTCACGGTCTTACCTTTTGGATTAACAAATGCACCTGCAAAATTTATGAATTTAATGAATAATATCTTTCAAGAATACTTGGACAATTTTTTTCTCGTATTCTTGGATGACATTCTCATATATTCTAAAAGCATTGAGGAACACCATGAGTATTTAAAGATAGTTTTGGAAATTTTGATAAAGAGACGGTTATATGGTAAGCTATCCAAATGTTCTTTCTATGACACAAAAGTGCATGATTTGGGACATGTAATAAGTAAGAATGGAATTGTTGTAGATCCTTCTAAAATTATAGCTATAATTGAGTGGCCTACACCAAAGAATGTACATGAAGTTATAAGCTTCATGGGGCTTGTTGGTTACTATAGAAAATTTGTAAAAGATTTTTCTAAGGTGGTTGCACCAATAACTTCTTTACAAAAGAAGGATAAGAAGTTTGTTTGGAGTGAAAAATGTGAATCTACATTTAGAACTTTGAAGGAACAGTTAACCTCAAGTACCTAGTCTAGTAGTACTAGATTCTAATGGAGACTTTATGGTAGTAATGATGCATCGGTGAATGTCTAGGAAGTATTTATTTACAAAATGATCATGTCATAGCTTACGAAAGTAGAAAAATAAATTTACATGAGTTGAATTATGCTCCATATGATTTAGAGCTTGCTGCCATTGTTCATGCACTACAAGTTTGGAGGCATTACCTACTTGGTAAACCTTTTGAATTCAAAACTGATCATCTTGGGCTGAAGTATATCTTCACTCAGCCAAATCTTAATGCAAGACAATGAAGATGATTAGAGTTTTTGTCTCAATATGATTTTGACATCATTTATATCAAGGGTAAGGAAAATGGAGTGGTGACACTCTAAGTTGTAGGAAGCACATTTTTGTGTTTATAACATTGAGAAATCAATTTAAGGATGAATTAAAGAGTGTTATGGAATCGACTCTTACTTTGTAAAGTAAATATAGTGCTTGCTACAGATCCAAATGATGTGAGGTATAAAGGTTTTCACTTTGATAACGAAGGAATCCCAAGATTTGAAAACAAAGTATACATACCTACTCTAAATGATTTAAGAAAGAAATTCGTAGCAAAATTTCACAATTCACCATTTTCTAGACATCCTGGTATTACAAAGATGCTTGCTAATATAAAACAACAATATTTATGGAAAGGAATGAAAAAGGATGTCATTGATTTTGTGACACATTGCCTTGAATGTCAACATGTTAAAGTAGAACATATGCACCCAGCTAGTTTGTTGTATCCTCATCGCATACCGTAGTACAAGTGGCAAGTGATAAGCATGGAATTTGTACAAGGGTTGCCTACATCAAGAAATAAACATGTTGCTATTTTAGTTGTTGTTGATAAACTAATAAAGGTAGTGTTGTTGCAGACTCACAGCACCCCTGGATGCAGATCAGGCTTCTAGGTTGATGTTCAGGCATCCAGTGTGATTGCACAACATGGAATCCTTTCTCCAAGTGTGGGACTTGTAAAGATGAGAAAGGATTCTCCAGAGAAGGCTGGTTCCTATTCCTCTGTTCAGATGCACACAAAAATGCAGAGGGTTTACTAAAACCTAATCTAACTTGTCAAGGAGACAGGGTGAGAAAATGCATAGAATAAAACCTAAACTACAGAGGTGATGCACCAAGGAATGTTAGACACTCATTTTGCAAATCTAACACAGACCACATAGATGCAATACAAACACTATGCACAGGTAACCAAACTGCAATAAGAGATCAAAATAACAGCAATGAATACATGAGAGGGTTGAGAATCAATCACAAACATATATATATTGCTCAAGAGTCGATACAGTACATTGCAGTGGCCAAGAGGAAAAAACTAGCATTACAATCCATATGGGAGGTTTGAAAAGCTCCACAAATTCTCTTGCAAGCAGGGAAGAAGGGAGGATGCAAAACAAGAATGTCGACCTCTAAAAAGGGCTCCTCTTTACAATATATATGAAGAAATGAGGGGGAAGAGAGAGGAAATCTAGAATCTACCCCAACCACTTCTTGGTAGCATTTAAAATCATCTCATTATGATCCAAGCGGTGGATCCTGGAAAAATGGCGGGCTGTCTAACAGGAGCGGCGAGCTGTCTGCTATATTAAAGTTAGTAGTTGAAGCATTACACGCGTCAGAGACGTTTTCTTAATTTTCTCCCCCCAAACTACATCAAAATGCAAGATTGACCCCAGAATCATGTAGAGAATTTCAACAGCTTTCCGTTGATATAAAGAACGTGCAAATCCGAGCTCTGGATCGAAAGATATGACGATCTGAAGATTTAGGGCACAAAACAGGCGAAAACGGATTTTTAAATTTCTTTTCCCGCGCTCTGCCATCTGGACGACACGTGGCAGGCTCTGGTTCGCTGAGAAATTCCCTCTCTCCACCTTTTCGCGGGATTTTCTTGTGGGCCCCTTAAACTTGGACACGTGGCACTATCTTATTGGTTTGGATCAGTGCTCGAAAACTCACCCCTTTGACTTTTTGGACCTTTTTTCTTGGCGACACGTGTCATGCTGTGATTTGTCCATGGGCCTGCCGGATTTTCACGTCCACCACGTCCTTTTGTCCCAAATGTCCCAGTGCTTCATGGGACAAAATCTTCCGATCCACCCAAAATGGGCTTCCTCATCCCTTTTCTGCCGGTGACACGTGGCGTGATCTGATTGGCTTTCGGCTCCTTCGGCTATCCGCATCCCACGCGTCCCTTTGTCCCACTTGTCCTTGTGCTGCAGTTTCCTGTTTCGGCCAAACCGGCTGGTTCACGTCCTTCGCGTCCATTTGTCCCAAATTTTTAGTACGAAAGTTCTCCATTTTGGCCGATCCGGGCGGTTCGCGTCCTCAAAGCCCAAATGTCCCGAGTAGTTAGCCATTTTTCTTCTCCTTCGGCCGAACCGGCTTTCCGCGTCCCTCGCGTCCCGATGGCCCGATTGTCCCTGTGCTAAAATTTCCCTTTTCGGCCGAACCGGCCGGTTCGCGCCCTCCGCGTACACTTGTTCCACTTGTCCCAGTGCTTCGCGGGCCACTGGAGGCATTTCGGCCGAACCGCGCCTTGGTGTCCCGAATGTCCCAAATATTTCTAGGACAAGGACTTAGCCGATTTTCACAATTTTTTCTCGTCCAGGCTTATTTTCTGCAACTTCTCGCATTCTCTCAGAGCTCGTTCTTTTTCAGCCTGGGACTTGAGAATCCTGATGTATGTTATCAATTCAACCCTGGGGGGGTGAAATTGGATAACAAGTAGCACATGTTATTGTTGGTAATCAAGAATGATTTTCTGTATTGGCTAAAATATTTTTACACAAATTTTTTAGATTACATGGAGTACTGAATTAATCGTATCAGATAGAGATCCTAGAATGATGTCAAGATTTTGGCAAATGCTTAATGCATCTCTAGGAACTAAGATGAATTTCAGTTCTGCGTATCATTCGGAAATAGATGGATAGATTGAAAGATTTAATCAAGTTTTAGAGGATATGTTACGAATGTATTGCATGGATCAGCAGTATAAGTGGGAAGAGTACCTTCCACTAGTTGAGTTTGCATATAATAACACATATCATGCCTCTCTTAAGATGACACCTTTTGAAGAATTATACAGAAGAAAATGTAGAACCCCTGTTAGTTGGGACAACATTGAGGATAGAGAGGTAATTGGACCTAAAATTCTTACTGAAATGGAACAACAAGTTAAAATGATTTGTGAGCGCTTGAAAGGAAGCAATGAGATAGGAAAAAGAGTTATGTTGATTTAAAGCGGGTTGAGAGGAAATTTGAACTTGGTGAGACAACATTTCTTCGGGTTAAACTAAAAAAGAGCTCTATAACTTTTGGCAAGGCTACCAAGTTATCACCTCATTATGTGGGACCTTTTGAGATAGTTGAACTAATCAACCTTGTAGCTTACTGTTTAGCATTACCTCCGCTTTATCATAAATGCATGACGTTTTCCGTATTTCTTTACTTAAGAAATATGTTTAAAATTTATCACATGTGTTAAATTGGAATTCCTCAGAGGTCTAAGACCCATGAATAATCATGGTTAAACCCATATGAGTGCTAGAAAATTGCCAATTGCATTTAAGAAATCGTGAGATAAGTCAATGGAAGGTCCAAAGTGGGACCATTGTAATGAAGAAAGTGCAAACAGGAAAACACGGAACATATGAAAACTACTTTTCCATATTTATTTGATTAGAATTGACCTTGGTGACTAATAAAATTTGTGATTTTATCTTTATTTGTCAATAATTCTACCAGTTTTGGGTAGATGGCTATTTATTTTTGAATAAATAGCTATGTGAATGCTGATTTCTGGAACTTTAAATCCTGATATTGTTGCAAACATAGATTAAGAAAGTGAATAAGTTGAGTATCCCTAATGCAATCATTAAAATGAGATGATCATCGGGACGATGATTCTTTTTAGGAGGGAAGTATGTAACACCTTGGACAAACTGTTATATTTCTCTTTGCATTACAAGTGTTGGCATGTGATTTTCTTGAATAAGGTGTGTTTCCTTGATTGTTGAAAATCATGCTTGTTATGGATAAATCATTTCCACTCTTGGATTCATTGGACTGAAATGTTATGGCTTGCAAGAATCCACTTTCACTTCTTATTGATAAGCTGCAATCTAATTTTGTGAGTTGCAAACTTATCTCTTTTGACTGACTCATCCTTGGATCAATTTCAGTGATCCAAGGGATGTTTTAAATCTTCTTAACAGACTGAATGGAAAAATTGACATTCAATAGTTTGAAAGGCATAGCAGACTGAACTTTTATATTTTGCAAATTCTATGGTCTTGTGTGAAAGTGCCTTCATTCGGCTGTATGTTTGTGCTTGGGTCTCTAGGATTGATCTCCGTAGGACATTATTGGTGTAAACAAGATATAGTCTACTTAAGACTAGGAAGGGGATCAAAATCCTAAAAAGGACTATCCTAATGGTATCCTAAGCTAGGTAAGAACACCTACTTCCTAGCTACGTCTATTTAATTGGGTTATAATCTAACCTAAGCTTCTTATTATATTGTGTTGGGGGGTGACCTAACCTAAGCTCTTGTGCTAAATGGATATGGGAAGGGGAGATTACTATAGTAATTCTTGGCTATGTTAACCTAAGGCAAAAACTACCTAAGGAAATGTTTTAAGACCTAAGGTGATTGATGGTTAGACTAACTTAAGTTTTGGGGACATCTAGCCTAAGCCATTTGAAAGGGGCCTAAGGTCGTATGTCACTACGGCGACAGTTCTAATGGATTTTATTTTATTTGATTGGATTTAAATGCTTGGAGGTATTGCAAGTTTGGAAAGGGTTAGTTAAATTATTGTGGGGCTTACGTGGAGGCTTTGCTAAGTATGAAATTACATGTTGATTTGGAATTGGTACTTGCTAGTTTTGGGAGGTGGTGGAAAGGAGAGATAAGTGAGAGAATTAGGAGTTATGACATTAATGAATCTCAGTTTTTGTGTGCAAACCATCTTGGAAACACGGGAGGTGGGTTTGTGAGAGGTTGTTTGGTTTTGCATGCCTCACGAATTTTTCTTTGCATGGAGCTATTTGGTTCTTTGAACCAAAATTTTGACTTTCTTCTTCTTAGCTATCGTTGGTTTATCGATCTATTTTTGATCAAGGGAATGTATAAGAGGCATTGGAAGAAAAATTGTTTGGTTGTTGATCTGTCGTGGAGAAGAAAAAGGGTTGGAAACTCAGCTAGAAGTCTCCTTCGAATTGGTAGAGGCACTATCAGGCATGATAGGCTCTACCCATTAAGATTTCTTGCTTTCTTCTAAATGATTCATTAAAACAATTCTTCTCTCATGAGATTTATACTTGCATGATTTGTCTGAGTTAATTACTTGCATGTTTTCATGAAATCTCTGTGGTTTTTGGAATGTAAATCCATTGCTGGTAATGGTAGTTTTTGGGAAACTTTTTCTGTGCTAGTTTAATGGTGATATTCATGTAAACTTGTATTTGAAGCTCTGTAACTTGTATTTGAGGCTAGTGTTGACTGAACTGGCATTCATTGCCTTATGTTTCGTTCTAAACTATTAATTGGAGCCTGTGTTTCATAGAATTTGTAGTAGAGCTTCTTGGTCATTCTGAATTGGAATTTATTGCTTGTGTGATTTTGAATCTCTATGGTAGTCTTGTGTTTCGTTGAGCTTGTGTTAGAACCTTATATTGTTCTGAACTGTGTTGGAAATTTATATTGTTCAGAACTTTTGTTGAAGCTATGTGATCGACACTATACTCATTTTCATTTCTTGTGAATGATGAAATTATTGTCCAGTTGTTGAGTTTTATTTTGTACTTATGCTATGAGCTGGAGTTTTATTCTTATTTAAGGAATTGAAAAGGCTTGAACTTGTAATAGAGCATTGGTGTTTTTTTCTGAGCTTGTATTTAGGACTTTGGGTTTCGTTATAGGCTCGTATTTGAACTTCGTGTTTGTCTGAGCCAGTATTAGAGCCTTATGAAGTCCTAAATTTTGTTGAAGCTCGTGTTCAACACTTTATCTTGGTATTCCATTCGTGCATGTTTGAACTTGTGTTGGAATCAACGTGTTTGATTCTCTACTTGTATTCTAAGCTGGGGTTTTGTTCGTATTAAGGATTTGAAAATCTTTAATCTCATTTAAGGACTCTTTATTTGAAAGGGTCTTAAGATATTTGTTTGTTTAGAAGTAGACCTGGTTATCTCTTTTGATATCTTCTTGATGTAGTTTATTGTTGGAATGATTGTCTTACTTTTGTCTTTTAGACTATACCACCTTCTTTGAACTTGACGGGAATGTGAATACCAAGTGTATCCTATTGTTCTCTTCCGTAAGCAAACCCGTGTCCCGTTAAAGGCTTATTGTGTCATTTTAAAAGGATTAAATAACTAGACTTATATCTTGTTATGGGTTTGGTTGATTTTTAGTTAGTTTGGAATAGTTTTTAAAAGTATAGAGATTAAGGAAATGTAGTATTTACTCTCCTCTCATTTTAGATGTTGAAACGAATACTTTCCTTGTCATAATCTTTTAAACTAGAAATTGAGAGTCTTGGTTGTGATTTTGATTCAATTGAGTTGGAAGTAAGTTTGGAACATCTCTTGACTTAAACATTGTTGGGTTTTATTTACTCTCTTCGATCTTTTATTTGATTCTTGGGTTTTAATAGAATGTTAAATCTAAAACCTAGTATGCTAAATGTTGTATGAAAGAATACAATATTCTGCATTCGTAATGCTTTGTAATATTATTCTTATTTGGGGATGGCAGACTACTTACTCTATGGCATCAAGCTATTAAAGCCTTGTAATAGGATGTCAGTCTTTTGTGTTCGTGAGATGTATTGATCCTTGTGTATCTTTCACTGTTATGGATTTCTATTCCTTGTTTTATTCATTGAACGAGTCTCCAATTTTAAAAAGAGAATTGAATATGTTCTCTTGGGGATAGTATATTGTTAGGGACTGTACTGTGTACTTCATTCTAAGATTTGAATTTGAACTTGAGCTTGGTGAATGGAAATAGGAAACCAGTTTGTAAGATTTGTAATGGAAAGTTTGTAGTGTGCATTCTTTGACTGTGCGTTCAATTTTGTGTTCTCTTTTGGGAACTAGTTAAAGAATTTCTAAGTTTGAATTGGATAAGTGAATTCATTTCATAGTATAAATGAAATGAATTATGGATTGGGTCCTTTTCTATTTGAGATCCTTTTTCTGTTGATTGTATAAGTTCATTGACTGAGCTTCTCTTTAATTGATTCTCTTCTGAGATGGAAACTTCTTGTGGATTGGTTAAGAGATTTATTTTGTTTGAGTATAGCTTGGATTTGTGGAAATTCTGGTTTTAGATCCTTGAATTATATCTTCTAACAGGAAGAAGTTAGTAAGACTTTCAGTTAGACTATTTTGATTTCTATTCTTCTTGGATGGATTCAGGATTCTTGTTTAGAGGTTGTCTCTTATTTATGGAATGCTTATATTGATATCCCTAAATTGAAGTAGTTAGATGAGTTCTAAACCTGTTTCTATCTTTTAGATGATGAAGTGTGTAAGGAGTAGTATGTATTGATTCTTCTTCCTTGCTTAAGTTGTAGGATGAATCATCCTAATACGAGCTAGGCTGAAAGTAACTTCTTTTGCTGCTTAGAAAAGATAAATGTGTATTTCTATTCTTATGGAATTATGAAACAATTGGATGATAAGACTTGTTGATTGTTTTAAAGTAATTGATAGGATCAATTAAACCATATGATATAAATGCAGGTGTTGCAGGTTATATTATGCTCTTTTCTTAATAGGGAATTTAGACTCTTTAATTGTGCTTCTTTTCCGGATGTTATTACTTATGATTGTTTGTATGATATATATTAATTGTTTCATTAAAGAAGAGTTGTTTTAATGGAACAATTAGTGGAATGCACTTCACTTTAATGCTTAGTGCTTATCATGCTCAGTTCATTGAACTGACCCGTGCTAGCAATTTTTGCTAGATGGACATCATAAGTGATAAAAGAAGACAAAAACTTTTATGATGCATTGGTTTATTTAATTGGATCTTATGTAAAGAGTTTTGAATCATTCTTGAGTTGTATTGGAAAAGAAAAGTGTTGTTCTTTTAAGATCTTAATTATGATTGACATGCAAAATGCTGAAATGTATAGTCTTGTAAATGTATATAAAAAATCATGAATTGAAAGGTTTTGGGTTGGACTCCATTTTTAATGCGAACTCTTTTGTACTTGTATGCCGAAATAATAGTCATATCTTGGCAATATTCTTTATATCTGTTTATATACTATTGTTGTTATCAGATATTGAGTTGGATTAAGGAGATGGTATAATCTTCCTTATTATAATGAACTTGTTAAATTGCAACAGATGTCATTCTCTAACTACACAATTATAGTTTGATAATGAAATATGCTTGGGACATACAATTAAACTATATGAGTAAAGAATGATAAAAAGGTTATGTTAAACCTAATAACTAACCATGTAGAGGAAGGTTCTTCCTCTCTCATGGAATGAAAAGTAAAAGGATTAGTGGTTATGATCTTTAATCTTTATAACATCATTTATAAAGTAAACACTAGTTGAATCTAAGTGGATGACACACTTGATTGGGACAGCTAGGTTACATTAAGAATTAGAAGTTGATGTTTGCTGTCCTATTTTTTGGATAAGCTGTTTTTATGCCACGTTAATGAATAGCAATGAAAAATTGAATTAACGAAGGTCACCGTATGTAATCGGGCTAGTGTTGGATAAAGAACTTAAGGAATGTTGGAATTAGGGTTAGGCATGGTTCTTGTAATATGAATCTTAATCCAATTTAATTACGATTAAAGACCACTAATGGGGTATGTACATCTTGATGAATCAGTTCTAACATGTGTTGGCACATGCAAAATGCAGCATGCCCTTGAGAAGTTCTTGTACTTCTCGAGGATTGATGTCATGATTGACATGTGGCAACACCCTTACGTATTTGTTCATCTATATTTACACACATATTGACTTGGACTTAGTATCTCTCTAGCTGAAGTTAGTAGCATGTTTGGGATAGGTAGTAGCTTTCTATGACTTAGGCTAGGTGAGTATGCCCATATACTCTAAGTCATCATGATCATGTTCCTATAAAAAATTATGTTGCTAACCGGGGCTAGGGTCGAACCTTGGGAAAGTGGACTGATAGTAGTTAGTAAAGACCATTCTAGATAATAGAAGAGTGAGGTGAAGGACATATTCTGGAATGATGAGTATGTTGTCTAGGAATAGTAACATGAACAATATGTTGAAAGTCTTTGGCCAAAGTATCACAAGTTGCTAGTTGTGTTGTCCTATGTCACCTAGTTTAAAGCAACGTGATGTCGATGAATATTTGTATGAGATATTTAGATAGGTTCTTTTAATAGATCACTTAGTACACGAAATAGTGTAGGAGAACCAAGTATATGTAGCATACTTAAAGTATTCTATACTTTGAGTTTACATGAGAGATTTCTTATAGTAACCGAGTCATGGAATGAGAGATTGGTAGTATACTAAGTCATTACAACTACATATGGTTATCTGTTATGAGATTGATTGGCATGGAATGTGTGTTCGAAATGATTTTTATTTAGAATAGAGAACATTTTGTTTCAAAAAAAAAATTCTCTTGTTTCTAAAGTCTTAAAATGGGAGTATTACATTTGAGAATCAAGAATGTCGGGGCCTATTAGTATGTAATGACTGTCATCTTCCATGAAATGATGAATGAAATCATGGAAGATTACGTTTATGATATTCTAATAAACACTAAAAGAAGTGGAGAGCACCCGAATTGATGATACATATTTTCCAACGTCTCGGGACTACAAGGTGCGCTTAAACCCCAAGAAATGTTTCTTTGGAATTTTTCAAGAAAACTCCTAGGTTTCATCATCTCATAGAGAGGGATAGAAGTGGACCCTGTGAAGGTTATGGAAATCACAGAAATCCCTCCACCTAACACTCTTAAACAACTCGAGGAGTTTACAAGGAAAATTTTAGGCAATCCATCGCTTTATTTCACAACTTGTGGATAAATGCCACCCATTTACACATCTACTCAAGAAGGATGTTGCATTTAACTAGGGACTAAATTGTCAAGAGGCATTTACATTACTAAAACAATACCTTGTTAACCCACCGTACTCAAGCTTCCTAGCCGGGTGAACCTCTCCTCTTGTAAATCTCTGCTACCCAATTTGTTATTAGTGCACTACTTTCCCAATATGACCTAGACCATAAAGAAAGGGTGGTTTAGTACCTCAATCGCACTTTTATTACCAACAATTTGAAATACCCATAGATTAAAAAGTCATGTTTAGCAGTCATCTTCACCTTTCGAAACCTCTCCACTATCTCCTTAACAATAAAACCAAACTAATATCCAAAGTTGACCCTCTTAACTACCTTTTCTCCACTATCTCCTAAATGAATTTGATATTGAGTTTGTGAATCATAAATCCTTAAAGGGACAAGTATTGGTTGATCGATTCTATAAGCTCCTCTACTAGGAATGGAACCCTTGTATTTGGACCCGCTAGATGCATCCATGATGTATGTTGAAGAATATGTAGATTGGTAAGTCCATTTTGATGGATCGAGAGGCATGATTAATGATCATCACTCCTATAGGTGAGGTGATCCCAAGCACATTCCATTTGAGATTCCCTTGCACTAATAATATTACAGAGTATGAGGAACTCATTCTTGGCCTCAAGTTGGCTATCACTTGAATATCGACATACCTACGAGTCATGGGAGACTCCCAACTCATTATTAAACAAGTTAATGATGAGTATAAAGTTAAATATGAGAAACTTATTCTATACAAGAATTTGGTTGAAACCTTGAAAGAATATTTTACACTGATTATCTTTGAGGAAAACTGATTTCACATAATAGATAAGTAGATCATATGGCTACAATTGGATCTCTCTTTTGTATTCCACATTAAGAGAGAAAATGAATTTATTTGTAGATCATTTACAAATACCACATATGACATGTCGAATCTTGTTTCACATGTTAAATTGTTGGTCCATTCTCCCTAAGTATGAACCTATATTTATATACCTATTGTGAGAATGTTTTCTGAGAACATTACCCATTCTCGAGAAGAAAACCATTATCCACCATATAGCCCATTATACCCTCCTAGAAGGCACCCTTTATCATCATGGCTATGACAGAATCTACTAATCTATTTGGATGTTATTGATTCAATCCACGCTATTAAGAAAGTATAGGGTGGTATTTTTGAGCACACACTAGTGGTATGGTCTTGGTTAAAATGATTTGAAGGTAAGGTTATTATTAGCCTACCATGGAAGCAGACTATTGTAATTTCATCAAGAAATGTGAGCTGTTCCAAAAGTATGGGAACTTGATACATGTGCTAGCATAGAATTTGTAGCCAATCGCAACACCTTGGCTATTTTCTAAATAAGGCATGGATCTCATAGGCAAGCTCCATCCTTCTTCTTCGATGGCAACACCGACATTATTACCACCACCGAGTATTTTACTAAATGGGTAGAGGTTATACCTCTTACATCACTGGTGCACAAATTTTCAAAATCATCATGAAACATCTCATCTACCGTTATGGTATCCCTTCTGCTATTGTCATGATAATGGTATATCCTTTAAGAATAAAATGGTTAAGAAATTATGTGAATGTTTCCATATTCAACTCAAGTGGTCTACCCCCTATTACCCCAGGGTAATGGATAAGCCAAAGATACAAATAAATCCCTTGTATGAATCATGAAGAAATTGGTAAGTAAGATTAGTTGTAATTGGCACTTACAAATACATCCCATTCTCTGGGCCTACCGAACCTCCATCCGCACTCCTACTTGTGCAACCCCATATTCCTTAGTTTATAGCACTAACACCATCATACACTTGGAAGTGAAGCTTCCCTCCCTGAGAATATCTCTCTGGGATTATCTTGATAAAGATGAAGACTATGGAGTAGCTCGGCTAGAAAAGCTAGAGTGTTGGTTGAGAAGCGGATAAGAGCACTTAATCACCTCAAGGTCTACCGAATAGAGTGTCAAGAGGATATAACAAATGAATCATTCATCGTGAATTTGATGTAGGTGATCTAGTGCAAAAATAAAATAAGAAGAATACTGTCAAGGACAAGGAAAAGAAAGGTATGTTTGAGGCCAACTGGCTAGGGCCTTATGTGGTGGTTACTAAATATGGGTTAGGAGCTTATAAAATAACATATTAAGATATTGAGCGATTCAGGAAAAATGAATTCCATGTATCTCAAGTGGTTCTATGCTTAAGCATGAAGATAATATCAAATAAGAACTAAAATATAGAAAAAAAAAGAAAAAAAAGAAAAACATGACAAAATTAAGAAAATAGTAAAGAAAAATCAAGTCGCCACATATGAAAACCACACGATTTTGGCACAATGAGCAAGTCTTTGGGTGGGTGAAAACTGATTTCCAATGGTCAAGGAGGATTCACCGGCCATAAGTTACTCTTGAATTAGGACTGGTAATTCTCACCAATTTCTAGGAATAACTTCTTTTGCTAAGTCTACAAACACTATTGAATCTATCTTGTAAAGTCATGATTTGGCTTATTTGTTCTTATATATGCACGAGAGGATGTGCCTTTGTATATTCCCATATAACATTGGGGGAACCTTCACATTCCACTTTCTCATACAGATGCACGTGGTATTCTACCCTTGGTATTTTCCAACATCACGATGGGGACATCCACGCTTCTTTGTCCTTGTACATTGCTTTCCAAACATGACCTTAGAAAATAGAAAAAAGCATTCAGAAAAAGACACAAAAATATATAAACATTAAGAAAATATCCCTTCTAGGGACAAGACTACACCAACATTACAACATTGTCTCAGAGAATCCTTAGAAACAATGTGAATGGTAGCCTTGAAAATTTATCTTTCAGGATAACCCAAAAAAATTAGAAAATATACCAATGTTGTCCCGCAAAAATAAGGTAGTTCTTTAGAGCGTAATCATATCACCCCGAATTTTTGCAGCTAGGTGAGTTGAGACTCTCAGTATGATTGCACAACATGGAGCATCTCTCAAAGTCTGGGACTTTGAATTCAAGAAAGCTCTCTGGGTGAAGGCCGGTTTCTATTCCTCTGTTTAGGTGCACACAAATAAATTACAGAGGATCTATTCTAAAACCTACTCTATCTTACCAAGGAGACAAGGTTGAGAAGATGTGAGAAAATAAACCTAAGCTAACAAGGTGATGCACCAAAGGAATGTTAAACACCCATTTTATAATTCAACACAGACCATAAAAATGCAACACAACCACCATGCACAAATAACCAAACTACAATGAGAGATCAGAAGACAACAATGAACACATGAGAGGGTTGAGGATCATCCATAGACATATATTATTGCTCCAAAGTTGATACAGTACTTTATAGTAGCAAGAGGCAAAAATTTGTATTACAACTTGAATGGTAGGTTAGGAAATATCCAAAAATTCACTTGCAAACAAGGGAAGAAGGGAGGGTGCAAAACAAAAATGTCTAACCCTTTACAATGAGCCCAGATCCTTATTTTATAGATGTAGCAAAGAGTGAAGAATAAAATAGGTGGGAAAAATTATTTGGAGCTCGATTATCAACCATGAATGTCATTGCTAATCTACACACAATCTATCGAGTCCGCCACTCGATGTTTTCTTAAGCGCATTGAAGAAGGAAGAATGGCTAGACCAAATCAAATCTTATCTAGTTTTCAGGAGAAATTGGATTGCATATTAAAAGCGTGAAGATGTTTTATCATTTTTCACCCACCTAACCTTAACAAAATGAAAGTATCAAGTTTCCATGGTGATACCTTTCTAATGGTACCAAATTTGTTGAATGTCGAGTACTAGATTGAAATATATGTCCATTTGAATGTTTGAGTCAGATCCATACAAAAATGGTGAAAAATAGTTAGCAAGATGGGTCCGTGGGCCTAAAATTCACTTTGTGCCTTTTGCACAAAAAATACAAAAATACACAAAATGCCTCATATTCCTGCAAATCATTCTTGTCAAAAAAATCATTCTCGAGGCCAATTGGTCAACATTTTCCATTTGGGAGAAAATTCCTCTCTAGGCACGCCATCCTGCATGTAATTTAGGCCTGACACGTGGCTCCTTGGGTGTCAGCGGATGTGTGGCTCATTTTTATACTTTATGCCTTTTCAAGCCAAAAATTTTGAATTACCTCTGATGGCATGCCTTGACTTGAAGCATGGCCACATGAAGAGCTAGCGCATGTTTGGGGACCACTTTTGGATTTTTCTTTTGAAGTTATGCTAAAGAGACACATGGCACCCTCCGCTAATCTGCTTTCTATTTCTTTATGTTTTGGCTAAGTATTTTGTTTGGTGGGGCCATATGCCTGACCTAGAACATGTGGAGGCTCAGCACACATTTGAGTCTGTCCTTTGAGTTTTATCCTTTGGAGTTAGCCAGGATGACACGTGGCACCTTCTATGGCTTTTTACGTACATAGTCAATTTAAACGGCTAGCTTTGTCCCTTTTCTAAATTTTGGACACATGGAAGCTCCATGCTCACTTGAGACTGACCCTTGGGCCACCCCTCTTGAATTTACGTCTTTGAGACATGTGGCACCTTCCACAGCTTTACCCCTTACGGAATTTTCAATGGTTGACTCTTTCCTTTTTGGGACTGGGACACGTGGAAGGCCAACACTAGTTTGGGAGACCCACTTTTAGATTTACCTTTGAAGATGTGCCAGGTGACACGTGACACCTTGCGAGTCTGCGATACTTAGCTAATTTGGGCTGATGCCTTTCTTGAACCCTAGACATGTGGAAGCCTCACGCTCATCTGAGTCTCTGCTTTGGGTTGCACCTTTTGAATTTGTGTCATTGAGACACGTGGAGACTTCCGTTGGTTCTCTATACTTAACCAATTTGGGCCCACTTGCCATTTGACTTCTATTGGACCCTGACCATGTGGAGAGTTGGTGCTAGTTTGAGTCTCTGCCTTGGGTTCTCATTTTTGAATTGTGTTGAGATGACATGTGGTTCCTTCCGCTTTCGTTTGGAATTTTCAACACCGACTCTATCCCTTTTTGGGCCTGGGACACGTGGAGAATTTGCGCTTGTTTGGGGGAACCTCCCTTGGCCTTGACCCTTGAAGGTGCATCATTGAGACACATGGCAGATTTTGTCATCTCTCCCATACTTAGCCAATTTGAGCCCTTTCTGTATCATTTATGAAGCCCAAAGACTTTGAGCCTTTCCCCACTTTTCTCCTGAGAGCCTCTAGTTTTTTTGACATTGTTTTCCTCCTTTTCAACCCTTCTCCTCCATTGTAGAGCCCACCTACAACCTGTTTGTTTGATTTGAAACGTAGGATCATTACAACAAAACCTTCCCTTAGATTTCTTCCTGCGCATGGTCGTGTTTGATCAATTTTACTGAGGGAAAAATGGAGATAACAATTTGGTGACTCATGGGGACATCTCGGCTAATAGATGAAAAGATTAGCTGCACTATTGTATCCGTTGGGCATAGATTCATGGCTGGTGGCCGATGTTGATCATGTTCTTGAAGCTTGAATCTAACGTTTGCACTTGGCAACCTGGAACCTACCCCGCTATTTTGGAAATAGACCCTTCGAGACCCGATTTTAGTTGCTCTATATTTGTTCTATTTTAAAATTAACAATTGTCATAGCAACCACGGGTCTCCCTGTTGTAAATGATGAAGGGCCTGGTGCATTCACCTAGAGGAACATTGAACTGTATAATGACGCAAACCTGGAGCAACAAAAAACCTATGCCACAACACTTAGGGAAATAAAACCTATGCTATAACAAGACGATGTGCATACGCACTTAGGGAAATTAAATTCCTATGCTAATATTTACAAGGGTGGAACCTTCCTTTTTAGTAGCAATGTTTGAGATGAATCTCGTTGAGTGGTATCTACAATTCTTTACCATCTAATTTAGCTAGCTTAAAAGCATTGCTACTTTTGCACCTTTTGATCATGTAGGGGCCACTCCAAATGGCATCAAACTTGGAATGCCTTCCTAGTTTTTCCCAATCTGCATCCCATTTTAGAACTATGTCCCCCTCTTGAAAGGTCCTTGTTCTTGCTTTCTTATCAAATCTCTTCTTGATCAATGATTGATCCTTCTTGAGGATCTACAATGCATGCTCTCTTGCATCTCCTATTTCCATTAACTTTGTGTACCTGATTACCATAGGTTCAAACTCAGCCAATTCAAACTATTTCATGAGCTCCAAAGTGGGAAAATCCAATGAGATGGGAAATACTACCTCTTTTCCATATACAAGCTTGTATGGGGAGCTACCGTGGCCCTTTTGGATGCGATCCTATCAGCCCATAGAGCTGATTTGATATTTGTATGCCAAGTTATCTTATTTTCAACAAGCGTCCTTCCGATAATCCTTAATAGGTTCTTGTTTTTGACTCTACTTTGCCATTACCTTGAGGCTAATAGTTTGATCAAGTGTTGAGGTATACACCATTCTTGACAGCCCATTTAGTGATCCTTGTACCAAGTAATAACAATGCATTATCTGATATAATAGTGGCAAGGAATCCAAATCTGGTGGTTATCCCTTCATAGAAATCCAAGATGTTGGATTCATTTTCTTCCTTAAGTGCCACTGCTTCAGTCCACTTGGTGAAATAGTCTATTGTTGTAAGTATCCACTTGTGGCCCTGGCTTGAATTTGGGTTAATCACTCCAATGAAGTCTAGTCCCCATTGCATGAATGGCTGATCCACTGAAATTGGATGAAGGGGTAGGGCTGCTAACTTTTCCTTCCTTGTGAAGAATGCACACTTTTGCACTTCTTGATCCATGAGTAGCAATCCCTAAACACCGTAGGCCAATAATAACCATATTTCATGATTTTGAGAGCTGTTACTCAAGGAGAAAAGTGGCCTCCTGCTTCTCCATCATGGAACTCATGCAATACCCTCTCAATTTGGCCTATCCCAATGCACCTCAATAGGACACTATTGATATCCTTCTTGAACAAAACACCATCGATAAGTACATATGGGATGGCTTGTAGTCTAAAGTATCTCCTTTTTGCTTTGTTCCATTCTGGAGGGCACAAACCTATTTGGAGATAGTGCACCAAGGATTGAGTCCAACATGGAATAGGTGTATCATTAAATGGTTTTCTTGATCATTTTGTAGTAATAGGACAACCTATTCTTCATCTACTGACTCATCTTGTTGCTTGGAAGTGAGTTTCTAACACAAACCCTTGCCAAGAACCAATTTGGTCACTTTGATGTCAATGTCATACTCCATTACATGAGTGATCCAACCGGCTCTCTTCTCATTCAAGTCCTTGTTTAGGAGGAAATCTTTGACACCAAAGATGAGATCTTTGGCGGTTGAATCTTATTGTTCAAGACTAAGTGTCTAAACTTCTTCAAACTCCTAATGACAACAAGGACATGTTTCTCAATGAAAGAGTACTTTACCTCATAATCCTCCAAGATCTAAATGAAGAAGGGTATGGGATGGTCTAAACTTTCCTTGTTAGGTTGAACCAAGATAGCTGAGATTGTGTCTGACCCTCCAAAAGCATATAGCATGAAGTCCTTTGAAAATTTTTGGTTAACAAGAGTTGGGGCTTGTGATATTGTGAGCTTTATGGCCTCAAAAATCTCTTTGCCTTCTGTCATCCATTTGAATGCAAGAATCTTCTTTAACATCATTGTTAAAGGCTTCACAAGAGTGGCAAAATCAGGCACAAACCTGCGAACAAAGTTTATTCTCCCCAAAAAGCTTTAGAGAGATTTTTGTGTTGTGGTAATGGAATTGTCTGGATGGCTTCAACCCTTTCAGAATCAATTATTAACCCTTCACTTGAGAAAATGTGGCCCAAAAATTTCCCTTCATGTGCCAAGAACACACACTTCTTTGGGTTAAATGACACTTTGAACCTTCTACAACTCTGAGATATTTGTTTAAGGTGGAAGAGATGGTATTCAAAATTTTTTGAGAAGACGGTGATATCATCTAGATACACTAGAACTATATTGTTGATTAAGCCTTTGAATGCCATGTCCATAGCTCGTTGAAATGTTGCTTTTCCATTTGATAGCACAAATGGCATATTCTTATAATCATATTTACCCCATGTAGTGGTGAAGGTTGTCTTAAATTGGTCTTCCTCTTTCACCATTATCTGGTTATAACCTGAATATCCATCTAGAAATGAAAACCTCTCGGAACCAACCACAACCTGAAATATCTATTCCATTGATGGAAGTGGATAGTGATCATTCGGTGATGCTCTATTTAGATCACGAAGTCTACACATAGTCTGATTTCTCTATTTCTTTTTCTCATAGGCACCAAGTTTGCAACCCAACTCAAGTGCTTGATAACGAAGATGATGTTGGCCTCAATTAGATTTTTCAACTCTTTCCTCATGAGAGGCTCAATGTGAGGATTTATTGGCCTTTGCTTCTTCACGAAAGGCTTAGATTCTGGATTCACCTTGATAGTATGTTGTTCTAACTTTGGGTTAAAACCTCAAAAATCCTTGTAAGTCCAGGAAAAGACATCTAGGAATTCTTGACAAAGTCAAATGAATTCATATTTTTCTTGTTGAGTATTCACCTTGCTGATTCATAATGTTTTGCCTTTTTCTATGGAAATGGGCTCTAAATATTCACCCTTTACCTGAATGTTTTCTTTCTCTTTCCAAAATTGATCATTTGGGTTGAAGATTGAATCCATGGTTGCAAGACCCTTTGGTAGTTTATTAGTTCTCAGTTGCACCACTTTGTCGTCATACTGTTGTTCCAATTTGTCTTCGTTTATAGTGAAGAACTCAACTTATTCTTGTAGAAAGTTAACAATTTGTTGATCATTCTCGAAGACCTACCAACTTGTGTTGTTATCAGGGACAATTGGTCTTATAACCACTTTGATATGGGGCTGAGATTTATCACTCTTGATACTCTCTACAACATCAAATGCTGCCCCAATTGTTGTCAGTCTATCTACTGCTTCATTCTTCTTCCTTGGGATGGAATTGATGTCGAATGCTTCAAAATCCTCAATGAGGTCCCATACCTAGTTCTTTTAGTTCCTTAATGATCATTCTTGGCAGCATTTTAGCCTCGGACTTGATTCACAACTAGCTCATTGTTGCCAAACACTTACAAGTTCTTGATTCCTCTTTTCCTTTCCCAATGTAGTCCATGGATCAAGGATTCATACTCTACTATTTTGTTTGAGCAAGCAAATTAGAAATGGAAATATGAGTAGCATTTTATACCTTGAGGAAAAACAAGCATAGCTCCTCCTCCATCTCTTTGTATACTTCTTGAGCCATCCAAGAAAAATTGGCATACCTCATTGACATCTTTGTGGTCTAGCTTAATGATGAAAGGAAGAGGATGATTCTCCTCATGTAAAAAGTAGAATCCTAGCTCAAATTCCTCCATTTATTTATAAGGATCAAAATCATGCCTCTTGTTTACCCACTCGTCAAGGATCAAGTTTGGAATACACCTAACCTTTGTATCTTCCTCGCAAGTTCTTGGGAGGTCTTCTTGATCGAAAGCTGAGCAGATTCGCATTGATTGGGATGGGTACATGAGGCTCAACATGGTAATCTATAATTGGCTCCAATCTGATCATAGCCTTACATCCATAGCTTGTTCTAAAATCATGTGCGACTAATTAGTAGGCAAATAGCCTCAATTTTAGTAGTGAAGTCTCTTGACAAACACAATGTAAAATCTGGCGGCAAGTCTATGACCGATACGTTTTGCAATATAGTCACATTGGGGCATGCGTGTAATGTGAGGGTTAAATCCTTGATAAATCCAATAGTTTTTACTATTTTCCCATCCAATTGCACTACACCCTTAGAGATGACTTCGTATTGAAGACCCAAGTGATCATTTATCTCGCTTCGACATCACAGAGTTGTTTTCCCTTAAATCGATCATGCAATTATGTAGTAGCTTGTCTCCAATGACTAATGAAACATATAACGGAGGGGCTTTCAGAGTCTTACCTTGTTGTCCTCCATGGTTTCCATTGGGCCGAGAAGCATTGGTAAACACTTTCTCTTGTTAATTGAGGGGCCGATTTGACGTTGACCAATTGGCTATAGCGACTCTGTGAGATCTCTCGGCTTGGGATAGCCAATGACTCCCACATTTAAATATTCACATTTGTTTTCTTCATTTGTTTAATGATGTTAAATGGGGATGAGCTATAATTTTTCTGCCCTTTCCCTTGTACATGTTTCTCTTGCACATGGGTCATTACAACCGATGTCTTAGTGGGTCTAGAAGGTGGCTTAGATGACTTTGCATATTTGGAGTTTCACTTTGAGAGCCAATACCTTGTGGAATAATAGAAGGTTAAGGATTATCTGAGTTTGATGATTGGCCCTCTCGATGTTATGTTTCTTGGTGTGTATTGGCACCCACACCTTGAGAAGGGGCTTGGTTAACTCCATAGAAGTCCTCGGCTTGCCAATTGACAAGCATAGTCTCACTTGAATGTACCTCTTTCTAGGTTTATTGTTTCTAATTTTCTTCTTGACTAGACTCTTAGGACACACCAATGGTTTATACCATCAAGGCACAGTTCGGTGCACCATTGAAACACATTGATTGGTTATGGGGTTGACTTCATGGGAAACACCAATCATATTCTGAGCCATGTTTTGTGTTTAGACTAAGGCCCTAGATGTGGAAGTTGTGCTTGGGTCATATGGTCGAGAAAGGCCTAGAATCTTGAGGTTTTCCTTGGTTTTGGTTTTGATTTGTAGCTTTGAGCTGGTTGTCTATTTTGTAGATATGGGAGTCTAGGCGATCTTTGAGTTTGAGGCTGATATAGCCTAGAACTCTAAGTTTCTTTCCTTTTGATAGTCACTAGCTCATTTCCAAGGTTCTACGGTTGTTTCATAACCTCTTGTATTTATTTTGAAGTGTTAGAGGATGGGGTGGAAGCTTCAGCTAAACTCTAATTCCTTGGAGTAGGTATGGAAGCTAAGGTGGGTGTTTGACTAGTGCTTGGAGCTCCTAGTTCTACATAGAGAGGCATAGGTGGCCTAGGAGAAAGTTTAGCATCCTCAATTAAACAATTTTAATCTCTAATGGAAATGTTATAGGCTACATATAAGGTTGTACCTCCCATGGATTGAATTGTTAGGGCAATATCAAAATTTAAAGCTCTAAGAAAGTATAAGAAAACACCTTCATCAGTGGGCCTTATGGACAATGGAATCATATCCCATGTCCTTTGAAATCTGAGGTTGAAATCTATCAACTGCTCATTAGGATCCCTCTTGATGGTTTTCAAATGTTCCAACAAGAATAGATTATCCCCCTTCTCTCCAAATTGATTGTGAAGAGCTCGTATAGATGGTCCCATTCGAATGGAGCTTGTTGTTAGACTCTGAACCATTGTGAAGAATTACCCTTGAGTGAAGAGGCTAACAATTTGACTGCAATATCCATGTCGGTGATCTCATGAATTGCACATACATTTGCAATGTCTTGGATGTGGTCACCGTAGAATTATGGTTCTCTCTAGTGAAATATGGGATGCTCTTTAATGCTGCAACTAGGACTAGATTTTGTGCATTAACAACAAGTGGGATGCTTCAGTGAAGTTGAAATAGGGGTTGGGTGGTTATGCCATTATAATTATCCTAAGAACCCTTGTTGATTGAATGAATGGCCTACTAAGGAGGAGGTTTTGACAAGGTTCTGTTTGGTGGAGATGGAGACCTCTGGGCTCTTCTCCCTCTTCTCTCTCTGTCTGGGGATAAGTGTAGATAGACAAACAATCCTTCTTCTCTAGTTCTTGATCTAGTCTGAATCCTTCTCATGAATCTGCCAAGTCTGAGCTACTGAGACCAGTGGACTTTTATCCTTTGGAGTCATGAGATGTGTAATTTCAAAGCTTCCTAAAAGCTAAAATTACAACAACTGCACATCAATCTTGCTGCAATAAAGATGGAGACCTCTTGGTCCCACCGGGTGTGTAAAAACTGTTAGTACAGAATCATAGCACCCCTGAATGTTTGTAACTAGATGAGTTGAGACTCTCAGTGTGATTGCACAACATGGATCATCTCTCAAAGTCTAGGACTTTGAAATAGAGAGAGCTCTCCGGTAAAGGCCAATTGTTATTCCTCTGTTCAGGTGCACATAAATAAATTGCAGAGGATATATTCTAAAACCTACTCTATCTTACCAAGGGGACAAGGTTGAGAAGATGAGAGAAAATAAACCTAAGCTAACAAGGTGATGCACCAAAGGAATGTTAAAAACCCATTTTACAATTCAACATAGACCATAAAAATGCAACACACCCACCATACAAAGATAACCAAACTGTAATGAGATATCGAAGACAACAATGAACACATGAGAGGGTAGAGGATCATCCATGAGACATATATAATTGCTCCAGATTTGATATAGTACATTACACGTGTAGCCAAGAGGAAAAATTTGTATTACAACTTCAATGGGAGGTTAGGAAATCTCCAAAAATTCACTTGTACATAAGGGAAGAAGTGAGTGTGTAAAACAAAAATGTCTAACCCTTTATAATGAGCCCAACTCTTTCTTTTATAGATGTAGTGAAGAGAGAAGAAGAAAAGAGGTGGGAAACCTGATTTAGAGTTCAACTTCAAGCCATCAATGTCACTGCAAATCTACCCACAATCTGTTGAGTCCACTACTCTATGTCTTCTTGGCGTGTTAAAGAAGGAAGAATGGCGAGACCAAATCAAATCTGATCTCGGTTATCGGGAGAAATTAGATTACATATGAATGGTGTGAATACATTTTCCCATTTTTCGACCACCTAACCTCATCAAAATCAAAGTATCAAGTTTCTATGGTGTGGATGAGGTCGAGACGTTTCTAACGGTGCCAAATTTGTTGAATTTTGAGTACTCGATTCAAAAATACATCCATTTGAATGTTTGAGTCGATCCGTACAAAAAAGGAAAAATTAGTTAGCACATAGGTCCGCGGGACAAAATTCTCTGCACCTTTTGCACAAAAACTACAAAAATGCACAAAATGCCCCACAGCCCCATAATTCATTCTTGTCAAAAAACCATCCTCGGGCTCCGGTCTCCGCATTTTCCATTTGGGTGATAAGTCATCCCGGGCCCATCGACGCACGTAATTTAGCCCCGATAAGTGGATCCTTGGGCTTTAGTGGATGTATAGCTCATTTTTATACTTTACACCTTTTCGAGCCAAAAGTTTAAATTGACTCTAACGAGCGACCTTGAATTGAAGCATGGCTGCGTGTAGAGCTCACACGTGTTTGGGGACCACTTTTGGATTTTTCTTTTGAAGTTACGCCGAAGAGATGCATGGTACCATCCACCGACTCTACTCTTTTTATTTATGTTTTGGCTAAGTATTTTTTTTTTTTAGCCGGGCCATCTTCCTAACTTGGGACACATGGAGGCTTAGGGGACATTTAAGTCTACACTTTTAGTTTTACCCTTTGGAGTTGTGCCAAGCTAATACGTGGCTTTGTTGCAACTTTTCTATATTGAGTTGATTTAAAAGACTCTGTCCCTTTTTGAATTTTGGACACGTGGAAGCTCCATGCTCACTTGAGACTGGCCCTTGGGCCACCCCTCTTGAATTTACATCATTGCGACATGTGGCACCTTCGTGGCTTTGCCCCATCTTGAATTTTTAGTGGTTGACTCTATCCCTTTTGGGACCTGGGACACGTGGTAGGCAAATGCTAGTTTGGGAGACCCACTTTTAGATTTTCCTTTGAAGATGTGATGAGATGACATGTGGCACCTTCTGTGAGTCTGCGATACTTATCCTATTAAGGATGATGCCTTTCTCAAACGCTAGACACATGGAAGCCTCGTGGTCATCTGAGTCTCTACTTTGGGTTGTGCCTTTTGAATTTGCATTGTTGAGACACATGGAGACTTCCACCGATTCTCTATACTTAACCAATTTAAGCCCGCTACCATTTGAATTTTGTTAGACCCTGACCATGTGGAGAGCTAGTGCTAGTTTGAGTCTCCACCTTGGGTTCTCATTTTCAAATTGTGCCAAGATGACACGTGGTTCCTTCCACTCATTTAGACTTTTCAATGGTTGACTTTGTCCCTTTTTGGGCCTAGAATACATGGAGAATTTGCACTTGTTTGGGGGAACCACCCTTGGCCTCGACCCTTGAAGGTGCATCATTGAGACACGTGGAAACTTCCACTTTCTCTCCCATACTTTTTTATCCCATTCTGAATCATTTATGAAGCCCAAATACTTTGAGCCTTTCCCCGCTTTTTTCCTGAGAGCCTCTCATTTCTTTGATGTTGTTCGCCTCCTTTGCTGACCCTGATCCTCCATTGTAGAGCCCACCTACAACCTGTTTGTTGGATTTGAAACGTGGGTTTATTACGATGGAACCGTCCCTTAGATTTCTTCCTGCACAGGGTCATGTTTGAGAAATTGTCGGGGGGAAAAATTGAGATAGTAGTAATGATTAAGTTTATTTTAGGTGTTTGTTTGAATAGTCTTGATTGTGCTTGTCTTGGCATTTTTTCTAAATTTAAGAAAGTGATTCATTTTCTAACTATAGATTGAATCTTGTTTAGTTTAATTATGTGTTGAATTAAATTCACTTTTCTTGCACCAAATTGGTATGTTTGCATCATCTGTTAGGATTCATTCTACTTACTTAGATTGAATGTCAATTTAATCCATTAGTTAACATGTTTATTATCCATTTTTTTTTCATTTGGTTGTGTTGTTTTGTGTATATTTATTTAGTCTTGTTAAATTTTTGCTCATGTGTTTACTACACATCCATTTGTTATCACATCTATCATTTATCGATAACATCATCATATACATCATATTTACAAAAATTATAAGTTTTAAATCATGCATGTATACTAAGCTAATCATCACATATCATATCATCAATGGGGCAAGAGGGTTGCACATAATCACAAATCTATCCCCCCACCCCCGCACCAATATCATTTAAGTATCATCCCAAGTGCTAGAATAGAAATCATAACATCCTAAAAGTAAAAAACATATGATATCATCTGGACATAAAATTAGTATGAAACATGAGAAACTAGCATCTCTAATCTAATATCTATCACATATCTAAGAAGGAGAAATTCATAAATCATAATACACTCATACATACATCCATCAAAACATATAATCGTTGCCATAAGAGCATATCAAAGCAAGACACAACAATAAATCATCGAATGCCCATATAATACATGTATAAATGTGTGTCTCAAACATTAGGTATACATAATCGATATAATATGCCATCTATAAGAGACATGTATGCATACATACATCTCGTACAAAAGAGAAGAAGTCAACCACAACTCTCGCTCTCTAGGGCTGCGTAGTCTATGTCATGGGGGACGAAACAGTGGTGGTTGTGATGGGCTTGCTCCCAATGTACCATCCTATAGCACGGATAAGCCTGCCGCACTTATCTAAGCGATCGACCTAACCATCGTGATCTAGAACCTATCCCGCTCACATATAGCTAATCAAAGGAACCACCCACTACTTTGTTGGGACCACTCGAAATAGGAGGTCCTATAATACAAGGCCTCACCGCTAGCCCTCTTAAGATACCGAATCATGTTGACATAACAAAAAGTAGTGACTTCCGAATGGAAGTGTCATCTCTCCTACCAGTGGCCTCTATCCACATGGACTTGTCACGTGGCATAACCTCTCGATCTCTGTTAGTAGTGATAGTTTGCACTTGGGCTCAGGCCTAGTCCCTCTAAATGATAAAACTTTGTTCATGTTCCTGGATGTGATCCCTCGGTGTAACGACCATCTATACCTAAGTCTACAAATGGTGTAAGAGACTTAATATCCGAGCCCCCGCCTGCTAACCGATTGCTCTATTGTTGTAAGGATACACCATCCCCACCCCGAACGGCATGCGATATGGCTTGGTCTCTCTCGGTTGTCGAGAGCTATACATGGGCGTTGGCTCGATCTTGCTCTGTTGTCGGGACCTATACTTGTACCATGGCCTCATCTCTCTCCCTTGCCACCTATAACTACATGACTATCGCCATCTGTAATTACTGCTGAAGTGTAGTCATCTTTCCATCATCACCATCCCCTGGAGCATGAGGTGGAAAACCCTGATATGGAAATACCTGCTATAAAGGGGCATATATACCCGCTGGAATGCCTACTAAAGGAAACTCTATATCTATATCTCTAGGTGTCTATCTCTACCTAAGTTGGGGCCCCTGTCTCTGAGGCTGATGTAATGGAGGATCTTGTCCCCCCTCCCCAACATGATGTTGATCGTCGAATGAATCATCATCATCATCTTCATCATCATCATCTTTGCCACCTAAATCCTCATCATATTTAGGAGGCCCCACGGGGTGCCTGCACTCCTATATCATAGGCCACTATGGTAATAGTCAAGTGGTGTGGAATCACTCCATGGTACCAAGGGGAATACTCGGAGTATAGCTAGGATCTCTAATTTGTATTTGGGGTACCCACATGGCTGGTGTCACATGTAAGAAGCCGGTCAAGGCCTTTCCCTAGTAATATGTGGGCCTATATTGAAATAATATTTAGCCCTATGAGTATACCACATATCTATCCTAGGTACATCTGGGTAATGCCAAATTGTCTCTCGGCATTGATCTACCCTATATATCTCCCACATATAGCTACGAATGTCCAACATAAAGTGCTCAACTATTGTAGTGTTGAGCTCTTGGCACTCCTAAGGCCACTGCAAATATTTGTAATGCCTCCATACTATAGAAGCCTTTTGTAACTCATCTAACTCACAGTGATAGTGGTAGGAATCTCCCATATGTGGCCGAACATAATCCCCAATTGGAACCCATCCCATACAAGAAGGCTACTTTGGAGCTCGAGCTCTGAACAAACCTATGGGGTGACGAATAGCAATATGGTCCCATGATCAAATCTACTGAGTAATCTAGATGGTCCTAGTGTCTTTTGACGGTAGTACGTGATAAAATGAAGGTCCCAATATAAGTGTGCTAGTATGCACTAACCCCAACAATATGTCTCCCCATCGATCAATCCACGTATCACTCTGATGAGGCCAAGCGGAAATGAAGCACCGATTTTGTCAGGGAGTAAAAATCCATTTAAAACAGTCATCAAGTAGACTAAAACCTGATCAAGCTCAGGATCCTCTATACACTGCGACAATCTGACTGTCATCCCATGACGCGGTATCACTTGGAAGTCGAATAGCTCAATAATATACCGATCAATGTCAGGCTAGTGATGGGTATATTAGATCAGCTCACCCTGGATGGGAACCCACATAATGTGCCATACATCCTCCAAAGTAATCATGATCTTACCAATGAGAAGCCTAAAATAGTGAATCTCGCTATGTCATCACTTGGATAAGGGTGTAAGGACCCCGCGATCCAAGGAAATCTGTGGTATGTCGGCCATACATGCTAATCTGGTGGCATATAGAAGAATATCTAATATCCTCCTATCATCCTCATCGAATTGTGCCTATATCATTGCCACCAACCATAACTCTCGTGCGTATGAAGGATGGGTAATATACGTTGCAACAAATGCACACATGTTAGGGTTACATTTCTATCTTGTTCTATCTAGTTTTCCAAAAAAATCTTTTCTCATTCCATCTAACGTGTTAATTTTTCACCTTCTTATACGAACCATATAGTCTATTTTTTGATATGTACTTAGCTATTTGGTTATAGGGGTGAATTGCTACTTTTTCCCTGGCATGTGTGCCTATACTTCAACACTGTGTGCCTATCTCGCGTATACACACCGAACACGTATATGCCTCTAGTTCAACGCATACGCATCATGCCCTCTTTGTGTATGCTCCCCTTTTTCTATATATTCTTCCTAGTTTACCCAAAACGCATGCACCCCTATTGTGATGCTTACACTCCCCCTTCAACACGCACACGTGTGCGTCCATGTTTTTCCCCCTAGACATATATGCACCCTTTTTGTGGATACATGGGCGTGAACCTATATTTTGACATGTATGTGTACACGCACTGCTGTCGGTCGATGCATGTGTGGATGTGCATCTATCAATAAATGCCTAGTCTACCCTAAAAGGATGTACACGTACTGTCGGTCGATGCATGTCCGGATGTGCATCTTTCAATAAATGCCTAGTCTACCCTAAAAAGGATGTAAAACCAACATTAAATGCATAATTGACAAGGAGGGATAGGGCACTCACATGGGGTCCATTCATTGGGTCTTGAAGGAATTCTCGGATGTGATCTTTCCGTCTCCTTTTACTTAGTAGCCTCATCTTCTCACTCTAGGGCTCTTGCTCTCGCTTGTGGTAAAATTTGCAAGAGATCTACTATAGATCAACTGGTCATGATTGTTTTACCCCCTCCTGGGTGGGTATATTAAGCTACCACGGTGCCCTCGGGGTGTTTTTTCTCCATCGTGATCACTCTGGTACTTCTTTTTCTCACCAAAAATGATTATTTTTATATCTAAAATGATTATTTATACTTATTTTTGCACACGTTGGAGCACTCAGTGCCACCCTACGGTCACTTCCTTAACCTGAAATGATTTACGAATATTCCAGGTGCCATTTTCATATCATTTTTCTTCTATTTTCCGTCTCTTTTGCACATCGTGATGATTATTTTTATTAAATACTTATTGTTGCTTGTAATTGTTCTCGTTAGGGCATTTTATTGCTATCTGATGCCCTTGCCTTCACCTTCAGGAAGTTGCACATGATTTTAGGATATCTTTCATCTCTTATGCAATTCTTCTGACTGATCAAAAATTTAAAAATTATAAAACCTATCAAAAAGCCAAAAAAAATCGTAAAACTTCGAAAATGAACTAAATTAGTAAAAAGCTCACTTACAGTTGAAATTTGTGTCTCTCACATGGCACTCATCTCATATCATGCTGACATTTTCTAATGTTTTGAAACAAAAACTTACGAATCACCTAACTCAACAAGCATTTTAGAAAAGCTACGCTAATTACTTCATATGTACTGCGGGGCACTATCAAATTTCTTGATGCTATTTTCGTCATGCACATTACTTTTCTAGTGGACCCAAGTGTCCTCCATCTTTCCCTCACATATACAAATTTCTTGGGAATCGTTCTAAACCCTTGTCATTTATGAAAATATTTCAGAATCGCATCTTGATAATAAATTATTTCTGCAACTATCTTGAACGTTGTTGGTTTGAGTGTGTGTGATTGTACTTATTTCCATGTTATATGAGTTTGATTACTTCTCGTATTGCATTGCATGTTTGTATGTTATATGGAATTTCTAATTTAGTAAGGGACATTAATTTGTATCTTGGCTTTTCATGTCATTTTACACTTATGTCGTATGCTTACATTTTAATAAGGACCGATGATGAGGATGCTAAGAAAAATTATGATAAAACAATGTTTGCACTAGGTTGTGGATAGCTCAATATCCCTTTTTCTTGTTGTTCTCCAATCTTCTATTCACATTTTTATTCTCTTATGTTATCATTTAGATCATCGATCGAGTTATTCCATCACCCCTTCGACACTCGAGGGGGCCATCCCTTTAGGTAACTAATATTTCTTGGACTCCTTTAAAAACTTTGTACTCGTTTATGCTTGTTTAATTTATTTGAAGTGACATGGCTTATGTCACCCCAAATAGGGGAAAATGTAGACACCTGTAGTTTTTTCAAAGTACTATTATTCCAAATATTTCACTAACTATTCTTCTTCTTACAAATTGACAACATACTGTTAGTTAGACCTATCTAACTCCCCTCTTACGATACTCTTCTAGTTGTATTTCTCTTGTAAATCAATTAAACATGATAATAAAGCCTATTATTGACTAAACCATCTTTGCATTCCCTTCTAGACTACTTCTACTAGCTTTCTAGACTATCAATCCATTTCATTGGATTGATTCGACCTCTCAAAGCCTTCTCAAAACCCTAATTCCTCTCTAAATATGATTAACTAGCCTAACCTAGTTTAACTAGTCCTAACCTTGATTAACATCTTCTAAACCTAGTCAAATATTTCTTTGAATCCTTAATCAACTTTTTGATTTATCCTTTTGTCTCACATGCACCAAATTCCTCCACTTTCCCAAATGGAAAACTATTAATAGTCCACTACCCCCCTCTCATTTCTAAGAACTCTCCCTCTTCTTAACATAAACTATAGTATTATTACTAGGATTAAGACCTTAATTAATTTCTTTCATTGAGTTATTACTTTGTTATTGCACTACACACCAAGCTTTGAATAAATGGTAAGAACCATTGGCCTTGAAGCCACTAATGGTGAGCTCCCATTCTCATAATCACAAATTGATTTTTCAAGCTTTCAAGAGTAGAGGATTACTAAATATGATATATTTTTCTTGTGTCTTTCAATATTAATGTATGTATAGTAATGAATCCTTATTTATCTCTTATCGATGGTATCTTGACCGTTTTTAATAGCCTTTAGGGTTTCTTTGGAGATTCTTACCCCATATCCATGGCTTTTACAACTTTTCATTGAACACACACCAATCAATAAGATAGATTCAATTAATTCAGGTGTTCAGTAAACTTGTGGAATATTCATGTCATTCTTTCTCTACCTTGAAACCCCACCTTTAGTGACCCCTAAGCACATATAAGTTAAGTTAGTAATTTAGGATCCATGTGGCACTTCTTCAACAATTCCACTATTCTTAATATTTCATGAAACAATGTAAACACCGATGAAGGATGGAAATGGTGCATCATCAGATATGTCATCTAAATGAGGAACAAAAGGAATAGTTCCTCTATTCCCTATATTCCCGATTCTCTGCACCACCCACAATATGAATGGAAAAGGTAAAGTTATCTTTCGAAGGCTCACATGGAACATTGTATTGTTTCGTAGTTCTCTACCAACGTTCTGGATTGATCCTTTGGATGATTTTCATAATACTACCATATTTTTCCAAGAAGATGAATATGATGTGTCCATACTCGAGGATTTTACAAGGTAATAATAGAATATTATATTTGTGCCCAAATTGAATGTATTAACTCAAGTTTAGGAGATGAAATGTCACAAGTGATAAGAAAGTGAAAGGTCATGTGGGGAGATGAATATTCATATTGTAAATCTTTCAATTATAATGACATCTACCTTCTAGAAAGTTGGCAATTGTTGATTGTTGATATTTTTGGGATTTGTATCAATATTATTGCAATCATAAAACTTGCTTCTTCTATTTCATTTCCTATGTTCCTATATCCTCTCTACTCTCCAACTATGCAAGTTTTGTGATCTTGTATAATTAAGAATGAACTTTGTGTCCTTGATGAATGGATATGTAGAACTTTTTGTCCTTGGTTTACTAGTCTTGTTGATTTATTGAATTGTTATGTCCTTCTAATGGAATGTGGACCTAATATGTATAATTCATGTAATTTTGTAAGTCTCTTTCGCATGATTAACCTTCTCTCCCTATTTCCCCTACTCTTCTTTACCACCCTCCACGAGAAAATTCCTCCCTTGTACACTTTATAAACATTTTGCCACATATTTAGTGGAGTATTCCTATGTGATCCCAACCTAAGGACTACCACACACTTTTAGCTAGTTTACATGTAATAATGTGAGCCTCCTCATACCCAAGAAGAAGGGGCTTAGCCTGTGACCATTAGTGAAAACCAATAAGTTGTACTTTTAAAAAATTATTTCACTAAATATATATATATATATATATATATATATATATATATATATATATATTCCTTTTATCAATAGTTATCAATCTTTCATAGATTTAACTATTTTTTTATCATTATGAGACATAAAAATCTACATTTTTACTTGCATATTTTGACACGTGACTATGAAAAATTATGTTTACAGATATGAACACCTAAATTAGTTATTACGGGAATAGATTCTATTTTGTTCATTTTATATAGAACTTTCAATTATTGGATTAAAAGGTAGAAACTTTAGACAATTAATTTTTAAAGATTTGGAAACATTTTTCCCCTCTTTTATATAATCAAACAAATAACATATATATGACTCTTTATTACTATTTATGCTTTCAAATAACAATATATCTTGGGTGGCACATCTATACATGAGTTCTAATTACAAAATATCATCTTATATTAGACATGAATAAGTTATAATTACACAATATAATCTTATTTTATAAATGGACAACTTAAGAATACTACACATATATTCTCTATCACTTATGATCATATTTTCTAAAATTTTATACAATTCCTTCCATCTTAGCCCTTACTATCCATTGGTACTATACTATTTGATAGTAGTGTGTTCGCATAAATAATGACTAGTTTTCATATATTGTCACTTACATTAGGTTGACCTATTAATGATTCATAGGAAAAATAATGAAGAGAAGTTAACAAAGAGTCACCTATGTATAAAACTTACCCTTTAGAGCACTATACAAAATACACCATCAAGAAACCTTTGATATCACTCTACTACAAGAATTTTCATATTTTGAATCTTCTAAAAGAGGCCCTCGCAAATCCCATTGGATAACTATGAATTACTGAAGGGTATACTACTTTATGGTACTAACTTTTAAGTTTCATAGGAGGATCATTTTATATTGCACATTCTCTTCATATTTTCTCTATCACATTTGAATTGGGATAGCTATATGTGACTTGATCTCTCTTTAGAGTATCAATACAAAGTGCAACATTCATATGCATTAGGGAATGTAAATCACATTCGTCCATAGTAGATTTGAATACATTTTGTTATGTATCAATGCCACGGGCATGTATTTTAGAAGGTTTTGGGTAAATACGAGATCAAAAGGATTTTCGATATGCAATCTTACGCTCAAGAACCTTAATTATGAAGCGTATATATAAATGTACAATTGTATTAAATTGTACACTTGTTAGAGAACTCCATATGTTATTGTCGACCTTAGTCATTTCATTTTCCATTATTGTCCATCTTAATGAATAGTGTCTAGGATCGGTTTTAGTTCATCTCCTTCACTACAAATCTTTGTGAAAATTTTATATTATGGTCCCACATATTTTTGGTCACCATAAATTTCCCTTCAAGAAGAATTAATCCAGTCTATTTAGCTTTATCTATATACTTCAATATATATTTATCACATTTTCCTTCATTTATATTTAGAATATTGTATTTCAACATTTTTAACTAATAATAAAAATTTGGTCAACCTTTATTTAATAATATGATTTATGTCAACATTTGATTTATTTAATATCTTTCACATGTAAAAAAATATGAACTCGGTACATTGTATACTTGCTTATTATTTAAAGTAATGTTTTTCAATGTATTTATCATGAACTTTTAATAGAGAACTTGTAGTGTATATGGATCCATGGTTTAAATGTATTAAAATGTGATTAGTTGCCACAATAAATGCATGTTTAAACAATGTCACTTGTACTTCCCCTTTGATTGTATAGACACGTAATTATTGATCTAAAAGATCACAAAAGTGGATAACTATATTGTCCTTTTAAGCTTAGAAGAACATTGTCGGATCATTTTGCACTAAAAACATACTTCACTACATCCAAACCGTAAGTAAAATAGGAGAAGAAATGACCTTATTATAGCCAAGAATACTCTTGTAAACATTAAGGAACGAGTCTTGCCCTGTCTACTAAAAGATGTTTATTTTTCTTTCATTGTTTAATGAATTAAATGTTTTATATTGTAAATATATCTATATTAAACATAAATTACATATTACATAATACTTTAATAAACAAAAAAATGAATTCTATGAAATTATTAATGAAGATGAAAGATACCAAAAATATATTTAAAAAAAAATAATGGATGGAGGTCTAATTAAGTAGTTCATTATAAGAACATTTAAAGCTCTCCACTCAAGGTGAAACATGGATGTGTCCACACAAAGAATGGAGACCCACATGCACTAAGCAAAAACAAATTGAACCATCTACCCACTATTTGATAGAATAACAAATTTTGTAAGTGCCTAATAACCTATCCACCAAACATTCAAAAGGGAATTCTCTTTTGTAAAAATATATTTGCATTCGTATTATTTTGTTGTTGACAAGTGAATGGAATATAATTTGTTTCAATGCAAGCTTAAAGTCAAATAAAAAAATTCTCTCCGAAAATGCGGATAATGCAAATTACAAAAGCATAAAATTCCATTCAGTAGGTTGTTATGTGACATTAAGAATTTTTATGGTATTCTCTTTTATATTAGTGGGGATTTGCTCAATATTATTCTGTTTGTACTCATATAATGATGCTACCAAATGTTTTTTAACGAAAATATCTTTCATGCATAGAATGAACAAAAGAAGTGATTTTATTTGCTTTGAGTTCTTGTTCTCGACGTGGATGATATTGTGTTTCCCGGCACGTGGCATAGTAAGTATAATAATAGAAGACAAATGCCTAATTATTGTGAAATGAAGTTTTAGTCAGACATCCTTACGGGTAGAATAATTAATTTTGTTATTTTAAGACAGAATTTTACAAATTGTCACCAATCTTCATCTTCGATTTACATTCTCTTAATAACTTGTGTTTCAAATTGAAAGTTGAGATTATAAAATGAGGGACTATTATGCTCCTTCCGAATCTGTCATATTTGGCGACTCTATATTTCTTATCATTTACATATTGTCATGAGGATAAATGTTGTGCTTGAAAACATGAGAACAATAGTTGGCTCAATGTTCCTGTTTGAAAACATGATTTAATCCATAATTAGTATTTATATTTCATAGCTAATTCATTGTTTTTATACTTGTATTTCCTAACAAAAGTTGATTGTAATTTTTTTCTTTTTTATATATTTTCAAGAATATTATTAATTGTGGTTAGTGTTACATTTTTAAGTAATTATTGTTAGTCGAGATTGCACTCCCATACCAACAATACTCGGGAGTCCCTCCTATGGTGTGAGAAATCACCTCCTTTGAGGTAAACCTCAAGAGACCACTTTCTATGATCTTAAAATATTCTAATGCCTACACTACTTCTATGAAAAAAACTAATAATTACATGGAGAAAAGCCAAGAGACAATTTTTTTGAAAAGAAGTGGTGATGCACCAAAACATAGGGGGTCTTCCTCCTATCTATTAATATCACAATGAATTCAAACCCCGCGATTATAATGCACACACAACATATCATTAGGAACAAAAGGAAATGAGCAATATGGTATAACACAACCAGATGGAAGAAGCTACAATTAATCGATATTAATATTTGGAGTATGCACAATCTATTACAAAATGGAGAAATACACTAGATGCATCACAAAGTTTAATATAGGAATGTTCCATACATTTGAGACTTAAAACTAAAAAGGGTAGAGTAATGTTAAACTTAAAGAGGACAACCCCTTATAAATAAGATCAATATTTCTTTAATGTAGAGCATAGAAGAGGAGAAAGTGAAGAGGGAGTGAGATGTTGAAACTTGAAAGCTAAAATATCACCCAAAATGTAGTTACGAGTATTAAATGATGGAAATCAAAATCTCAATCGTAAAATCTATATGATAAGATTGTCTTACCTCTATCATGATGCAATTGGGCTATGTTTTGTTTATTATGACATTTAATCTAGTGATGATTGAGCCCAAGAGATCAACTTCTTGGACATTTGAACTACAAATCTACCTCTAACATGTAGTAATGAGAAACATGTCCCCTAACATTATTATTCTATCTTCATCTTAAAACATAAAGGTTTAGGGTTCAAAACATGTTCCATTCAATATAATTTTCTAGGGTCTTTCTAATGAATCCAACTTTTCATAATTTGGTGCTCCAAATCGAAAGATATGATCAAAACAAAATATCGCTAATCACTTACACCATTGAAACTTGGGATAATTTTATTGATTTAAAAATATAGTCTCCCTTTAATTTCCTGAATGGGACATGTGGTAGGCTATATTGTTCTTTTCCTTCCCTAGACCTTCACAAAAAAATTATTTGAACTCAGAATGAATATTATTCCAAACATCGCATAATGCTTTGGATTTCTTCTACACATGAATTCTACACCTTAATCTTCAATGATATTTTGAGTTAAATTTTCACTTGAAATTGAAAACATGGTAATTAGTAGAGTTTTGGCTTGTTCATGTACATTAAATTTCCACCTTAGTTATTTATAGGGTTTTGGACTATGTTGGAGCCAAAAAGTGAATTACCTTTTTTTTTTAAATTATAGGATTACTCTTTGTTGATTGGTAAAAAGACAAAGATCTATAGGGTCCCTCACCCATGATACAAAAATAAAAAATACAATAGTGTATTTAATAGGATGCTATGTAGGTCTATAACATATCTATGACTCAATCTATATTGCATATGCCACATGTGGCCATGAATTAAAAACTATATGCATTTAGATAGTCGAATATTATCAATTCTATGTTAAATCATAGTTACTTATAAGAAGACATCCATGACTTCTCAAAGAATACTTGTAATGGTTGCAGATACACGAAGCTCCTTTTGTTCTTCCTTCCATTTCACCGTTATTCCTTGGGGATCTCATATGTTGGGAGTAAGGAAGAATGTGTCAACTATAGATAAAAACTACTCTTTTCTATTGTTATATTATTTGAAATTCCCTTTTTCCCCAAAGACAAACATAACTTTGATCGACTAGGAGGCAGATATGCCTAGAGATATCATATGTTCCTTTAAAATTTATGGTCCCTCCAATATCCCTTTGAACATTTTTTTGTTAGCAATGATTGGTAACCATTCCTTCATATATATTACCCCATGGTGATATGGATTCTCTTAAAATATAATTAGGAAACAAGACACTGTCTTCTCCTTCTCCAAAGTTTGTTAACTTGATTTCCTACTTATTATTATCAATAAAGAAGAGAAATTAAATTTCTTCTCGATTAATTCAACCCAATGAGCCAGTGAAACAATAGAAGGCCATTATTAGGCTCATAAAGATATTAGGTTTACAATTGAGAATGAAGTACTACAGAGAATTCAAGATGAATTTCAAAAGATGAAAAACATGTAGGAGATGTCGATGCATTTTCCCTAGATATTCTAACTAAAATTAATTGAAAATGGATTTGAGAAGTTGGACATGTTGTCCAAGACTAGAAAATGTTTAAAAATTCATAAAATTTGAGTCATAAATATGTCATTTGCATTTTTGGCCATCACTACCTTATGTTGAATCATTATGAAGGAAAACATATCGGGAGTTAGTCAAATTTGGGTTTTTGTAGATAAATCGATCAAGTCTTGTCCTTAAGGAATAGGAGGAACTATTCCTTTTCTCCTCCTACTCCACTTTTTACCATATAGTCTTCCTCTTTTGGTTATGTGAGTTGCTTCAAGAATTGGCGTAACTCATGCCCCTATTCTTCTATTCCCTTAGTTCCCCTATTCTCTCGCAACACCCACCTTTTTAGTTAGATTGGGTATGTCAAGAATTTATTCCACCATGGAAACCTAATCTGTTGTGTCCCTTATTCCAAAATTTTCTAACTCGATCCTCCTTTCCCACCTTCCTTACCTCGTTAGAAATTTTAAGTAGCGCTTGCACTCAGGGAACATATTCCTTTGGGTTTTTTATTCCCCACATCTCTAACTCATCCAATTTACTTTCCCTAAGAATTTAAAGCGAGACATATCAGACTAATTGTAACCTTGGGCCCCTGTTCCTCGGGCCTCTCATTCTCCAATCATGTCCACTTTAAACCTTGTATCGAGACAAGTTAGAAATTCCATCCCCTTACGTAACTATTACAATGGCCCTTCACGAAGCAATTCACCTATCAAGATTTAAATTGATAAAAATCGAGGGTATTTCAATCTATTTAATGTTTTTTTCACTCCATTCCCCCATTTGTAAATAAATCTTGCTATTTCATTTTTTCTCGTGCCTTGACAACACTCTTTTTCACATTTCTCTTACATTTTTGGGCCATTTTTAAATATTCATGTTACATTCATAACGTCGAGTTGAGAGTTCACTTTCCTTCCCATATAATTGGCAAGTGGTTTCATCACTGTTAGACCCATATTTGAAGATGTTTATGTGTGTCAGTGCCCTTTTTGTGACCTTTTCAAGGATAATTCATCTCAACAAAATATAAATTATCAAATAGAGGAAGAAATCCAGAATTTTATTAAACACGAATTTTTAAAGACAAAAATGTGAACGAGCATAAAATTAGGGTGTTCTCTAAATTGAATAATGTGATTGTGGAAGCTACAAAAGGTTTATCCCAATATGGAGGAATTGTAGTGGAAATGGAGAAATATCTTGGAAGTTGGTTGGTGAATCTTGCTAACACAATTGTACCAAAGGACATGGATATGTTTTCTACATTCACCATATTCTATATGCATGTGCTCAAATTGAAATTTCCTTCCTTTGTTGTCTCTTTTTTTTTCTTTATACCAGTTAGTTGTTATGTTTTGACATTGACATTCCTTTTGTAAAAAAGGCTATTAATGTAAAATTCATTTTAATAATGACTTAACTAATTGGTTGATTAGTTAACTTAATCAACAATTAGTTAGTATGTGGGTAGTTACAATAGTTTTCCTCCCCTCTTTCCTATATAAGGCTTGATTTTCTATTGTAAAGGGGTTGGATGTTGGAGAATTTTGATGTAAAGGACATTAATTTGAAATATAAAAGAAGAATTGTTCTCTCACTTTTCTCTCTTCTTAAATATTTCTCGATTCTTTTCCATTCTATGTACTTTTTACATTATTTATATTGAAAATTTTTGTTGTTACTCATGTTCCAAGAATCATTGAACTTTGATTTAATATATCCCTTTCACTAGAATAAATTCCATTATATGCGTGCATGTATTTTATTAAGTTTTGTTGACATACTTGAGTAGAATTATGTCTACATCCTTGTTATTTGAAAGTGTTGTTATCTTTGTCTCTACTTTCCATATTTGTAAGTATGGTGATCTTACATAACCAAGAAGGAATTGTGTGTCCTTAACTGAAAAATTTCTGAACAATATGTCCCTAGTTTCTTAGTCTTGTTGAACCCCAACCTTATTAAATTCCTTCATTTTATATTATCTAAGCTTATTCTTTTCTTTGTATTTGAAATTATGGAATTACTTACTAAACCCAACATCCACATCAAAAAAATTAGAATTTATTTATGTAAATATTCTACAGCTTCTAGTTTTGGGTTTAGTAACCAAACCTCCCAATTCAAGATGAGGGATTTTTGTCCCTTGAAATGTTTGTGTCCTCAAGACCAAATATTTCAGCAACGGTTTTTGGTGCCCATCGTGGGGCACGTTCATGTCTTTTTGAGTATTTGTAAATGAATATCATTCACCATAGTTGAATATAAATCATTCCAATGAAGTTTTCTAAAATGGATGAGCATAGATATACCACAAGTCTAATATCCCACTAATTGAAGATCTTGCCTTCCGGTTTCAAAGCAAAAACATTCTTTTGGGTTATCCCATCAAAAGAGGAAAATGCAGAGAAGAAGAGATTAGTCAAGTAAACCTCTAAATGAAAAGAGGTCTAGCCATTCTTCTCAAGTAAGTAAAAATGAAGCTTTGATTTTGTCAAGAATGGCCCTTCTTCTATAAACTACTTTTCCAAGAATTGTTAAACCAACGCCTTAGGGATAAAAAAGTGAGCCTCTAGCTTTACCCCAACCCATTCATGATTTAGCTAAATGTAGATGGAAGAACTTTGAAAAGGTTAGAGGATATGGAAAGGTTCATCCTAATGACCACTTGGGTAAACTTTTATGTTGATAAACAAACATGAATTAAGCAATTATATCGTTGATTTTGGTGCATCTAATAATGCAAGGCCTGCACAAGTAGCTCATATATTTGGTATCAATATTAATTGATATTTTGGTTCATTTTATTATATGAAGACAAAATAGGTCCCTTTAATAAGATGAATAAAGGCTTTTCAGTGTGGCATTTGCATTTTTCTTGTAAAAAGAGTCAAAAATGCCATTCTTGTTGCTGATATAACACCCTCTTAAGAAATTATTTTATAAAAACCCTTTTCGAGATGTAGGAGGAGAAATTCAAATGCGAGAAATCTAAATGGTTTATTCTCATACATTGATTCCAATGAAGGGAGAAATTAAGAAGTTGTTTCCTAAAAGACACAAACAGATATTGTTCAAAAGAAGGATGATCCTTGAGCACAAGTGTTGTATGAAGATATTGGTAGTGGAAAGTACATTATCATGTCTAATTCCGAATTGAATATTCCAAAATTCATTCAAGATGATAAAACTATTTTTCGACTCTTTACTTTGGTGGAAGTTTTTCTTCAACTAGTTCTCCTGGAAGGAGTGGTTCTTCTTTGACTTTTACTAAAACTAACCCATTCTCATACAAGATGAAATTTTCTAATACTAACAACACATAAAATTATAAAGCTCTTCTCCTTTGCATTTCAAAGGCAAACGAAATGGGAATTTGTAACATCCAAGAAAATGGTGATATCAAACTTATAGCCAAATAACTTTGAGTCTATTAAAATTATGAAATTAAATGTTAAATAATTATTGAAATACGGTATGGGACATGATTGAGTTCTTTGAGGCCTTTGTAATTGATTTTTCTCAAGAAATAAAAATTCAAGAGTGGATTCCTTGATAGTCTCTCGGCTCCTCGCGAATACCTCATCCCGAATTCACTCATGAGAAGTTCACAATTAAAATGATTTTAAGACCTAATGTTTGAGAAAATGTAGAAAATTTACAAGTATTGAATAATGATAAACATATTATCTCCTTTCTTGAGTTAAGGGATAGATTTTATCAATTATATTTTAAAGGAAGGAGGCTTGATATAGGGAATCCCTTTCATCTACTCTTGAAGAAGGTATGTAATTCATATCTAATCATGATGAATCCATCAAACTAAAAGGAAAAAACTAAAAAAACGTTTGGTTAGTTTGGAATATATTTTTGACAAACATTATTATTTTATCAAAAGTAAAACATCGCAAAACATTGAAAAATCATTGGAATGTGAAAATATAAATATGGGAAGTGATGAAGATCCTAAATTTGTTAATATTGGAAAATGTTGTTCTATAGAAGAAAAGAGGAAGTTTTAGAATATTTTTAAACATTATATTGATGAGTTAGAATATTCTTATGAAGACTTGAAAACATTCCAACTAAGAGATATGCAAAATTTTATTCCTCTTAAACTGGGTATTCAACCTTTAAGTTGTAGAAATAATTTACCAAGAAATTTAGAAGTTGAAAGCTAAGATTATCTTTCCTATCCACCATTCTTTTTGGGTTGTATATCTTTGTTATAGTAGTATAAATGAGTTGTGAGATAAGGACTTGAGTGGACTTCCATAATTTGAACCAAGCTTCCTTAAAATATATTTATCCCCTTCCTATCGTGGAATATATCTTATATGAAGTAACTGGTTTAGAAATTTTGTCAATGATTGATGGATTTTCATGTTATAACCAAATTGAGGTAGATGTTTAAGATCATTATAAAATGGATTTGAAACCTCCATGGGGTACTTTATATTATAAGAGAATGTATTTTGGGATTTTTAATGTCGGGGCCACATTCGAAAGGGAAATGGACATAAACTTTGGGGAACTTAAGAATAAATGTAGAGGGGTTTATCTCGGATGATCTTCCACTATTTTCCAAACATAGAAAATACTATTTGCAACACCTAAGACTTTCTATTCAAAGATTCATGTATCATGGCACTTCCCGTAGTAAAGAAAAATATTTCTTCGAGTAATTAAAGGAAAGTTACTTGGTCCCATCATTCCAAGATATTAAATTAATATTGATCCGAGAAAGGTGCAGGTAATTCGTAATATATATCTTCCAATCAAGAAGAAAGGAGTCCATTCTTTCTTTGGTAAGATTAATTTCCTTTGGTGGTTCATTCATGATTTTGCTGAGCTAACTCGACATATATATGAAATGATGAAAGAAAAGAAATATTCCCAATGGAATTTTGTATTGAAAAATATTTCAATGAGATAAAGGAGGAAAATGCAAAAACCCTTATCCTTTCCATACTTCGATAAAAAATGATTTATTCTTGTTATGCATCCGAACATACTCTTTCTTCCTTTTTTCCTAAATAACATGAAGGAAGTTGAAGTACCTATTGCTTTTATGCGTTATTTTGGAAGTCTCGCGAGATGAAATATTCCTAAATGGAGAAACAAGCCTTTTTTGTAGTCAAGGTAGTAAAGCAGTTTAGGTTATATATTCTAGATTCTCATTCTACCATTTTTGTCCTTGGTCCTAATGTTAAATTCATCCTTACACAACGAGATTTTGGTTATAAATATGGAAATTGGATTTCAAAAGTCTAAGGAATATGATATTAATATTGAACTCATCTAACGTGTGAGACAATGAGGTATGTGTCAACCGATAATAGAAGGTGTGAGTGAATATTCAATCAATAATGGAACTAAAAAAATGCCAACTGTGTTGTTTCTCACCTCTATAGATGAGTGGCACTCAAAAATTTCTCACTTCCTCACATGTGGTGAGTTTCCTTGACACCTCAATGCTAAATAAAAGATAGAAGTTAAACTTCGAGAAGTAATAAATATGTTATTGGACAATTCAGCTTTTTTAGAAAAGGGATCGATGGTTATTTTATAAGGTGTCTAGATAACGAATATCCAAAGAAGTTACTAAAATCCTATCATAATCAATCTTGTGGTGGACATATCTCTTCCCCAGAATCGCATATAATATTATTCATGGGGGTTACTAATTGCCAAATCTTGTTAAGGATGCAACTAAGTGGGTTTACAAATGTGATGCATGTCATGAATTTCTTGGAAGACCTAGATTAGTAGCTTTGTAATTAAAACTTGTTGTAATAGAAGATCATTTTTAGAAATGGGGCCTTGATTTCATCATGACTCTCAATCCAAAATTTATTAAATGATGCACTCATGTTTTGACTGCAATGGAGTACTTTAGAAAATGGGTAAAAACAATTCATGTAAAAAGGATAACTTCTAAATTTATCTCGTAATTTCATCAAGGACAACATCTTGGTTCATTTCAAAGTTCCTAAAAATTGTGATATATAACGATCCAAAAATTTTGTCTTATGATTTCATTCATTATTGTTATGCGTATGGAATTTATCTTTCCCATTCTTGTGATTATTATCCATATAGAAATGGACAAGAAGAATAAACCAATAAAATATGGTAATGATAATAAGGAAACTAATTGATGAATCACAAAGAAATCGCATAAAATTTTATATGATTCCCTATAGGCTGATCATATAACACCAAAAGATCCATTAGAATGTTCCCTTTTCAACTAGTTTATAAAATGGATGTTGAGTTACCAGTAACACTTGAATTTGTTACCTTGTATCTTTCCAAAACTATTGAAAATGGTCAATTTAAGGATGCATTTGAGAAAAGGATTATGTGTTTACAAAAACTTGAAGAAGAAAGGATACAAGTGGTGGATCACATTTAAACAGATGAACAGAAAGTTAATCATTTGTTTGATAAGAAGACCATGTCTCAAGATTTCCAAGTTGGAGGTATCATTTTGTAACTATAAGATAAAAGAAGAGAGCCTCACAAAAGTCATGGTAAACTTTGAATCCCTCTAGCCCAAGACTTTTCAAATTTGACACTTTTCTAGAGAAAATTCATATTACTTATCCTATTTGGATGGAACACCCCTTCCATTGCCATATAGTGGATAGTACCTAAAATTGTATAAGTGTTGAGTGGATGTTGGTCCCTTGTACATAGTTGTGTGTTAGGATTTTTTTGGGTACAATTGTGATTATTTCCTTTGTTTTGGATCTCTTTGTTCAAAGAAGTTTTTGTTTTCCTACTTTAAATTAATGAAGTGAAATAAAACAAACATAACTAACCTCATAAAACAGAGGGGCTTACTAGTACCCACAATGATGAATGTTGATGCCAATACTTGATGGATGATTGACATAGTCGGATCCAAGTGGACACCAAATTTTTTCTTTCCAATGGGATAAGCTACCTACAACGCACAAACATTCAAAAAATATGGGATTAGATAGATATATGGAAAATTTCCTAGCAAAGGCCAGTCCCTAGAGGTCAATTGAATTCCTTTGAAGGATGTAAATTCACATTCAAAAAATTTAATCTGATAATGATAAGATAAAATTATAAACAAATGATATAACAAACAATGTAAGGGAAAAGGGACTGACACATTTCATAGATATATGATGGTCTGATGGTGATACCTGATCCAAAGGGAGTCTAGGGATCACAAAATGGCTCAAAGGAGCAAGGATGTAGATAGTGTCGCACTCACAAAGGTGAACATGATTATAGATTTGATTTATGTAATTGATAGTGTTATAAATGGTTCAAAGGAGCTTGACATGATTTGAAACATAATTTAGGGGCCTTGTGGTAATAAATTATGTGATCTAGATACGTCAAGAGTGATCTTAAGGGTGAGACCATTTTATAGATAAGGATCACTAGTGATTAAGGTCGATCGTTGGTGATTGGGGCTGATTGTCGATGATTAGGGGAATCATCGGTAATGCACAAAAGTGTATAGTCTTATAATAAATGTAAAAGAATTGGTGGAATCTTTGTCAATGATAAATAAATGATATGATAATGTGAAAGAGAAGGTACTCACCTTGTAATGATTGATGAATAAAGTTGAGGGGATGATATTACTTGATCGAGGGAGATTGAAGACACCATTAGATTGTTGAGTTGTTTCTTGGATTTTGAGAGAACTATAAGGGATAAAGAATAGATAATTGATGTATTTAAATGTTGTTGTGATGAAGGGATATGATATAACAATATTTCCATGTGAAGGCCTTGAATAACATCTAGCTAATAAATCGAAATGGAGGAACCCAATCTCAAATGCATGCCCAAAACATCTTTATATAGAGTTGATGATGACCAGGAAGAATCCTGGCGATTGGTGGGAATCTCTTTTGATACATGATTTTTAGTAAAATTGTTGAAGCCACTTCCAAACTAAAGGTTTTTGTTTATTTTGACGAAGGGTGTGTGTTGGAAAGAGGTTATGCGGGTTAGGGATGTTGTTAAACAGGTTAAGAAGTTGTTGATTTTGTTTTGTTTTATTTTATTTGGTTTCAAAGTGGTTTTGGGTTGTTTTAAGAGGAGTAAAATAGGATTTTATAGCTATAGAATGATATTTATGGGGAGTAAATATAATGGGGAGAAATAAGACTTAGGATAAGGATTTAATGTATAATATGATAGTGATGTGATAATGAAGGGGTGCTAGCGGACACGGACATGGGGATTAGCAAAGTGTTAAGTTTAGATTTCTACACTCTTCTATATATATTTTTAATCTATGGCCCAATGGATCAAGAATTGGTCTTACACAACTCAAAATTCTAGAGTTGAAAGCTTTGTCTTGGTTTTACTTTGTTCAATCAAAGTCAAGCCCCTAACAAGCCAACTTTTTGTGAGTGAAAAAACTATTAAAAAATTAGAAAATTGAGTTATAAATATGTCCTTTGTATTTTTGGCCATCCCTACCTTGTGTCGAGTTAGTGTTGGAAGGAAAAAATTTGAGGAGTTATTCAAATTTGAGTTATTGTAGAAAAATCGGGAAAGTCGGTTCCTCGTAGAACATGAGGAATTGTTCCTTTCTTCCTCATGTTTTTCATTCTACCACATTATCTGCCTATTTTAGTTTTATCAACTATTTAAAGCATCGATAACACTCATTCCCTTGTTCTTCCATTCCCTTAGTTCCCGATTCACAAAACTAAACGCCTTGTTGGTTAGATTGGGTAAGTAGGGAACCACTTACATGTTGGGAACTTGTTCTATTATGTTCCATGTTCCCTAATTTTCATAATCACCTTCCTTGATCACTTTCATCAACTCAATCGAACATTTTGGGCACCACTTGCACTACGGGAGATTTTTCCTTCGAGTTGTTTATTGCCCACATCTCCGACCCCCTTGATTTGATTTTCTGAGTTAAAAAGGCATGTTGGACCCAAGTGGAACCTCGGAATTGTTCCCTTGGGAATCCCATTCTCCGATCCTCCCACTTTAAACCTTAGGTCGAACAAGTCAAAAATCCACCGTCTTAGGAAACTATCAACAAACGGGCCTTCACAGTGGTCAACTAACCATCCAAGCTTTCAATTGATGTAAATTGAAGGTATTTTACACTACTTAAAGTCTTTTCTCTCCATTTCTTCCCCCGCATTTAAAAATTGATCCTTATCTATTATTATTCCTCCCCACGCCTTGAAAACACTCTTTTTATCATTTCTCCTCCATTTAAAAGAATTTAAGTTAAATTCAAAACGTTAAGAGGTCACCTTCCTTCCCATTTAATCTGGTAAGTAGTTTCATCATTTTTTAATCCAATTTTGAAGATATTTGTGAGTTTTAGTGCCCTTCGTTTTTACCTTTTCAAGGATAATTTATCTCAAAAAAATATAACTGATCATATCAAGGAATACATCTAGAAGTTGATTAAAAATACTGGTTTAAGAAAGAAAATGTGAATAAGGATAAAATGGAGCAGTTGTCTAAAAAAAACAATGTGATTGTGAAAGATACAAAAGGCTTAGCTCAATATAGAGGAATTGCAGTGAAAATTGACAAATCTCTTGGAAATTGGTTGGTGAATCTTGCTAACACAATTTTACCAAAGGACATGGATATATCTTCTACAGTCACCAGATTCTATATGCATGTGCTCAAGTTGAAAGTTCCTACCTTTGTTGTCTCTTCTCTACCTTCTACCAGCTAGTTTTTATGTTTTCACATTGACTTTTATTTTTGTAAAATGGCTATCAATGTAAAATTCATTTTAATAATGACTTAACTAATCAGGTGATTAGTTAACTTAATCAACAATTAGTTAGTATGTGGGTAGTTACAATAGTTTTCCTCCCCTCTTTTGTATATAAGGCTTGATTTTCTATTGTAAAGGGGTTGGATGTTGGAGATTTTTTATGTAAAGGACATTAATTTGAAATACAAAAGAAGAACCCTTCTCTCCCTTCTCTCTCTTGTTGAATATTTCTTCATTCTGTTCCATTTTATGTATTGTTTGCATTATCTGGATATTAAAACTTTGTATTCTTACTCATCGATAAGAATCATTAAAATTTGAATCAATTTGTCTTTTGTTCATTGCAATAAATTCCATTATACGTAGGCATTTAAGTTCTTATATTTTATTGATATCAAGGAGTACAATAAGGTCTATGCATTCTTATTTGAACTTGTTGTTCTCTTTCTATTTGATTTCAAACTTTGCAAGTATGGTGATCTTTCACAACCAAGAAGGAAGTATGTGTTGCTGATTGAATAATTTTTAGAATTATGTGTGCCTAGTTTGTCGGTCTTGTGGAAGGCTTATACTTTGTTGCATTCCTTCCTTTTCTCTTACCTAAGCTTATTCTTTTCTCAATATTTTAAATTATGGAATTACTCACTGCAACCAACATCCCCATCAAAACTTATTAGAATGTATATTTGTGAATATTATAGAGTTTCCAGTTTTGGTTTGAATAAGGGAACCTCCCCATTAAAGAGGAGGGACTATTGTCCCTAACTCTTGATTGCATCTTCAATAACAAAAAAATCAGCCAACAAGGATGGTATTTTTATTTTAGAGGAAATGACATAGAAAGATGCAAATTGGAAGAGATATAACATAGGGGTCACTAAAGATAGTCTTGTAAAAACAATGTACCTTAGCTTCCTAGGGTTAGACAAGAATGATTTCATTTAATCAGTTTAGGCATGACAACTACATAATAGATGAGGCTCTCTCCTATCTCTTCTAGGGAGAAAAACTAGTTAACTTGTTAAATGAGAAATCCTCCATTTTCATGCTTCGATAACCATAAAGATTTTTTGTTTTCTTGAGAAAATAAATCACAAAACAAAATGGAGTTATATAGGAAACAAAAATATTCACATGCTTTTTATGTCATTATGGAATATGTTGTGTTTTATAAAAATGTTAATGATCATCCCTCCACACATGTAAAATAAAAATTATTGGATTCATCATCACGAGAAATTTCATGTGAAATGAATTCCTCATCATGATAGGTGCTTTTGAATCTTCCTTCATCCTTAACTCAAGCGATAATAAGTCATCTTTGATTTTATTTTATTGTAGTCGAAATTAATAAATAATTGGCTCATTTAATTTCAAGTACCTTACTTTTTTCCATTCTCAAAATACTCATTAATTTAGATTTATATCTTCTTTTATACTATATCTTATTATTTTTAGTCTTTGTTGATGATGGGCACTTATCTCACATTGGTTTTTCTATATAGAGAGGTTTCAAGATTCATTTTTGTCTTCGTTTTGAGTAGGGCACCGATTATGGATGTGGGGTTAAACATGGCATCATATATCTTTTGAACGTAATACTTTTCTGTCTTTACTATCCAAATTGGTTAGAGAGAAATTACACCCATTAGTGCACTTAAGTACTTAAAATTTTGTAAGAATATTATTGCACCAATCTTCAACACATCACATGCTTCAATATATAGGCTTTCCTAATCCTTGGGTCTCATCTTCCATACTCTACATAAAACTAATAAAAATTTAAAAAATCGTGTAAAGAACATGAATTTTATATGAGATCAAGCTCTACAAAAACTATAAAAAGTGGGACTATTTTAAATAAAACTTTTAGACATGAAATTGCTCTACCCTATTTTAAATTTTTAGACTTTGTTCCCTCCCACTTAATGAGATCTATTATTATTTTTAGTGTGAGTTAAATTGTATGAATTGAATTGTTTATTTGGATGAGTTAGACACACCTCACCAAATGAGATAATTCCAAGTCATCCAATTGATTTATTTCAAGAAGGATATAGTTTGGAGATTAAAAATAAAAAAATATGCAACAAGATTTAATGTAGTGGGAAAAAAAAGTAGTCTCTGGTTTTTACACATAAATTTTGATTGGGAGACTATTTAAAGTATTATTGGTACTATTGGAAAGCTTTTTGAGAAAGATAGATAATGGTTCTAAGTTGGAGAAGAATGGTCATGAAGTTTGTAATAATTTTATGATAGATTATCTACGTTTATCATGGTATAGTAATCAAATTTAATGATACTCTCCATTTGGTCCCACATGGAATTCCTAATTTGTCATACAATTGGATCTTTCTCGAGTTTGATTAACCCTAAAAGAATATTTTGAGTACCTTTTCTTTTCACTTTTGCAATGGGAGTTGATATAAGTTTGACGAAAAATCCATCATCTAGGTCTTTTTAGCACATGAGAAAATGTTGTTTTCCTAATTAACATTTTATTTCTTATTTTTGAAAAATTTCTAGTAGAATCCATATTTTTAAGAAGAAGTAATTATAATAATATGTTGAACAATTGGTACAATTTTTTACAAGTAGTTTAACTTGCATATCAATGTTGGTTATTGAGGTGGTTATTTCTAATTTGTAGGCATTTGTAGTTGTTAAATTATAAAATCCTTGCATAATCTCACTTCTCTATATATTTTATATAAAAATATCAATATCACATGTCGTGTCATTTTTTCCATATTATTTTTAAGCATAATGAGGGTTATCTATAAGGACTTATTATTGTATATCTAAATTATAATATAGAGTGCACTAATTTTATAACTTATTTTCTTGTTCTAATTACTACAAAATCATTTTGTTTAAATTCTAGAGATTTAGTTCATAATGGATTCTATGCACTGAGCATGGGTAATAGAGCCACTATTTTTAGGATTAAATTACATGTTCTATATTGAATCCCCATTTATCATTATAAATCCCTTAAGGTTTCATCTCTTATGAATTAGGATTCATGTTTATAACATTTCCTTTGTTCATTATACTTGTCTTGCAAGATATTCACCTATAAAACATGGATATAGTTGCCATAATAATTCATTTATTTGTAGCATTTTACCAATCATAATAAAATTTATGATTTTTCCTACGAGTGATGAAAAAAATTGAATTAAAAAACATAGTGGTTAAATTGTTTATCTCAGTCTTATTAACATCCCTTGTATATTTTATGTTATTCTATACATTTATGTTGTTGTAAGGTCTTTCCCATGGGTTTCATAAGGAAAAAAGGGTCGTTGGAAAACTAATATCTCATTTTTTCCCTTAAATATACCCATAATTGGTGAAGGAGAATGTAATTTCAACAACTTATCCAACTCTTTTAAACTATTTGCACAATGGTATAGATTTACGGGCCAAATTATTTGGCCCCATTACCAATGAATTTTATTCATAGGTTTATGAACTTTATTATTCTCCTTTACAAGGCCATTTCCTAGGTTATTTGTTCCCCATATTAATTTTAAGATATAATCCTAGTGTTATTTCTTAGTATCTATTCCATCTATAGTTTGATTGTACTATTTGTCAATAAATCGTCCCCTACTTTAGTTCCACTTGTGAGAATATTGATGTTATTTTTTTATATATGTGATTTTAGTTAGTTTATAGAACATGAGTGAATATATCATGTTATAATGTTGATATTGTCAATAATGTACCTTAGATCATAACTTTTTGTGTTAAAATTGTGTATACTGTAAGGTATTGAAAGCTTCCCTCTATTTCAAAACTAGTTTATCTTATGTCTTTGAAAATTTTCATTTAACATTTTTCACCCTTAATTTGTATTAGTTCTTGTGACTCAAAATTTGAAAAAAATAGAGGGGTTGAAATCTTCCATTAAATCAAATCCATAAAAATACTATATCAAGAGTTTCTACTTGGGAAACAAACAACTAGAGGAAAGTATATTTGGAATCCTATGGAAGGAAAAAGTATTTTTCATTCTTAAAATCCTGAGTATACTTCATTTTTAATTCAATTTTAATTGTGTTGAAGTTATTTTTTTCAAGATATTGGTGAGAATCAACATTCATCTTTTCAATGTTACGTATCACCAAATAAAGATATAGGTTGCATACTTCACTCTAGTTATATTTGTGATAGCACTATAAATTACCTTCATGTGGAAACTATTACAATCTTTTCTCTACACCATTTCTTAAAAGAAAAGAAGTTTACGAGTCACAAACTTCATTTAAAGATTATATTGCCGTTGATATCTAACACTTAATCAATAGTCCTCTTAAAATATAAAAAAATAACCAAGGAGAGTGATGAAGAGATCTATATACACTTCTTATACATTACAATTACATGCATTAGAAGTCCTAAATTCACTTGTACAATCACCCTTAACCAAGAATCATTACCTTGCTCATAGTAGCTAAAACCGATTAAAAGCTCTCAAACACTAAATCAAAGACAAAAACTATTTTAGACCTATTCTGAAACACCATATAATCATGATTGAAACACCTATAAAGTTTCATTCACTCATTTTACTACTTTTTTAATAGACCTCCATATGGCCAGTGTAGCTACTGAAAAACCAATTTTTATGAAAAAAATCACACATTTTTCACTTTCATGCTTGATTTGGTAATCTCGTTGGATACCCATTTTCCTCTTTTAACTACCTATGAAATTTCATGAGGTAAATCCTTTCCCAATAAAAGTTATTCTCATTTTGACAATTTTGCACTAGGTCTCATTAACCCTACTAGCCCTTTAATCTTCCATATTAAGAAAAATATACATATAACCAAGAAACAATGATTATATATTTGGAGACCCATTTGTTGTTTTGTTCCTTCTTCCAAATTTTATGTCTTAAATCTTTCTCTATCATTCCCAACACCAATTTACATTTTTTTCTTATTTCCACTAGTCCTAGCTAGGGTTTGAAGGATAAAACCTATGATTTTTTTTTTTCCACTATCTCTTCGCCTTTTGATCACTTCAACCCACACAATTCACAATTTCTAATTCTCATTTAATTTATTCATCATGCTTTTAACTCCTCCTATGCAATTTTACAACTTTAGGATACTTTGTTTAGTCTTTTTGTCACACAACTTCACTATCACTCTCTCTCTAACTATGTTCCTCACCTTTCTTGAGTTTTTAAAATTTCATTATAACCTCTCAATATTATTCTTAACTATAATATTCTCAAACTCATTTAATTCACCTATCCTAATATATTTTATGCTTTCATCCAAACTTCTTCCACCTAATGACCATATTCCTTCCACTAGTCTCTTGACTCCACCAAATGGACCATACTCTATTTTTCTCTGTTGTTGGATTTTCAAACATTTGATTCAAATATCCTTACACTCCATAACATTACTCTCCAACCCTCTCCAAAATCCTTTACTCACTTAACCACTTATCTCCTTGAAGACAATATCTACCAACTTATTTACTTCACTTACTCGGTTCTACCTTTTGATTGTAAAGACAATTTAGTCTATGGTTCCTTATCCTTTAGTTCCTAGCGTTCTTTACAAAATTTATCAAGACTTCCTTTCATTTTAAATTTTTTTCTTAACATATCAGTTATTCTTTATCAATATTGATGGTGAAAACTCTCGTTAGCAATAATTCTACAAATTGTCCCATAATTCATGTTGAAGACTATGGATGTAAATTTTACTCTCTAACTCATTTAATTTAATTTGTTGAATGCCTTCCTATCTTAAATATCAAATCAAAAATATTCTTAGACATCTGTAATGATGGGGTAAGCTCTTGGTATAGAAACATTTATCCTTAAATCCATCAAATAGGTCTAACATAATTAATATATTGTTTTTACAATTAATTCCGAGTTTTCCTTGTTAGAACACAAATATTATTCTCATTGTATCCTACACACCTCTATTAATCCACTCACTCAAATTTTTTTTTAACATAAAATCATAACATATGCCAAGGAATTCCTTTCTTCATCGAAGCAACTTCTTAAGACTCAAAACCCTCAAGAATAGGGTATTTAGGATTTATCGAGTAATTCATTGTTTTCCTTCACCCTAATGGAGTGAAAATATATTATTAGCACCTTCCAAAACCTGTAGATACCTTATCCATGATATATATTTCTAAAAAAATCCATAAATGTTCATCCACATATTCTAAAAGATTATCAAATTCAAGATACATTGTTAACACCCAGTCTTAGGTTATGGAAACTTGTTTGCAAAAACACTTATTATCATGGATCATGAACTTAGTTTCATTGATTATTTATTTTCTTTTTAAATGTTTCTTAGGGCCTCAATCTTGTGAAAATTCCATCGACATTCATAATAGTTCTTATAGTTCATGGAAAACTCCATACCTCTCATAGTCTCATAAATTTCTACTAGGATGCATTTTTACCCTTTCCACTTTTCAAAAAGGATCTTCAAGATCTCTATATGCCTACACACAATTTATACCCATATTAACATCCAACACCATCACAATTCAATAAGATTAAGTCTAGTTTCAACAATGGACAATGCATTACTTTTCAAGATACATTCAAGAACAACTTATGTAGATTTATAATATTTTATTAGATATAATCATGATTGTTTTACAAAGCTTCAAGAGCCTCTTTAGGCACTTATACAAAGTTTTTATCTCTTAGACCTCCTCACTAACCACTCCAAAACCACCTCTTGAATTACTCATTCATGATTTAAAATAAGGAGAAGTTAGTTAGGTTTCCTTCACCTAACCCACCCTAATAAAAACTTACCATAGTGAGTTGTACATATTGGTAGGGTTAAGAGAGTGTGTACAAGACATGAATACCTTAGTACCTTATTTTTAATCCTATACTATCACCTTTATGAAATTTTACCGCCTAGACCTACATTACATTTATGACTAATTTGAATATATGAAAGTGGTTTTGGAGGAAATCTCAAAAATACCACGTATTACATTAGGAAGGGTCTAAATCTTGGGGGTTTATTAACCATACAATGTCCTAGCATGTGATTTCATATTGAGGTAATTTAAATTAATAGAAGTAAATTCAATATACCGGTAGACATCGGGGGTAAAAGGGTTTAATTTATTAATATTTTGAATCGGGTATTGGGGATAAGTTAGAGAGGTGGGCCAAAGGAAAGGGGGTTTAATTTTAATATAAAACTAAAACGTTTGAACCCTATTTTTAAAAACAAAATACCTAAAAATCAAAATTTAAGGAGTGTGGTCATAAATTTAAACTATAATCTCTTTTTGAATAAAGAAATCTCAATTAAGAGATTATTAACCAAGAAATCATAAGATGGTAGAAAACTAGGATCGAGTATGCTTTTCAACACAAGTGATATTATTTCACCATCTCAATTATTTGAAGAAATATTTATAAATGATTAAAGCTTAAGATTTATAAGATAAGCGGTAATATGTCTTCAACGGATTCAAACAATATTTCGAGAGAAAATGCCTTTTTTTTTTTTTTAAATGGTCGAGAAAGATGATATATTTTCAGTTTAATATACTAGGGTAGAAATAAAAAGGGGTAAATAAAACTATCATGGAAAAATGGGTAAGTAAGGTACATGGAAAAAATAGGGGTATTTTATTTTTGTTAATATAATGGGAGGTGGTATTATCAATTGAATAATTAGAGATAAAAATATAATTAAGGGTATTCTTTAATATTTGAATGAACATGTTATACCATACTTTTACTAAGTTAACCCATATGGTCTAAATCGACTATACATGATCCATAAGCTCCAAAATGGACCCCACAATAACTATCCATGAAATACAAAAATTCAATATAAAATGATGCTTCCGCATCATACTCCCCATGCAGAGAGAATTGTATGATATACCAAAGGCCTCTTCTTCCTTCTTTTCCAATGATACTCCACTTGTAAATTTCTCCTCTTCATTGCTACACTCTTCTCTTTTTCATCAACTTCATAATTGTTTTTATCTTCACTCTTTTTCTTCATCTTATTATTCAAGTCTTTGTCCTCAAAAATTATGTCTTCATGTCTTTTTCTCTTCATTTGAGCTCTTTCTAGAGCTACCTTTTCATTGTTTTTCACTTCATAATCAAGATTACCTACAAACAAACATGAGAACAAAACCTTAGTAAAAAAATGAAGAGAATTTTGAGTCTCTTCACGTACTTTATTCATTGTCTCTTCTTAATTTTCATTCTTCACTTCCATCATCACCATTCTTGTTTCTTCATCCTTCATCTCTTCACCATTTAAATGACATTCAAGTGCTAGAAAATTTGCATCTAAATTTTATTTTCTCATATACTTAAACTATAAATTATATTATCCACACTCTCTTTCAATTTCTTCTTTGAAATGAAATCATCCTCAACCATTATCTATTTTCCCTCTTCTAGCTTGTTTTCCATCATTTCCATCTTCCTTAACATTCTTTCTTCCTTTCTTATCCTCTTCTTTAGCTGAATTTTATTTTTTCTTCATGAGTGACCTTAGAGGCCACTTAACCACCTTTATTATCACCATTTATATGCCTTATCTTTTCATTTACTCTTCTCTCATCATCATCTTTTCTAATATCTTGCTTCATCCATACTCTTCTTTTCTCTTCTAAGAATCTATCTCTCTTCTATTCTTTTTTCTCTCATATCTTTCTCTATTATTTCATTGATTATGCATTGAAGAATTTTATTCAACAATTTAACTTTATATTCATCTGGAATTCCTCTTAGCAAGTCTGTTTCACCTTGCCCAAGCCTCACCTGCCGAGTTTTGTTTCACATCTAGTCTTTTGACTTCCTCTTTTATTCACTATCTCTTCTCAACTTTCTTCAATTTTTCAAGGAGCAACCTGCCATTATCAATTTAAAAAAACAAGAATGAAAAATTTCAGCTTCAAAAACTTCAATCATCTCATACATAATTCAAAAAACCATAATCAACTCATACAAATTCACCAAAACACCTATTTACAAATGCTTCTTAGCAAAACAATTATACCTTCAAATTGATAACTTCAAATTATTGATTTCTTCTACTCTTATATCAAATGATTTAAATCTCTTCATAAAATTATCGACAATACCAATACATCCATTAGAATTCAAAAATTCACTTGTACAATCACCTTCAACAAAGAATCATTACCTTGCTCAAAGTAGCTAAAATTGTTTAAAACAACTCAAATTGCATCAAAAACTGAATCCAGGCCCAACATTATTTTAGAAACGCTCAAAAACACCATACAATCATGATTGAACAAATCAGAAAGTTTCATTCACTCATTTTTAGTAATTTTTCTTATAGACCTCCAAAAGGCCTTGTAAATACTGAAAAATCTATTTTTATGACAAAAATCACACATTTTTCACTTTCACTATTGATTGGTAATATTTTTGGATATCAATTTTCCCCTTTTAATTGGTTATGAACTTTCATGGAGAAACTCATTTCCCATTACAAGTTATTCTCATTTTAGCAATTTTGCAAGTCTACATCTCATTAGCCTTACTAGCCCTTCAAGATCCCACTTTAAAAATATATAAAAACAACCCATAAAATATGATTTCATATTTTTATACCTATTTGGAAGATTTTTCTTTCTATAAATTTTATGTCTTAAATATTTCTATATCATTTCCAACACCAATTTTCACGTTTTTCTTATCTCTACTAGTCCTAGCTAGGGTTTTCATTTGCCACTATATCTCTACCTTATAATCACTTAAAACCACTCAATTCACAATTTATAATTCTCATTTAATTTCTTGATTATTATTTTAACTCCTTCGTGCTATTTTACAACTTTAGGCTATTTTGTTTAGCCTTGTTTTCCCACAATTTTAATTTCACTCTCTTTAACTATGTTCATCACATTTCTTGATTTTTCCAAAGTTCATTGTAACCTCTCAATATTAATATAAACTTTCATATTATCCAACTCATTTAATTCACCTATCCTAATCTCTCCTTTTCTTTCATGCAAACTTCTTCCACCTAATAACCATATTCCTTCTACTAGTCTCTTGACTCCACCAAATGGACCATACTGCTGTTTTTCTTTGTTGTTATATTTTCAAAGGATTATTTCAAATATCCTTGCAATCCCTAACATTAATCTCCAACCCTCTCCAAACTTATTTATTTACTTAACAACTTATCTCATTAAAGACACTATCTACTAACTTCTTTACTTACCTTATTAGGTTCCTCCTTTTGACTATAATAGGGTTGTTTAGTATATGATTCCTTATCCTTCAGTTCTAGACATTCTTTATAAAATTTATCAAGGATTAATTTGATTTTTAAAACCTCCCTTAACATATTTACCGGTTATTCTTTAGCAATCTTGATGATGAAGACACTCCTTAGCAATAATGCTACAAAATGTCCCATAATTCATGTTTAAGACTATGTATGTAAATTTTACTCTCTAACTCATTAAATTTAACTTTTTCAAGGCCTTCCTACCTTAAATATAAAGTCAAATATATTCCTAGACCCATCCAACGATGGAGTAAGCTCACTAGTACAAATATTTTTCTCCTTAAAACCCTCAAATTGGTCTAGCACAATCAATTATGACTTTCCCTTTTAGAACACCAATCTTATCCAAATTTTCTCCTACACTCCTCTATTACTCCAATCACTAAAGCATTATTTTCGACATCAAATAATAACATATGACAAGGAATCCCTTTCACACTCAAGAAACTTTTGGAGACTCAAAATCCTCAAGAATGTGGTATTTAGGACTGTAATATTAATTAATTACTTTCCTTCACCGTAATAGATTAAAAACATCTTCTTATCACCTTCAAAAACTTGTATATGCGTTATCTAAGATATATATTTCATAAAAATCCATAAATTCTCATCCACATATTCTAAAAGCTTATCAAATTAAAGATACATGGTTAACACCTGGGTCTTACATTCTAGAAACTTGTTTACAAGATCACTTGTTATCATGGATCATGAACTTAGTTTCATCGATTACTTCATTTATATTTACAACTTTCTCGGGGCCTCAATCATATGAAAATTCCATAGACGTTCATAATTATTCAGGTAGAATTCATAATCAATTCCATACCTATCACACTCTCATAAATTTACACTAGGCTTCCTTTTACCCTTTCCACTTTTTCACAAGCATCTTCATGATTTCTATAGGAATGAAAACAACTTATACCTATATGAAAATAAAAACCATCATAATTAAATGATATTAAGTCTAGATTCAATAACACATAATGAATTAATTTTCAAGTTACATTCAAACATAGATTATGTAGATTTGGAATCTTTTACTAAATATAATATTTATTGTTTTAAAATCTTAAAGATCCTCTTTAGGCCTTGATATAGAGTTATTATCTCTCATACATCCTCACCAACCTCTCCAATAACCACCTCTTAAAATTACTCATTCATTATTAAAAATAAGGAGAGCGTGGTTTACTTTCCATCACCTAACTCACCCTAATACAAACTTACCACAATGAGTTTTACATCTTGGTAGGGTTAAGTGAGTGTGTACAAGACATGAATACCTCAAGTATCTTATTGTAAATCCTATACTATCACATTCATGACTAACATTATAAATCATAGGCGAGGATTAAATTTATTAGTAGTTTGAATATTCGAATGTGATTTTTAGGATGGAAATATCACAAATACAACTTATTACATCATTAAGGGTCTAATTGGACTAGACATGACCCATAAGCTCCCAAATGTCTGCATAACACCTTATTAGCTATGGAACACAAAATGTTTCTATAGATATTCATTCTCCTGCATCAAAGACCCCACCATTCATATTGTTATTCATAATACTCCATTTTTAAATGATCTTCTTGAATTTAATCCATCTAGAACTAATCATTATATGGTGGGGATAACCATGATCATAATTACTTTAGACATAATGTTAGAGATCCTCTCCCTTTTATGGAAAAAATAGATTCATGATAATTTACTTGTCTAAGATGTAAGGTTACCCTAATGAATTCCCAAAAATTATTAAAATGATATTTCCCATATTTCAAGGTATTAATGTTGTCCTAAGTGATAAAAAATTGATATTTTTCTATAATTTTATTGATGATTATGATATTGTATATGAGGATGTAGTGGTCAAGTTAATTATTGAAATATTGGAAGAAAATTATCATTATTGGTTTTATGTGTTATTAGATGACAATATAGTATCTTTGACTAGGATGAGAAGTGAATTTAAACTTAAGTTTGGTGATAGAATATACCCGATATTTTTAATCAATGAATTTGAAATCATAAAGAAACATCTTAAAGAATAGGTACATTATTTTGATTCTATATTTCCAAAGTTATTATTATATTACTAGATAATGTTTGGCCCAATGATACAACATGGATATAAAATACTGTCAATATATTTATGCCAAGGAAATATTTTATATTATAGATAGAGGAAAAACTAATTTTCAATAGCCATAGATGATGGAATTGTATATTGAGAACCATATCATAGGTTCTAAGAAGTATTCCAAGAGATTTGATGTAAAACTCATCTAACCAAATGAAAAAATATATCCAAGTGCCGCATCAAGTGATGATGAAAAGTTGGATAAAATTAGGGGTATTAAAAGAATTATCATGTAGAGTGGATCACGGTGAGAAGGTATGTCCTCCAATAAATTATAAGTAGTATATAAGTGGTATACCACACAATCATGTCATAAGTCATGCACATGATATATCACATGAAAAGGGGAAGAATTATTTTCACAAAGAGAGAAGGATTGAGTATATAAGTAATGAAAAATAATCTCTAGATCCTTTTGTTTCCAATAATGATTATGTAATTCAGATTGAATAATCTACATGGAGCGAGGATTGTTTATTACCCCATATTTCTTGTATTGTTTTTGTATTTGATTACTGTTCTAATTATATTTATGATCATGAGATCTTAGAATAAATTTACATGTTTTCTTATGATGAATTTTTAGTTTATTTGGAACATAAATATGAATTAAAAGATCATAAATTTGAATATTTGAGAGTTCAAATCATTAAAAATTAACATTATAGGATGTCATGTGATATATATATATATATATATATATATATTAACTCTCACTAATCCTATGAAATCTCAAGTAAACAACTACAATATGTGAAATAAAATGATTCAAGTATAGTAGAGTGTAGTCACAAAATCATGCACTTACTATAACATTTACCTTTGCCAAGTATGTTATTTTATGTATGCATCTCACGTAATAAAAGTATTCACTAATGACCTATTCCCTAATCCTATCATCGGTTAGTCGATTATCTTCGTCATTTTTCTTGCATATTCGTTAGTTGTTGACATAGTTCGGTTGTCTCTTGGAGAGTATCGGGTGTCATTATTTAGTAATTTTTTGTCTCTAGTTTCGACTATGGTGCCTAGGGTAGTGCTTTGAGATGCCCATGGGTGCCCTAGTCCCCATAATACTTGGGTCCAATTTATTTATACGAGATCGGTCTTTGTCATTTATCCTCTCATTCCCCTAGGTACTAGTCGACATGTCACCTCATTAGTGTCAAAATTTCAATAAGATATCCCGATATAAACATAACATACTCACTATCTTATGTGCAAAATATCTACTATCAAGAGCTAGCTAACTACTAAGGTAAAGGATTACATTTGGGCCTCATTTACATATGCATCACATAAGCATAGGAGGAAAGGGTTATAATTATTCTATTCCATCCACCATTTGCATTTTACATCTAGTTATTGCCCCTACTTCTATGTCATTGGTGCTAGGGCAGCGTAGGCACATAATTACACACACAAGCACACAAAACTATATTGGCTCTGGAATGTAGTGCAACATTTAGTTGTAAGTCCACCATTGTAGAAGATAAGGTTAGTCGACCCCTTCATTTGAATCTTTATTTTTAGGGATTTTATGTTTTGTATAGTGTCTTATAGGTAGATATTCATATTAGAGATTCAAAACGACATAAGAGAACATATTTCGACAACTACAAAACAAAGATAAAGACAATGTGAAGACCTAACAACATGGTTAGTTTCATATTCTAATATTTTCGCAGATCATAGCGTCCAGAACACATACCGAGGTGCCAATAGGCCTTTGTAATCCTCTCCTAGGTGCCCTAGTCCAATCAGATCTTTAACTGCTGCAATTTCTAGGGTAACACCTTCACATTCTGTCATGTTTGCACATAAGCCTATTCAAGTCCAACACACAACAAGGTAATTCATTTTCAGGTTAGTACCTTATCCCTCTCATTTTCATTATTTCATTTCATTTAAATATCAAAATAAAATATTTAGCATCAGTATTTCAGTTTACATCATTTATTGCATTTCTGTACCTACTTAGATTAACTTAGAATATAGATTCAAAATTCATATTTTTGTTAATCATTTTACTAAACCCATATTTTCGAATAGTTTTCCCTAGGATCCAATTAAACCATAATGGATAAAGATCACTCATCTTCTTTTCCCATCATGTCTCACTTTAGTGTTAACCCTATCTATGATGAGATTGTCTAGTGAGCTTAAACCTCTATATAGTACTTGGTTATTATACTCGATCATATTCAAAAATAACTTTTAGATGGTCAATAACATGTGATTATTATTTTTAAATATTATCCTATATGCATTAGCATTGTTGAGGATCCAATAACCTTTACTCATTGTACACCATGCTATATGACTACTTGTAATCCTCCTTATGATCTTTAATAAAAAACTTTAGAGGATTCTATTATTGATTACTTACTTAGTGTTGACAAACCTTCACATGTGCATAACGATTCTTCTTTTATTCCAACCCACGATATAGTTCCTTCTCATGCTTCTACCATTTCTTATATTACTTCTACTAATTTAAATGCTCCTTTACATTATGTTGACAATCCTATTGATAAAATTCTCAGTAACATTCTCATTTTTGAGTCTCTATCTCATACTAGTGAGATGGATGAAATTCTGGTTCTCCTTCTTTCCAAAATGCTGAATATGACTCACTGTTGTTTTTTGACCTTCTCTTGAGATTGCATATACTATTGTGCATGAGTAACCACCATTTATCACTTCATCTTCTCTTCTTTGTTACATGTCCTATTGTTATATCATTTGCATCTTCTACTCCATCTTCTCTTATAGACGTGTCTCCATCGGTCATCTCATATATTAAGGGTATTTATGATTCTAGTCCTACCATAGCTATGGAACCTTTGTCTATATCTTCTACTATAACTTCCTAGACACCTACACCTAGTGTGTGTTTAGCATTAGAATCTCCCACATCACCTATTGATATTCCTATGATCACTCATAATGGAAAACTACAACCACTTAATACATTATTTCCATCTTCCACCATTCCTTCACAAGATATAATCTCTCGATGTATTCCATACGATAGTTACAATCTCCTATTAAGTCCCTCACTTTAGAAATTAAGGCTAATTATGATTCTATTGACAACAATTCATTACATGGTAACCATGTCCCTAAGAAGATTCTTAACTCTACATTTCCTCATGATTTTACCATGTGTAATTTCACATGTTTTGATGTCTTTGGTGACCCTCATGTTCATATCTTACATTACCACATGCTCGTGGCCTCTCATTTTAATGATATATTGTTACTTGAAGGGATTTAGATATAGTATTGTTGATGAGGCATTACATTGGTACACTCATCTTCCCTTTGGGTCCATTAGTAATTTTTATGACATGGAGGACACTTTCCTCCATTTTTAATCATCAATAAAGGCCCTAGAGTGGCTTATGACTGCATACCTACTTTACATCAGAGGCCTCCTCTAAACCTATCAAGGATTATATCTTATGATTCAATGCTTGTATACATCAAATAATATTTCAAACTATTGATTTAGAGAAGAAATTCATTTTTGGTCATGGTCTAATTCCTTAGTCAAGAAAATATTACAATATGATAAATGTGATTCATTAACTCTCCTATGTTATAAGGTTCTTGACCTAGAAGTATAACTTCTCTCATCATGCATCATGGATTCTCCACATCTCTCTATGGCTATTTCCTCATCTAGTTCTTCACTAGTGCCTCCGCTTGAGCATCCAATGCAATATCCACGTGTGCCTCACAAGAAAATAAAATAAGCTTAACCAACTCCACCACAAAAATACTCCAGCTCCACAACAAGCTATTCCTCCTACCACTCCACCTAGGTCACGTAATCCTTTTCATTTCTCTCATCACACTCGACCACATGATGTGCTGCGTGTTTTACTTACTGAGTGATTAATTCACTGTCCCTCCAACCAGCATCATCCACAACACCGATTACAATGTTAGCGTGACCAACCTTATTATAACTATCATCACATAAATGGTCATAGGGAGAATTATTATCTTTCCTTTCAGGATTGATTACAATGACTAGAGGATAAGGGCATCATATCCTTTGTCTCTCACTCACATGAGTGATCAATTTATCATCTACCTCATCGAGACCTACTACCGATGATTTACCTCATATATTCAATGTTATAGTATGTCCACCATATTCTATTACTCATATGAATTCTCCACCACATCCATAAACTGTTGCATCATTGCATCCATTGCATTCACTTCATTCATCTCATCCATCACATTCATGTTATCTACCGCATCATGCTAATCATTTGTATTGGCTTCCATAACACTCCACTCTTCCGCATCCCATAGCAGCTCTATATGACATTGAGTTTGGTTCATACATTCATGTTCCTTCCATCGCACATGCTTCCACCACTTCGCGTCACCTTGGTCTTTGGTAGGTGATTTCTATCACCTTACCCTTTGATAATACACTTGTGTTCTTACATGAATTTTAAGGGACTTATTATAAGAACCTCTCATCATGTGCTTTGTCATCTCATCTAGTGCCCTCAATCATTTCCCAATGACACACTCTTTCTTACACATCTCATTCATAAGCTTCTTTGAGGGATCTTAAATAAATAATCTTATTCATACATGTTTGGGGGCATAATTAAACTCCTTGCTTTTTTTTTTCATCATAATAAGATTCCATGATCACATTGTATTACCATAACATGTTTCTTTCTTCAGCAATCATACATCATCCATTTTTATATTTTATTCTACTTGCATCATTACATTCACTATGCGCCACACGTCAAAAAAATTTCATCAATCACATTACATTTATTATCTATCATAATTCACCATACACATATTATCTACCATTACCAACATTATAATACAAATCTACACTAATCAAATAATACACCACACATACAATAAACATCGAATCATGCATCATCCAACACATTGTGATATTTATCTACAACAACACAAAATTATCATATATCACAAACATGTGTCCATACATATATAATGAATACAAAAATCATAACAAAATATGTCTCATTACTAGGGGCAACACTTGTACATTGTAATATACTATGATACAAATTATACCTCAACATCACTATCACTCGTGGGTACTACGAGAGTTCTGAAACTAGATGTGTCTCCAACAGCAAAATGTCATTGTTTGTGGCCTCGATATCTCTTGACCTACTGATGTAGCAACGTAATATTTGTATCTTTCTTAGAATACTAGCTCTCCACATCCACATATTGTGAAAACACATCTTGTGCCTAGGGACCACCACCTACCACCTCTCCGGCTCATCGAGTATTCTCATGTGCCTTGTCCCTCATGCCAAGAAACATAGTACATTTCATTGCTGCTATGGCAACCAACTCAAATAAATGGGCATGCTCGCCCACGATATCAACCACACACTCAAGTATACCTCCACTAACCACATCGGTGAGGACATTCCATGTCAATGTGTGAATGGTTGTTTCAATAATCAACGACAATACGTATCACCTATAAACAAAAATTACACAATGCATTAGAAAAACATATATAACAATATAGGCAAACTGTAAAGTACATAATGAAACTATACAAATACTTAGGCTATGCTACAATTACTATTATACGATCGGGGTAATGGATTGCCGCTCTCTTCTTATATGTGGTAACTATGTGTGAGCTCCAAATGATGGGATAAAAATACCCACTTGATGATTTTCCCACCATGCATGGTACTCCTTGGTGAAACATGCATCATCTACATCTACTAGCTCTATCATTCTATCTACCTCATCTAGCTCCAGGTATTAACTAGTCTATTGTGAGTGTTGGTCTACCTCCAACCCTCCTAGGTGTTCATATAGCTCACAACAAAATATATGGCTGCGGGGAAAGTCCCGAGCTATGTAAAATTGATGTGATATTCTCTCTACTGAAGAAGCTCGGGCACACCGAGAAAATTGATCCACGAAGCCACATCATCCTCCACATATTTTGTAACTCTACCGCATCCTCGGGCCATCCTCCATACTCACCATATGGCCTCCATATGACTTTCTATGGCCCCACCCTATCTATTAAATCCTTATAGGTATTTGTTTTGATCTTCCTTGTGAATATCAATCCCACTCCTTGAATGGATCTCTATCCTAGCCCACTCTCCTCATGGACCTCCAACTAGTATCAATATGGTTATATGCTCGCAAGCCCATAAACGTAATAGTGTGGTGGCTCTTATCCCTCCACCAATCTCTTCATACATAAATCAATATATGTCTCAATATAGCTGGGCCAACACACACCGTGCCCACACATATCTAGAACCCTCCTCCTCAATCTGGCCGACATATGTCATGCATCTTATACAAGATGCCTACGCCTCCTACCCATATAGCTATACATGAATGAATCACAATTTCTATGAACTTTTGCAAGTGTGGAACCCCAAATGAAAATAAAGCATCTAAAGCTGATATGGACCTCGGCGGGTGCTCAACTCTCCACCAAAGACCCCTCATGGCTCGCATCTATCGCTCCATATCCTCTACTGGCATAACTGTACTCTGTCCCCAACCACTGGAAATCACATTATGTGATATACATCCTCCAAAGTAACACTCATCTCTCTCGGTAAGAAACCAAAATGTATGCATATCATCACACCATCTCATGCATATTATAGTCAACATAGGCATATTATAGGGAACATCCCCCATCAGTGTTATGTGCCATAGGACGACATAGTCCATCACATCCTAATCATCATCTAATAACCCCAATTCAAGAAATGTAATCATATGAAACCCTTTGTGGAACTCCCTCAGTGGATATCCATGTGCACACTACAAAACAACACCAAAACACACCATTAGAACACATTAAAAGATCACATACACTCACATATTGTATTAAGAACATGTTTTTCACAATTATACACCAAATGCACACATTATGGGCCACAATTCCTATATATAGGACTCATGCATCTAAGAGTGTGAAACCGATTGCCCAAATCTAGGCACTCCCATCCTAACGGTCACTAGTGCCCTCACCACTATTGTCCAGGTCCAAAATGCCGAGAAAACAAAAATTCTCAAATTTGTAAAAATTCAATGCAAATGACTACTATACCATTCAATTTGTAAAAATAATGCACTTATCAACTTTGTAGTTGTACATGATGCAATGGCGGTCGCTACCTTCTCAAACCAACCAAGATGCATTGCTCTCACATATGACAATTTCCCTCACTTCATGCACACTCTCATAAGCGCGCTACAAAACAAATGACACGACCAAACAATTTTTCACTCCACTAGTTATAACTACTTTCTCATCACTTATTTTACTATAGTCATTATTTCATGCTTGTTATCATCACTAATACACACTACATTGTTTTTGTCTAATCGTGAGTGTTTCTACCCCGATTTACATCCCGTTTACAAATTTCTTTTTAGAATTCTTCCTACCTTTGTATTGAACACATTTCTCACATGCTATCTATCTACAACATTGTATTCCACTCCATTTATATTCACTTTCATGCTATTTACCACTTTCTAACTATCTCATGCTTACTTTCAACTTAGCATTCATTCTTATCATCACTTCCCCTTTCACCGAAAGGGGGAATATCATTGGGTTCATCCTATAATTCCCTTATATCACCATGAGTTTAAAACACTACCAATGTGATAATTCCAAAACATTCACTAATTCACTGATGACATTTCACCATCAATTCCCCTAATGACCTAATATGGGGGCAACAAACATATAATTTTCCTATGTGATGTTTCATCACTTCCCCCTAATGACCTAACTTGGGGGTAACAAGTGATTAAAAAATATTTCCATATGATTATTCACTAACTTCTATCAATTTCCCCTAATGACCTAACCTAGGGGCAACTAACGTAAAATATCTCTATGAGTAACTAAGTGAATCAATCAAATCAACCAACATGCTCATATCTCTAACAATCACAATTATACCACTTAATTAATACAATCGAGCAAAATTAGCCTCCTAAATGACCTAACTTGGGAGATTACATTCATCACTTTCCCTAAATGACCTAAGTTGGAAGTTATTCTACATTTTACGCTTGCTTCGAGAAGACATAACTTGGAAGCCATCATTCATTTTCATGTTTGCTTCAAGATGACCTCACCTGGAAGCTATAACATTGTGGTGACACCTATGGAGTGGGGGCAAGATTTCCTTATGTATACCACTTCTATATGGGTAAATTGTTTTATTGAAATTATTTGTATCCAAAAACAACAAAATTTTATCTGCGCCCATCTGCGGTGTGGCTAGATCTAGAGGATTTCATTATATATTGGAGAATAACACACTTTTCTCCCTAAGCTCTTCCTCCGCGATAAGACACCCAAATCCTCTAGTCGATTATTCATGTACATGTGTTCAGGTTGGGAACTAATCACTCCCTACCCCATCTCATCATCATCATACAACATTTGAAATCATAAATCATCTCACATTTCTATCATCACTCGTATTTAGTGCACTTTATCACCATGATATATTTTTTGTTACATGGATCAACACGTTGATCCATGGTTTGACATGTTATATGGTTCTTTCAGAATGCTTCTACTACACATCTACACATTCTACTACATAGACTAGGGAAAACATATTCACAAAATCATGCATTTACTATTACATTTACACCACCAAGTATTTTATTTTATATATGGATCTCATGTAATAAAATTATTCACTAATGACCTATTCCCTAGTCTTGTCCTCGATCAGTTTTCTTCATCATTTATCTTGCATATTTGTCATTTGTTGATGTAGTTCAAGTTTTCTCTTGAGGAGTATCAATTGTTGTGTTTTAGTCATTTATCATCTCTAGTCTCTTATTAGGGCACCTAGGTTAGTGTGGGCACCACTGGTATGTAATTTTAGGAACCCTTGTCCCCTGTAACACTTGGATCTAATTTTTTTTATATAAGGTCTATCTTTGTCATTTTCCATCTCATTCCCCTAGGTACTAGTCATAATTTCAGGTCATTAGTGTTGAAATTTGAGAAAGATATCCCTATATAATCATAACATACTCACTATCTTACACGCAGACTATCTACTATCAAAATATAGCTATCTGCTAAGAAAAAGGACTACATTTGGGCATCATATGCATATACATCACAAAAACATAAGTAGAAAGGGTTTTATTCATTATATTACATCCACCATTTGTATTTTACATCTAATTATCACCTTTACTACGTGTCATTGGCGCTATGGCACCCAAGGCACACAATTACACACACAAACACATAGAATTACATTGGTTCTGGAATATATGGAAAAACTTAGTTATAAGTCCACCATTGTGGAAGCTAAGGTTAGTCCGGCCCAATCATATACATATTTATTTTTGGGGGATTTGATGCTTTGCATGGGGTTTTGTAGGTATATCTCCATATCATATTCACAAGTGACATAAATGAACACATTCAAGAAAACTATGTGATAAAGATAAAGAAAGCGTGAAGACCTAACGACAATGTTAGTCTCATATTATGAGCTTTTCTACAAAATAGATTGCTCAAATCATAGACTAGGCCACCTATAGGTACTCGATTCAGCTCTACAAGGTGCCCTAGTCTAGCTAGATATTTCACTCTGCAAATTCCAAGGTATCACCTTCAAATTATTTCTGTCTGCACATGAGCTTGTTCAAGTCCAAAGCACATAGTGAGGTAAGTTATTTCAGGTTAGTATCTTACACTTTTTATTTAATTTATTTCATTTCATTTAAATATCAAAATGAAATATTTAGCATCGTATTTCAGTTTACATCAATTATTTCATTTTTTTACCTACTTAGATTAACTTAAAACATAGATTCAAAATTTATATTTTTAGTTAGTCATAGAGAATCCCAATGATGACTTAAAAGAGAGGAATGATGGCATAATTGATGATGATATTGAGAGGACTAATAATATTTTAATGAAGAAATTAATTCCAACTAAAAGGTAAGACTCATTTTCTTGCTAATGTAAACAAGAAACCTTCTTGTTCTAAGTGTCCTTAAAATAAAATGAAAAGAGTATAAATCGAGTCTTATATCCTAAGTAAATAAAATTAAGACAAATTATTAAGTATAGTCACAAAATCACGCACTTAATATTACATTTACACTGCCAAGTATGTTATTTTATATATGGATATCACATAATAAAAGTATTCACTAATGACCTATTACCTAGTCCGTCAGTCGCTAGTTAGTCGGTCGTCTTCAAAATTTGTATTGCACAAATGTCAATTGTGGACATGGTTCTGGTCATCTATTGGGGAGTATCAGGTATTTCTATTTAGTCATTTTTCATCTCTAGTCTCTACCTAGGGCACCTAAGGTAGTTCTAGGGCACCCATGGGTGCCCTGGTCCATAATTTTAGGCACCTTGGTACCTATAACACTTGGGTCTAGTTTATTTATCCAAGGTCGGTCTTTGTCATTTTCCCTCTAAATCCCCTAGGTATTAGTTGGCATGTTGTTTCATTAGTGTTAAAATTTGAGAAATAAATCACTATATACACATAACATACTCTCTATATTATGGTAAGATTATATACTATCAAGAGCTAGATATCTACTAAGGAAAATGACGCATTTAGGCCTCATTTACATCTGCATCACATAAGCATAGGGGAAAGGGTTGTATTCATTATATTCCATCAACCATTTTAATTTTACATCTAGTTAATTCCCCTACTTCTATGTCATTTGTGCTAGTGCACACTAGGCACATAATTACACATTAAAAAACAAAAAACTACATTGGGTTTGGAATGCGGTGCAACACTTAGTTATAAGTCCACCATTGTGGTAGCTAAGGTCACTCTACCCCCTTCATATTCATCTTTATTTTTTTAGGGATTTGATGATTTATTTGGGGTTTTGTAGTTAGATCTTCATATCAGATTCGGGGTATAAGTGAACATATTGTGATAACTACATGACAAAGTGGAATAAAATATGAAGACCTAGTGGAATTGTAAGTTTAAGATTATGCAATTTTTAGTAGACCAGAGCACCCAAATCATAGACCAAGGCACTTGAAGTTGCCCAAGTCCTCTCCTAGGTTTCTCAATCCAACTGGATCGTCAATTGCTATAATTTCCAGGGTAGCACCTTCACATTTTGTGCTTTCCAAACATCATCCTATTCAATTCCATCACACAATAAGGTATATCATTTTTAGGTGAGTACCTTATGCCTCTAATTTTCATTATTTCATTTCATTTAATTATAAAAACAAAACATTTAGCATTTGTACTTATTTATTTTATTATTGGTAAATAGATTTTTGAAAGGGATTATACCCTTGTATAAAAAGGCTCGAGAAGCGGATTCTGCAATTGTATAAGATCAAAAAGTGATAAAAATCAAGATTTTACCAAAAATGCTAATGAGATAAAAATTATGTCAAGAAAAGTACCATAGTATACAACCAATAGTATGAAAACATCGATAAAACAACAACTTAGTAGCAAGATTAAATGCCAAAATTTGAGACAATGTGATCCTCTTCACTTGAATGCCTTTTCAATTGTCTGCTTCATCTCCTAAAAGGTAGTGAATAACACCAATGCTGTAACCTATGAAGGATCAGTCTTGTCCACTTGACTAAAGACTTGGTCTCGAACTAGCCCATCCTTCCAAATATTCTCAAAAATGTTTCTCAACATACAAACATTCTTGACTTGGGTTTCCATAAAATTTATAACTTCTTTAAAAGATGAGAGGGTATCATCTTGTATGTATCTAACTCCATGAAGCCTGGTGTCTAGGGAATGAAGCTTCTTGTAGATCTTTGTAATCTGATTGTCTTCCAGACAGGTCTCTCATCCAATTTCCTTTTCCCCTCCTTCTTGGATAGTTGTCTCACCTCTCCCTTCAGAGCTCCAATTTCCTTCTCTAAATTCTCAATTCTCTTCTCCAAATCTCCTTTCTTTGGCTCCCTCATAGACAAAAGCCTTGGAAAACTTCAAGATCTTTATTTTTTCTGCTATGAAGAACTCTCTTTGGTGGGTGAGGGGATTTGGAGGGTAAAAGGGGTTCTTTGATTGGAATTTCCTCTTCCCCATTTGGTTGGTAGGTATAAGCATAGAAGCTTGACAAAGAGGGGTAGGGATAGGGATAGGGTTCAAGAAGCGATAGGGGTTTAAAAGAGACAATGTTGATGAAATAAAAATATGATCCTCGATGTAGGGGAAGATCCCCTGAGTGTTTCTGCACCTCCAAAATGGATTTTTCCAAGGAGTTTTAAATGAAATGTGGAAAGAAAACTTTGAAATTTCTTCTGGAATGGTTGATAAAAACAAGGCACTTCACAAGAATAGTGATATATCTAACTTCAAAGGTGACTTATCTCACCATCATTTTGGCTATTTCATTAAAAGGGGCTAGAATTAAAGCCACTTTAACTCTAGCAGTGACAAATTTGAGCTCTTCATCTCCCTAAATAAACTTCTTAGTTTTCGTAGCTTTATCAATCCTTTCGTTGAATAAATGATTTCCCTTGATATATATCCTGGTTACCTTGGCAATAAAATCCTCTATGAATGTGAACGATATTCCCTCATAATCCTTGCTCCTATCCTTCCATCCCTTAGCAAATTGCAAGGAAATGTGTTGGTCATACCCATTAATCCGCTTGATCAAATTAGCAACCCCTCCTATCTGCAGATATCTCCATAGCTCCTCCTTCTCCTTCCATGATGGGTTGCATGTTGGCTCTACTTGAAACGGTGCACCTCCCATTTATTTTTTCTAAAACTACCTTTTTTTTCTATTTACCTTAACAATGGTGATAAAAGCCCCTCTAAACCACTTCTTATCAACCTTATCGTCCACCCAGAAAGTGTGAAACTTATTGAAAGTTTAAGGGCACTTAAAGTGGATAGTATGTTGACAAACCATTGTTATAATTATCCTTTCCTTAACATGTGCAAATGACACCTCACCATTATGATTTTGTTGCATTGTTATGTTGATCATTGTAAATAACACTCTGCACATTATTAGGTAGCTCCTCATGATTGTACCAAAATTGTAATTGTTGATTGAGTACACCATAATTAGCTAGAGTGTCCGCTACCTTATTCCCCTCCCTATAAGAATGTGAAATTTTGTAATTATTAAAGGAATTACAAATGTTAATGGCCTCAAGAATAAATTCTTTTATTTTCCAACTGGGTGGGTTCAACTTATTCAAGTGATTAATGATATTCATGGAGTCTCCTTCTATGATGATGTTAGAGATGTTACATTCCTTAACCAACCTAATTCCCCATAATGTTGATAAAGCTTCAACATAATGATTGGATTGATGTCCCATGCTTCCAGCATAAGAAAAAACTATACAACCTTTATGGTCCTTGATTATTCCACCTCCTCCAGCAGCTCCTGGGTTTCCCTTCAAAGCTCCATCAAAATTGAGCTTAAACCATATATTGGGGGGTGGTATCCAATGAACTAGAGACCTGTCAATGCTAGTATTATATTTTCTCTGTAGATCTCCAATATCTATATTCCAAGATGATAGTATAGCTTCCTCCTTTCGATATTTTATTTGGGGGTCTAAAATTTTCTATATATTATTTGACAACAATAGTAATATCCTTGAGTAGTTTTTTGTAGTGATTTCTAGTGTCCTTGAAGATGACTCCATTTGTAGTTAAGCATCAATATTTCAGTTTACATCATTTATTGCATTTCTATACCTACTTAGATTAACTTAGAATATATATTCCAAATTCATATTTTTAGTTAATAATTTTGGTGAACCAAGTATTTTTGAATAGTTTTCCCTAGGATCCAATTAAACCCTAATGGATAAAGATCACTCATCTTCTTTTCCTATCATGTCTCACTTTAGTGTTAACCCTATCTATGATGAGGCTGCCATAGCTGAGCTTAAAGCTCTATATAGTACTCTGGTTACTACACCCGATCATATTCAACAATAAATTTTAGATGGCCAACAACATGTGCCTACTATTTTTAAATATTCTCCTATAGGAATTAACATAATTGAAAATACAATAAACTTAACTTGGTTTACACCATGATATTTGGATACTTGTGATCCTCTTGATATTTCACATGAAACTTTAGATGATTCTCTTATTGATTACTTACTTGGTGTTGACAATCATTCACATGTGCATAACGATTCTTCTTTTACTCCAACCACTGATATAGTTCCTTCTCATGCTTCTACCACTTCTAATATTACTCTTGAAATTTTGTATGCTCCTTTACATTATGTTGATGATCCTATCGATAACATTCTTAACAACATTTTGATTTTTTATTCTTTATCTCGATACTCTACCGAGGGGGATGAAAATTATGGTTATCATTCTTTCCACACTATTGAATGTGACTCACTTGCTTCATTGTTACCTTCTCCTGAGATTGCATCTACCACTGTGCATGATTCGCCACCATTTATCGCTTCCTTTTTCTTCTTGTTACATCCCCTATTGTTATATCATCTACATCTCCTAGTCCATCCTCTCTTATAGATGTGTCTCCATCGGTCACCTCATTTGTTAAGGTTATTTCGACACTATTCCTAACATAGCTATGGACACTCCATCTATATCTCCTACAATAGCTTCCTTGAAACCTACTTCTAATGTTCCTTTGGCATCGAATCTCCCACATCACCTCCCCGATAATCTTAAGATCACTCATAATGGAAAATTACAACCTCTTAATACAAAGATTGCCATCTTCCAACATTCCTTCATAGGATTTCATCTCTCTCGTGCATGATGTAGGATAGTTACAATCTCATATTCAATCCCTCACTTTAGAAACTAGTTCTTATTATGCTTATTGTCAATAATTCATTACATGGTAACCCTATCCCTAAGAAGATTCATAACTCTACATTTTCTCAAAATTTTACCATGCCTACTTTCGGATGTTTTGATGGTATTGGTGACCCTCATGCTCATCTCCTACATTACCACATGTTAATGGCCTCTCATTCTAATGATAGATTGTAACTTAAGGCATTTCAATATAGTATTATTTTTCGGGGATTACATTGCTACTCTTATCTTCCCATTGGGTCCATTAATACTTTTTATGACATGGAAGACACTTTACTCTGTCATTTCATTATCATTAATGGCCCTAGAGTCACTTATGATTGCATACCTACTTTACATTAGAGCTCATTTGAAGCTATTAATTATTATATCATACGATTAAATGCTTATATCCATCCACTAATATTCCAACCTATTGATTTAGAGAAGAAATTTATTTTTCGTAGTGGACTAATTCCTCCACTCAATAAAATATTATAGTATGATAAATGTGAGTCATTCATTATCCTATGTTATAAGGTTATTGACCTAGAAAAAGAACTTCTCTCATCATATATCATGGATTCTCCCATATCTCTATAGTTATTTTCTCATCAAGGTATCCACCGGTGCCTTCAATTGAGCATCAATGCAATCTCCACCTTTTCCTCAAAAGAAAAGACAAAAAGATCAACCCACTCCACCACAAAAACATACTTTTTATCGGATCCGCAATAAGATATTCCTCCTTCCAATCCATCTAAGTCATGTGAGTCTTTACATTTCTCTCATCACGCTCGACCACATGATGTGCTATGTGTTTTACTTACTAAGTGATTAATTCACTTACCCTCAACCAACATCATCCAAAACACCAATTACAATGTCATTGTGACCAACCTTATTGTAACTATCATCACATAAATGGACATAGGGATAGTGACTGTCTTTTCCTTCAAGATCTATTACACCAACTAGAGGATAAGGGCATCATCGCCTTTGGCTCTCGCTCATGTGAGTGATCCATTTATCCTCTACCTTGTCACAATATTTCTACTAATGATTATTTATCTCCTATATATGATGTTATGGTATGTCCACCATGTTTTGTTACTCATACGCATTCTCCACCACGTCTATACACCATTGCAACATTAAATCCATTTCATTAACTTTATCCATCTCATCCATCACATTTGCATTGGCTTCCACAACAATCTGCTCTCACACATCCCACAGCCCCAAATGGAATACAATTTGGCTTATACACTCATGTTACTTCCATCCCACATCCTTACACCACTTCATGCCACCTTGGTCTCTAGAAGGTGATTATTATCACCTTAGCCACAAATGACACACTTATTTTCTTAAATGGATATTGAGATATTTATTCTAAGAACCTATCATCACGTGCTTCCTCTTCTCATCTAGCACACTTAATCATTTCCCAATGACACAATCTTTCTTATGCAACTCATTATTAATTGTTGAGGGGTATTAAATCAATGATCCCATTCATATATGTTGGAGGGAATTGCTAATCTCCTACCCCCTTTTAGTTTCATAATACTAACATTTGAAGATCGAGATCATATTATAATAACATGTTTCTTTCTTCGGAGGTCATACATCATCCATTTTTACATTTTATTCTACTCTCATCATTACATTCACTATTCACCACACGTCAACATTTTTCATCAATCACATTACATTTATTATCCACCATCATTCACCATACACATATTGTCTACCATTACCAACATTATAATGCAAATATATACTAATCAAACAATACACCACACATACAATAAACATTGAATCATGCATCATCCAACACATTGTGATATTTATCTACAACAACGCAAAATTATCATATATCAAAAACATGTGTCCATACATATATAGTGAATACAAAAATCATAAAAAACATGTCTCATCACTTGGGTCCAACACCCATACATCGTAACATACAATGATATAAACCAAACCTCATCATCAATATCACTCTCAGGTACTACAAGAGCTCTAGAACTAGATGTTTCTTAATGAATGTGATGTCGTTGTTCATGGCCTTGATATCTCTTAACCTGACTCCATAGCAAGGTAATCTCCGTAGCCTTCTCGGAACACTGGCGTTGCACATCCAAATATCATGCAAACACATCTTGTGCTAAGGGACCACCACATACCACCTCTCAGGATTGTTGAGTCTCTCACATTCCTCGTCACTCTCACCTAGCAACAAAATACATGTTAGTGTTGTTATGGCCATCGACTCAAAAAAATGGGCATGCTTGCCATGCAATATCATCCACTCTATTAATTATACCTCCACCAAGCACATCATCGACAAACTCCATGTCAATATTCGGATGGATGTATCAACAATCAGCAACTAATATGCATTACCTCTTTGAATAAAATTACAAAATGTGTAGACAACCATATATAAAAATATAGGCAAATAAAAAGTACATAATGCAACTATATAAGTACTTACCCTCCATATCAAATGCTTCTACAAGGTCGGGGCATGTGCTTCCCCTTCTCCTCCTATATGTGGTAACCCCATTGGACCTATAAATAATGAGAACAATAGTACCCACCGATGAGATTCCCACCATGCATGGTACTTCTTGGTGCAACCCACATCATCTGCATCTACCGGCTCTATACCCACATCTACCTCATCGGCCCCAATGGTATTAACTACTCTGTTGTGGGCCCTAGTATAGTTGCATCACTCTAAGGTGCTCTTATAGCTCGAAACCATATATATGGCTTTGGGGGTACCCTCTTGAGCCATGCCTAATTAATGCGATACTCTCTTTACTTGAAAAATATTGGTCACACACGGAAATCGATCTTGAAGCGGATTGTCTTCCAAATACGGCGTAACTCTACTACATCCTTGTGACATCCTCCATAGTCATGATATGACCTTCATATGACTACCTCGGACCTTATCCTATCTATCAAGTACTTTGTAGGTATATTTTTCCATCTTACTACCATGAATATAGATCCACATCCATGTATAGATCTCTAGCCTAGCCCATTGTCATCGTGGACCTTCAACCGGTCTCAATATGGCTATATTCTTGTAATCCCATATATGTAATAGTTTGGTTGCTCCTATCCCTCCACTATTCTCCTCATGACTAAATCGGTGTATGTATGTATATAGGTGGGCCACCACACACCGTGCCTATGCATATCTCATACCATCCTCCTCTAGCTATTAGCATATGTCATGCATCTTATATAAGATGCATACACCTCCTCCCTCTACTACTATACATGAAGCAATCACATGCCACTATGAAATTCTCAGTAAGTGCGGGACCCTTGGCCACAATATAACATCCAAATTTATATGGGCCTCAGCAAGTACTCGAGTCCCCACAAAATACCACTTCATGACTAACATTTGTCACTCAATATCCTCTACTTACATAACCTATACTCTGTCCCAAACCACTTTGGAAATCACAAGTATGTGATATACATCCTCTAAAGTAACATTCATATCTCCCATAGGAAACCAAAATGTACATGTATCAACACACCATCTCTCACATAATGTAGTCAATATAGGCATATTATGGGGCATATCCCCCATCTGTGTTATGTTCCATAAGATGACACGGTCCATCACATCTAAATCATCATCGATAGCTTTGAATCTCAACAACATACTCATATGATGCCTATCGTGGAACTCCTTCAAGTAGATATCACTCCACACAACACAAAACAACACCAAAACACATCGTTAGAACACATTCTAAGATCGCATACACTCATTTATTGCACTAAAAACTTGCTTTTCACTATTATACACCAAATGCACGCATTTTGATAGATTATCTCTCCTAAATGGCATCTTCTTGTAGGCATAGGTGCCCCATTTGGTGGTGAAAGCCGTCTTGAACTGGTCATCTTCTTTCACCATTATTTGATTATACCCTGAGTAACCATCTAGGAGAGAGAATCTCTCGGGGTGGATACCACTTGCAATATTTGTTCCATTGAAGGAAGTGGCTAATGGTCTTTGAGAGATGCCCTAATGAGGTCTCGAAGTCCACACACAACCTGATTTCTCTCTACTCTTCTTCCGATCTGGAACAAATTTTGCAACCCATCTTGAGTGCTTGATCGGGAATATAATGTTTGCCTTGATTAGCTTGTTTAACTCTTTCTTCATTAGAGGCTCAATGTGAGGGTTGACTGGTCTCTGCTTCTTCCTGATGGGCTTAGTATCTGGATCCAATTCTATGGTATGTTGTGCCAACTTTGGATTGAATCCTCTCAAGTCTTCATAGCTCCAAGCGAAGACATCTGGAAATTCTTGGCAAAGTTGTATGAAATCTAATTTCTCTTGCTCAGTGGCCACTTTACCAATTTGAAGTGTTTTTCCTTCCCCAACTAGAATTGGCTCTGAATCTTCTCTCTTGACCTGTATGTTAGCCTTTTCCTTACGGAACTGGTCGTTAGGGTTGAAGATAGACTCTAATGTTACTAAACACTTGGGAAGCTTGTTTGTATGCAGTTGCACTACTTGATCACCATCTTTGTTGCTCTAGTACATCGATTCCTAGCTGAGAACTCAACCTCTTCTTGTAAGAAATTGATGATCTATTGATCGTTCTCAAACACCTACCAGCTTGTGTTATTATCTAGAACTACTGGCCTCACAATCACATGGATATGTGGTTGTTTTTTTTTCCTTTTGATGTTGTCAACCGTATCAAACATTTCTCTAACTACTGCGAGCCTATATGCGGCTTCATTTTTATTCCTGGGTAAGGACACGATGTTGAAAGCTTTGAAATCCTCAATGAGGTCCCATAACCTATTCTTGTAGCTCTTAAGCAGGTCATTCTTTGTATCATGTTGTCCCCTGACTTGGTTGATGATTAGCTCACTATCCCCGAACACCTGCAAGTTTTTTATGCCCTTTTTCTTGGCCCAATGAAGTCCATGAATCAAGGCGTCATATTTAGATGTGTTGTTTGAACGGGAAAGCTGGAAATGAAAAGCTCAAAAATAGTTGATTTCTTATGGTGAAATCAACATTGCACCACCTCCAAGACCTTATCGCTTCTCGAACCATCGAAAAATAGTTTCCAAACTTCATTGTCATCCTTTTGTTCAGGCTGAATGATGTCATGAATGGGTGAATTTTCTTTGTGTACACAATACACGACCAATTCAGATTCTTCAATTTCCTTGTATGGGTTAAATTCATGACTCTTTTTTCCCATTCATCCAAAGTCAAATCAGGAATTTCCTCGACCTTAGTACCTATTTCTAGATCATTTGAACACTCCTCTTGATCAAAGGCTGAGAAATTTGCATTGATAAGACTTGGCACATGAGGTTCAATATGGAAATTGGTAATTGGTTCTGACCTGATTGTTGCTTTGGCCACATACCTCATCCTAAATATCATGTGTGACCAATCTGTAGATAAATATCCACCGATTTTTGTAGTTAAGTATCTTAATAGACACAACACAAAGAGGGGCGGAAGGTCAATCACAGACACATCTTACAGAATTGTAACATTAGGATAGGCATGTAGTGTTAGGATTAACCTTTTTATGACCCCAACTATTTGAACCACTGTTCCATCTAGCTGTACTACTCCTTTCAACACTGGCTCATACTTCAGATCTAGTTGATCCACTATTTACTTGGCATCTCTGAACTACTTGCCCCTGAATCTATCATGCAGTTGTGTACCAAGTGGTTTCCAACAACCAATGACACATATAATGGTGGAGGATTCAAATTCTTGCTTGGTTGACCCCCACCTAGTTGCACTGCATTAGTGAGAACTTTCTCATGTCCCGGTTTGATACATTCGAGGAAGACCAATTAGCCATTGCAGATTGTAATAAATCTCGTTTCCCTAAGATTTCTAGTTATTTCCACATGGATATGTTCACATGTGTCTTCTTCATTTGATCGATGATGTTGAAAGGGGATGATCTGTCTTTTTGTTGTCCCTTACTTGGCGCAACCTTTTCTAGAGTTTGAACAGGTGCATGTGTTGCTACAACAGGTACCTTAGGCTGATTTTGCACATTTGGAACTACATTTGGTCTACTGACCCCTTGTTGTGTAGGAGTGGGCTGAGAAACAACTAGATTAGATGGTTTCCCCTCTTCTATGCTTCTCTTCTTTGACCGTGTGTTGACAGCCACGCCTTGAAAAGGTTATTGGTTAACTCCACAGAAGTCTTCTGTTTTCCAATTAGCCAATGTGGTTTCTGTTGGAGGTGCTTCTTGTTGTGTTTCTTGTTGTTGATTCCCTACTTGGCTTGGTTCTTGAGACACACCAATGGTTTGCACCATCAAGGCTTGATTTAGTGCACCATTGAAACATGTTGACTGATTGTGAGGTAGATTGCAAGGGTAACACTAGTCGTACTCCTGTGCCATGTTGTTTTGTGTTGGAACCAAGGCTCTTGAGGATGTCATTGCATTTGGATCATACGGTCAAAATGGCCTGGTAGCTTGAGGTTGTCCCTGGTTTTGGTTTTGATTGGCAGCCTGAGTTGGTGGTCTATTTTATTGGTATGGGGGCCTAACCTGGTACTGCGTTTGAGGTTGATATGGTCTAGCACTTTGAGCTTGCTATCTTTTGATAGTCACCAGCTCATTTCCAAGGCTTTGTAACTGTTTCATAACCTCATACAATTCCTTTGAAGTATTTGAAGAAGTCGATGCCTCATTATTTCTTTGATTTCTAGGAGTTGGAATGGGATTCAACTCTGGTGCTTGACTAGTTGTAGGATTTCCCATATCTAGATAGAGAGGCATTGGTGGCCTTGGTGCAAGCTTGCCAGCTTGGATCAAATAGTTCTCTACTCTGATAGTTGTGTCATAGGCCCCTGGTAGCGTTGTCCCTCCCATTGATTGGATCATCATGGCTATGTCTGAATTTATAGCCTTTAAGAAATAAAGGAATGCACCTTCGGTGGTTGGTCTAACAGCTATTGGAATATTTTCCCATGTCCGTTGGAATTTGAAGTTGAAATATGTCATTTGTTTGTTAGGAGCTCTTTTGATAGTTGTCAGTTGTTCTAATAAAGACAAATTGTCCGCCGTCTCCCGAATTGGTTGCAAAGAGCTGAACAAAGTTGGTTCCAATTCGTAATAGACCCTACTACTAGGCTCCTAAACCACTGTAAGGATTTACCTTTAAAAGATGAAGCCAACAACTTGACTACAACATCCATTTCATTTATTTCATGGATTGCACATGCATTGGCAATATCTGGATGTGGTCAATAGGAGTAGTATGATTTTCTCCTATGAAATAGGGGATATTCTTTAAGACTTGTAGTCAAAACCGATTCTAAGCATTTAGGGCAAGTGGACTACTACCCGTGAAATTGAAAAAGGGATTCAGTGGTAGATGTGCCATTATGATTGGCCTAAGAACTCTAGTTGATGCGAGAAAAGGTCTACCAGGTGGAGGTGTAGACAAAGTCCGGTTAGGTGGAGATGGTGATCTTTGTGGTCCTCTTCCTCTCCTTCCTCTTCCCTGGTGATAGTTTCAAGTAGAAAAATAGCCCCTCTTCTCGAGTATCAGACCTGGTTCGAATTCTTCTCATGTTCCTGGGAAACTTTTGTTGCTACACCGCTGAATTCTATCCCTTCGGAGTCACCAGATGTGTTAGAGAACGAGCCTCAAAGGATAGATTCTGCCAAGTTACACACCAAACTTGACAAAAAAATTAACTCAAAATTTTGAAGGACCCGCATCTTTGAGATTCTGGGGTTTGGAATTTGATTTGGAATGATAGTCCCAAAATCCGAAATCCAAAATTCAAAAAACTCTGAATTTTTGAAAATAAAAATTTCAAAAAAATAAAGATACCCTTTTGAAGATTACCACCAGATCTATCAGGTGGTGAAATTTTTACTTGTTTTGAGCAAGTTAAGCCCTTGAAAATTGATTTCGGAGTTCAGCCTGAAGGTGAAAAAAACCGAAATTGTAAAACCTACAATTTCCTAATCCAAATTTCTTGAAAATTCCTTCAAATCTTGTGGAATGACCTCTTGGTTCCACCGGGTGTGCAAAAACTATTGATGGCGAATCATGGCACCCTTGAATTTTTGTAACTTTATGGGTTGAGACTCTCGGTGTGATTGCATAACATGGAGCTTTTCCCAAGTGTGGGACCTTATGAATCAAGAAAGCTCTTCGGATGAAGGCGGTTCCTATTCCTCATTCGAGATGCACATATAAAAATGTAGAGGGTTTACTCAAAAAAATAATCTAACTTGCCAAGGAGACAGGGTAAGAAGATGCATAAAAATAAACCTAAACTAACAAAGGTGATGCACCGAGGAATGAAGAACACCTATCTTGCCAATAAACACAAACCATTAAAATGCAATGCAAGATCATGCATAGATAACCAAATTTACAGTGAAAGATCAAAAGGATGTAAATGAACATAGAGAGGGTTGAGAATCATCCACAGACATGCATTATTTTCTCCAAAGATTGATACAATACACTACAAAATGCCAAGAGGCAAAGTTGCATTACAGTTTTAGATGGGAGGTTTGAACTCCAAAAATTCACACCGCCAAACGAGGAAGAAGGGAGGGGCAAAACAAGAATGTCCAACCTTTAGAAGAATCCCCTCCTTACAATATATAGGAATAATGAGAGAGGGAAGATGGAGGAATTCCAAATCTACCCCAACCACCTCCAATTGTATTTAATTCATCTCATTATGGTGGTAGGTGAGAATCCTAAGCAAACCCAAAAAATGGTGAACTGTATTTTGCATTTTTGAAGAAATTTTTCCCACCCAATTAAATATATCCAATCAGAGTTGGATAGAGGACCTTGTAATCTTTCTGAAAATTCCAACCTTGTGTGAATCGAGCTCCCCATGAAAAGTTATGGCCATTTGAATATCTCGGGTGGGGTTTTCTTTACGTCGGAGTTCGGGGTGTCAACGCTCAAAATGTTGCGCCTCCTAAAGGTGGACCTTGGTGTATCTATCCTCATGTTGATGTAATTTTAAGTGTGCCATAGGCACTAAAAATGTGGTGCTTGACACCTTCCGATCTCGTGCCTTCAACCTATGCCGGGGCGCGAATTTTTCTACGTGTCGACACCTTCCCGATCTACGCCTTCAACCTGCACTGCGGGGCACAAATTTTTCCATGTTGAAACCTCGATCTATGCCTTCAACCTATGTTAGGGCATGAATTTTTCCATGTCGACACCTTCTGATCTGCACTATCAACCTGCGCCGGGGTGTAACTATTTCCGTGTCAACACCTTTCGACTGTGCCCTCCAACTTTGTGCACTCGGGCGTGACTTTTGTGTAAATAAATGTCAGGTTTTGAGTTTATTTGATTTCCATATTCTTCTATTTGTCTATATTTACCCAAGGAGGGAGATATATACAACACTAACTGGAAGCCATCATATATTTTTGTACTTTCTTTTAGATGACTTAACTTGCAAGACATCATACATTTTCACATTTTCTTCAACATGACCTAACTTAAGCTATAAAATTGTAGGGAAACCCATAGTGTGGGGGAAAGAGTTCCTTTCCTATACCAATCCTATATGGGTCAAGCTGTTTGATCGAAATTATTTCAATCCAACCAATAAATTTGATCTAAGTCCATCTATAGTGGCTAGATCTTGAGGATGTAGATGGATATTGGAGAATAGCACACTTTTCTCCCTAAAATCTTCCTCTAGTGGTAGGATGCCAAATCCTCTAGTCGATAAATCTTTTCACATTTCTATCATCACTCATATTTAGTGCACTTCATCACCATAATAATCTTTCCGTTGCATGGCTCAACAAGTGATCCATGGTTTGGCAAAGCTGTATGGTTATTTTGGCATGCTTCTACTACACATTTGTGCATTATACTACAACATGGGATTCTTTGAATTCTCTCGGGTATGTATCTCTATCTACTTTATGTTTGAGCTTCCCGATCACCAACATTAAGTGGGAGAAAATGTAGTCACAAAATCACAAACTTACTATTACATTTACACCAGTAAGTATGTTATTTAATATATGGATCTCATGTAATAAAAGTATTCACTAAGGACCGATTCCCTAGTCCTATCGTAAAGTAAGTCATTTGTCTTCGTAATTTTTCTTAAAAATTAATATCTTGTTTACATGGTTCTATTCATATCTTTGGGAGTATCAAGTGTCTTTATTTAATTATCTGTTGTCTTTAGTCTCGACTAGGGTGCCAGGGGTAGTGTTGGGGCACGCATGGGCACCCGAGTCCATAATTTTAGGCACCCTAGTCCCCGTAACACTTGGGTCTAATTTATTTATCTCGAGGTCTATATTTGTACATTTCCTTCTCATTCCCTTAGGTACTTATAGCATGTCGGGTCATTAGTGTCTAAATTTGAGGAAAATATCCCTATATAAACATAACATCATCACTATCTTATGGTTAAACTATTTACTATAAAGAGATGGTTATCTACTTAGGCAATGGACTGCATTTGGTCATCATTTACATCTTCTTCAAAAAATCATAGGGGGAAAGGGTTTTATTCATTCTATTCCATCTAGCATTTGCATTTTACTTCTAGTTAATACTCCCTACTTTTACGTCATTGCGCTAGGGAACCCTAGGAACATAATTGCACACACAAGTGCACACCACTACATTAGGTTTGGAATTTTGTGCAATTCTTAGTTGTAAGTCCACCATTGTTAAAGATACGTTAGTTCAACCCCTTCATATGCATCTTTTTTTTTTAGGAATTTGATGCTTTTTATGGGGTTTTGTAGGTAGATCTTCATATCAGATTCATGGCAACATAAGCAAACATATTGCAACAACTATGTGAAAAATATAAAGACACTTTGTGAAGATGTAATGACATTTTTAGTTTCATATTGTGAGATTTTCTTTAGACCAGAGCACCCAAATCATAGACCAGGGCACCCATAGGCACTCCAATCCTCTCTTAGGCACCCTAGTCCATCTGGATATTCAACCTGTAATAATTTCCATGGTGGAACCTTCACATTCTATCATATTCTTACATTATTCTATTGATTCCAACACACAACGAGGTAAGTAATTTTCAGGTTAGTACCTTATCCCTCTCATTTTCATTATTTCATTTCATTTAAATATCAAAATAAAATATTTAGCATCAGTATTTCAGTTTACATCATTTATTACATTTCTGTACCTACTTAGATTAACTTATAATATAGATTCAAAATTGATATGTTTAGTTAGTCATTAAGTGAATATCTAATAGAGATAACTAAAATTTATTTGGGCACGTCACGTTGTATGGTTAATTTTTGCGTAGATCCATTTTATAACACATTACTCATGAATGGATGGTTGTTACAAAATTTCATGTTAGAATGAGATGCCTCTTATAATCTATATTCATTCACTTTTTTTGAATGAATTAGGTATAAGTATTTTAATCTGTATATGGTAGTTTTAAGATATGGATTCTAGAGAGGTGCCAAATATGAGATGTTTTAGGGGACTATGATTCTAATGTGATACTTACCCTAGTATATTATTGTGTATGTATCTTGTGATGGTTTATTTGCCTATGAAATAGAGTATGTTGTTATCACATAAATGGGTTTCTTCAAGTAGGAGGAAGTATTTAGATGGATATGTATTTTTGCACCATCCCTCTTGAAGGAGACTTAGTTAAGATATGAAAGTAGAAGAGGATTTTGCATTTGATTGAGGAACAAATAATATATTTGAATGAATTATTATACACAAATGTGGATGTAGATAAATTCAAAGGGAATTTTTATTTTATTATAAATAATATTATCCTAGTTTTTTTCTACATGCTAGTAATTGTAATATTGAAGATTTATGGACTATTTTTTTTATGGAACATGTTTAGATGGAGGAATTGGGGCTAGAATTTTATTTCATTCCCCTCAAGGATCTCTGTTTAATTTTTAACAAATTCTTGATTTTGAGTGTAAAAATAATGTGGCTGGGTATGAGGCCTTGTTGATTGGTTTAAATATTACTTCCAAGTTTAATATCAAGGACATTATTGTTTAGAAAGATTATGATTTAATTTTGCAATAGATAAGAAAAGTATACTACAAAAAGAATGAAAGAATTCAGAGATATTTAAATTTTCCTCACTTGAGTGTTTTTGTTCATTCAATATCATGTGTTTGGAAAGGCAATTCATTTTTATTGGAGAATAACTAACTATTCATGTTTTTTTCTATCAGAATAAATTTGTTACCTATATTTAAACATATGATGTTCAAATATTAACAATAGCATGTATAAATTAAAGAATCAAGAATTTGAAGGTTTTTGAACTTGGTACTTATATTATCAAGTTATTTATTGGATATTATATATTTGAGAACTAAATCCTAGATTTAGAACCTTTGTTGAAGATCAAGATGGGAAATAAGTTCTCTTGGGACAAGAGGTAATTCTAGTGAAAATAAATAAAAATATCAAGAGAATTGGTAACTCTAGAAAGAGAATTTGATTTTTTTATATAATAAAGTAGTGATATGTCCCAACAAGTCATGATATTGAAGAAGTTAGGTTTTTATTATTGTATCACCCGTGCCTATTTTTATTATCGGGTGCATGAAGGAGGATGCAAGTAAATCAATAATCAATATATTAGGATCGTATGGAATGGTCATATGATGAACTAAAATATTATAGAGAATATTTTTTCCATGTTCCATTTATAGAAAATGAAATTTGGAAGTCTATCCTTTGACACTTTTGATCTTGACATTTCACAGTTGTATGAAAAGATGCACTCTCCTAACTCTTTCTTATAACACCCGATATCACTTGATGAACCTTTTTTACACACCTCTCTATCATTATCCTCTAAAGTTTAAATACATAAAATACATTAAGAAACATACATAATTAGGCCCATGAATTCAAAATATAATATTCTCCTTCTATCCAAAAACCTTAGTTTCCTACAGGAAGTAGAATTAAATAAGTAACCCTATTATATGATTTGGATGACATGTTTTGAATTAATTATTTCAATTCCATCACATTAGATTATAAAAATAATAATGAATTTTTGTCCATTCATGAGAAAATAAAATTTGAAAGAATATAAAAGGAATTAAATCACACCTCATATAGGGACCTGGCACTTTATGAACTTCTCATTCAACAACAAACACTAAAGGAACTCAAATATCCCTAAACAAAAAAATAAATGATGAATATCAATGAACGCAATGCCATCAACTAGTCTATAGTATCCTCAAAGTTCTAGGAGTCTCTATACTCATCTTACAAGAAATAAAATTGATCCCTCCAAAGCATTTAATCAAGTTTGAAACTCAAGCAAATTATTGTAACAACATGATTTTCAATTTTTTATTATACCACACTAGATATGACATGCTAGGATAATGAAATATGGTTTTTTCCTATTCATATAAATGGTGATATTGATTGAGCACAAGGGTTCCCATAACCTACCTAGATTTGTTTTGTGATAAATCCTTGAACTATAAGGGTTGTATGGTTTGAGTAGGGTTTTTAGAGCTATTATGGGGGTGAACAAAGAAGATTGATAGAAAATGACACACATTTATATGAAGATGAAGCAATGAGGAAGTTTTCAACCAAGATTCTAAGAAATTCCAATACCATACAGATGGTTCAAGATTGTATGAATGTTGTTAATTGAGTTATAAGGTTTTAAACGAGATCATTTTTAGGTTACTGATTTCATTAAAAAAGTATTTCAAGTTCCATATCTTCCTGTTCTAGCTCTCACACCACTTGGGATCCTCCAAATCCATAAATAATAAATTAAGTTCACTATATCACTTTTATTTTTTTATTTGTTAGATAAAAAATCACTTGAAAATATATATTTTTATTTATGCAAATAATGTTGAAGTTAATTATATCAAAATATTCCCAAAGTAACATTATTCATCCTTTCTTTTCTTGTAAGGAATCTAGGAGCCAATCCCTACTTAATACCTAATCTAATAAAAAAATTGTTCACCCTTTTTTATGTATGTTAATTAAAACATTTAAAAATAAAAAGGGTGATGTTTGATTTCTAAAAAAGTGAAATCTTTGGGTGAACCCATCTTTTGAATTGAAAATTGTGTTGTATTTCCATAGGGTTTCTCTTCTATTTTATTGTTTTTGGGTCTTTTTCTTCATCATGCCCTTGAATATTGTTATCAATATCTATATGGCTTTTCCACCTCTTTTGATTCACATACCACTCCTATTTTATCTTTCTCGCAAGTCCATGATGATATATTTTCTAATGATATTTTTACTATTAATATGTATCATGCACAAGGTGATGTTTCAAATACTAATTCAAATCACCATGCACAAGACCTTCCTGAGCATTAGGTACACCACTTATAGCATTTATTTCATGAACATCCTAAAAATACTGAAATTATTCTATATGTTGCAAGAGATCAACTCAAGCATGCCTCTATGGAAACATATACCGTGCCCACATCTATTTTTCCTAACTCACATGCATCTTAATCTTGCACACAAGATCTTAAGTCCCTTGTTAATTTCTTACAAGAAAAAATCATATAATGGAAATAAGGTTTCGTGATAATTATAATGCTTTAGAATCTTCTCAATTATTTCATAAGCCACTTAACTTAATTTATCTCATATCCTTTTCCAATTGTTTTTGCACCTAAGATTCTTATATATGATGAAAATATTGGCACAGTGTCATAATAGGTGTTGTAATTGATTACAAACCAAATTAATTATAAATTTAATGTTTTATAATGGTCCTATGATTATGTATATGATGCTAACATACTGGTTTAGATGTGTTTGAGCTGATAGAATTGGATTCAGTGAGGATTGCTTTCTCTGAAAGCCCATACAGTGCCTAGGTGATGATGCATTATGGTAGGAGCTTCTTGGATGCTTGGGAAACATGATGAAATGATGAATATCATGTTTTTAAGGTTCCTAGGCACTCACATCAGTGGAATGGTATAGGTTTAGGTGTTTCACCATGTTACAGGTGCTCATTGGGAGCAGGTATGGTTATGTGGAGGTGTGTCAATATGGATGGAAGCTATATGACCTCATTAAAGCATGAATTAAAGTATATAATTTCATATAAGGTAAGTTTGGGTCATTTTTAGATATTTCTTGATGAGTTATTACATTATTTCCATTGACCTAAGCTTCTACATAGAGAGGATCAAGAATGCAATCATAGTTAAATCTTAGTGATTAGAGAGATTGAGGTATGGATTTAAAATTATGATGATTGGAGATGATATAAGGATTATTCATAGTGATTTGAGAAATATTTTAGGGTCGCATGATGTTTATTTTTCGGACATGACTGATTAAGTGAGTCAAGGTGAAAATCTAATAAATTTCAGCTCGAGTTGGTACTTCGATGCTCGTTGTGATATTTAGTATTTTCATGGGACCTTATGAATTTCAAGTATTTTCATATGGTGATGATAAGGTTTCAAAATAATAATTAGGAGTTTTTTTCATCATTATTTTATGAACGAAGGTTAAGAAGTTAAAGAGGTCTAAAACCCTAGTTAAACCCAAGCTAAGAGCGAGTTTATAGAGAATAAAGTATATTGACTCACATTTTATTGGTTCATCAAAATTGGTTATTTTATATTGTATATTACTCCTAATTATTTTCATAAATTTATGGTTGAATTCATATTCATATGTGGGCCCTACCTAAAAATAGTAGTTTCTAGAAAATAAGGTTTTAACACAAGATATTCCAAAGGAGTAACATGAAAACTTGATGGTGCATGATGATTTTGAGTTGTTATTGATTTACATTAAGGTATCAAACAATTGTCATAGAATTTCATGGTGATATGTGTTCCAATTAGGTTGATTGGTCAAAGAGTAGTTTTGGGGTCTCAAATCGGAGGATCCCTAAAATTGAGCATAACTTGAGCTACATCTGGAGTTTTGAGATGATTCAAGTTATGTTGGAAATAAGATTTAGATATATTCCAATTGATATATTGGGTACCTCATGATCAGATAATTTTACAGGGTTTCTTGGTCATTATTTGATAAAGAATATTTTTGGTAGTTCAAGACAAAATGTGTTCCAATGAGTGTTTGTTGTTATTTCAAGCATAAGATGGTATCTCGATGCTTCTTATCACCTTTAATATTAAGAGGGGTTAAATTTTAATAAAATGATTGAATTTTTATTTCTTTAATATATGTATAAATGATTTTATGAGCTAACCCTTGGAAAGAACTATTTTGGCATGTTGATCATATGAAGGAAAAAGTAGTTGTGCTTTGAAGTGAAGGATTTTCATGACTTATAACTTACTTATAATTTTTCTATAGTTTATACAATTTAAATTTATTATTCACAAGGAATGGTTTCATTTATTAGAAGTTATTTGGTGGCATTATGAAGTTTCCAGGGTGTTGAAGGGTGTAGGAAATAATAGTTTTGAGAAATACAAAGAGCACTGGGCCCATTAAATGAAATAATTTGATTGTTTGATATTGATTATGACAATTTTTATGTTTAAATGTTAATTTAAACATGTGTGGTGATTTATAGGTCATGAATAAGGATGGTTTCAAGTGAGTGAATTTTTTTATCTTTGTGCCCATGGGGTTTTGAGCCATTTTGGCACATGAAATGATGGTTTAGGCTAGGCTGACCTAATTGGGTAACTTTTGGATATTAATATTTGAATTTATAATGTTTTTATCATGCATGGATTGAAAAATTTTGTGTTTGAATTTGAGCCTTGGTGAGGCTATAAAAGTGAAGATATGGGCATATTGTTTCTAGCTTTTGAAAACCCTTTTTATCTTCTTTTAAAGATACATTTTTCTGAAAATAAATACCATTTGGGCCTATCCAAAAATACCTAAAATATCATTCTAGGACAACTTCCAGCTGAGTTTTTGTGAGGTGAATTTGAGCAAGTGCAAAGTTGGTGTTGTTTCTTTGAGAGTGAGTTGGAGAAGAAGGAAGATTTGGATGTTTGATTTTGGATGCTATCTTCATATAATGTTGATGTAATTTTCAGGTTTCTAAGGTTTCTTCAGATATTATATTGAGTTGTAATCACTTTTTAAGAAGTATATCTTCTGGGCCATTAACGAGACTACTTTTTTCATCTTGATAGATCTTCATTGTGCTTTCTTGATCTTTCTTGAATGCATTACACTTATCATCTGATTTTAATATCTATATAAGTTTGTCAATATAATTTCATTATCATTCTAAGTGTTTTTATATGTGTATTATTTTTATTCTTGCATTGTGCATCTTTCATTGAGAATGGTATATGTTTTGATGTGTGATCTACGTGAAGTTGTGTCATCATGGTATGAGTGCAAGTGAAAAAGATTTTATTAGGGACTAATTCAACCCCGCCCCTTCTCCTTCCTTGTAACCTAGATCAATTGGTATTATATGAGGCCCTTAAAATTATCCTAATAAGATATAGGGATATATTTGATGACAATATGGCATCTCCATCATTGGAAACAATTCAATATAATACTAGCAGGAAAATGCAATGGGTAGTTGAGCATGGTGATCACATTTACAAAATGTCTAGATCACATGATGAGATTATCAAATTTTTACAAAGAAAATTTGAGGAATCCCTAGATAAGTTTAATACTAAGAGAGAATAATGTATCAAACATGAGGCTAAGAGAGAAGAAATAATCAAAGACTAAACACATAAACTTGAGGAGACACAAGATGAGGTGAATATCGAGATGAAAAAAATAGATGATTTGAAGAAATATTTAGGCACTATGACAAGAAAAGTATTATCCTTTCAAGAGATTTCAGAAAATCTAAGTAATATGTTGTAAAATCAAAAGGCATATGGTGATAAAATAGGTCTAGGATTCAATGAGAGTCCATCCTAATTAGAGAAGAATGAGGAAGAGTCAAGTTAAGTATAAAATGAAAGAAGGAAGAAAAGAAAGAGAAATTTAAAGGATTCCACCTCCTAAAAGATCATCTATTAGGCAACCAAATGCATATAGGTATGGTTTCTTTCATGGTAATTGTTACAAATGTGGTGCTTATGGACATAGGGCTAGTTTTTGTAGTCCTAAGGTTGAAAATAAGGATGATGGAAAAGGAAAGGAACATTGTGAATAGAATAAGGAAGATTAATCTCGAGTGATAAAATATTAGGTCAAAGATATGGAGTTGTATGCTATCATTTCCATGACAGAGGACATCTTGAAAAATGGGCCATCAAACAAAAGAAGGTATGTAATAAAATAAAATGGGTATTGTTATGCTTGCAATGGATATGGACATAGGGCTTATGAATGTAAAGGAAGACAAGTGGAATGTTTTAGGTGCCACAAGATAGGGCACATTGCAAATTTTTTTAAGGAAATTTGGTTGAAGAAAGAGTCTAACAGACTTAAGACACAAGCTCAATCATTCAAAAAGAAGGATGTGAATAGTAAATGTACTAAAGCAGATTCCAAGGATGTAATTGATCAAAATAAGGATTCTACTGCAAAAAAGTAGAATAAAAGAAAGAGGTATCAGTCAAGGTCCAAGAAGAGGGGTTGAAACCTACGTAGGTCTCTCATCGTGCTCTCCATGGCGACTTATTCTTAGATGTATATAGGTGTAAATGAAGATGTCGAGTGAGGGGGAGATGATTGTTTAGGTATGTGTCTCTACAATGTGTAAAAGGTATGTCATCTAGTGTCTCTAATTGTGTTCTAATGGTTCATGTTTGTATTTCTTGAAGTGAAATGTCATGATCTCGGTTTGTTGGTGATAAGGGTGTCTAATTCTAAATTATTTTTAGTCTTTCTCTTGTATTCCCATGATAAAGTCTCTAGTTTGAGTTGGTTTTGATTATTCAAGGAGCCATGTAGTTGCAAAATGCATCATGATCCCTCTGCAACGTTTGTAATTGTTTGATTTTAAACATGAAAGGAGTGATGTTGTCTTGAATATATATGAGTCTCGTGTTCTATATTGTCTTGAGAATGATGTTCTTTCATAAAAGTGTTGTCAAAATATGTGTGTGAATCATATTGATAAATTTGAAAGAAGTCTATTGTTCTTTGGTAATTACTCTTATGGTCTTTTTTTGGTCAAAATCTATGTCTCGAACATTTTCAAATTAGCTAAAGGTTTGTAGTGACTTATAAATTATTATTTTAGAACTATGTCATGTGATCATGAGTTTAAAATTTATGAGTGAAGTGTGTGTAAGTGTCATATATTGTGGTCTCAATATATTACATTTCAAGTTCGTGAATTTGTAGTGTCTCATTTTAAGTCATAAATTTTCATCAAACTCTGTCGTGTCCCTAGTATAAGAGTGTTTGTTTCTACACATAAAAAAGCTTCATGAGTGTGAATTTATGATCCTTAAGGTCTAGGCATCCTGTGAATGTTTAGTTGGTCTATTGCTTTGAAGGGTTGTAGCAGTGTCACATTCAAAAGATGTGAAGTTCCTAATAAAAGTATTATATAGTTAGAAAGGTTGTTTCTTAGTGATTCCGGGCATATCAATGATGTTCTAAATATCAACATGGTTCTTAGTTATATAAACCTTAAGTCATATAGGTGTACAAGATGTTTTATAGGCAATGTACACTCCTAGGGGAGCTAGGTTTCCAAATACACCTTCTATTTATCAATCTAAGGTGTAAAAACTATGTAGAGTTCTTACATGAAGTTGTAAAGTTCCTTTTTCTTATCAAATTCCATAGAGAATGATATATGTTCTTCAAGGGTATTGTTTTAGGAAGATAAAGATATTTCTCTTCTCTAATCATGTATGTGATTGAAAAATATGATTATTAGCTCTAACCAAGGTGATTACATATGTAAAATGAGCATGAGTGATATGTCAAATAGGGTTTATGCACTAGAAAACCTAATTTTGTATAGAAGTCAAGTTCAGAAATATAGCTACAAGATTATTGCACTCAAGGATATTGGAAGGTGTGAAGCTCAAATGGTGTTGAATTGCTAAGAAAATCTGAATAAGACATTGAAATTCTAAGAAGAAATGACTAGCATACACGAGATCTAGAGTGGAGTCTTAGGATGCCTAAAGTCACAGTTTGTATTTCAATGATATGTAATACACCAAATATGTGTTGAAAGGATCAATTTCTCAATGTTTCAACTATAATTCACAAAATGGTGACCTTCAAATTTGAAGTAGTTTCAAAGGAACAATCACTATCTATGGCATGTTTGAAGTAAGTTTGAAAGTTTTCATTAGATTATATGGCATGTTAAGAAGACCTATAAAGTTTTGTTAAGTGCATAAAAGTGTGATATAATGGTTGGAGAATCTATAATTGATCTATGAAGTAAAAAAATAGGATACTTATGGTTTTTACAAAGTGATAGAGGTGTTTAGAGGCATGCCTCTATCCTTTAGAATTGGGAGAAACCGAGGTGGAGTCAAGTGGGTTCAATACATATTAATGATGGCATAGATGCTATGAATAAAGTTGGATATGTGTTTTTAGGAAAGAGCCCACAAGATTGTAGTATGATGGTGAAGATTAAAATCAGACCTACATGTAGGCACGAACAAAGTATAATAGATATGTGTGTTTGTATCCATGTCTATGGTTTCAAGAAGATTAAGTAAAATACATGAGAACTTCACTTTGTTAGTTTGTAACTCATCTCGTTAGGTGTACATGTCACCACAAAAGTTTAAGACTATGTTTCTCCAATAATAAATAAAAATTTTAGGTCTGGATATAGATCAAGAAAAATTTATGCCTCTCGGTTTTGTGTGTAACCTAGATTGTGATAACAAAGGTTTTCCTATTAATAGACAAAATTTATGGAAATGTATTACAGAAAAAGAATATCTTGGAGTGTGCAATGGTTTGAGGGTTTGATGTTAAAACTAAAACTGATACAAGATGACATAAAATAAGCATATTGATGTTCGTGTCTGTAGAAGGAATCTGAGGTAGGGGGAGTTTTATTCCATAATTGATCTAATATTAAAGGACATGTAGAATCCTTAGAGAGTCCTATAAGACTTAAGGGAAGTCAAGATTTTATGTCTATTGGGTCTTTTAAAACACTATAACTTTGTAAATGATTAGTTGAGATTAAAAATATGTTTCTAGAAGTGAATGTGCGGACTTAAAGGATGATAAACGATGATATACACAATTAAAGGTTTTGAATATATAGAGATCATCCATTGAATAACATAGATAATATGTTCATAATTATCAGGGTATACACAAGAAGTTATAGATGTTTACCTTCTCGAAGATGATACACAATTTTAGGTGAAATAATTCTCAAAGTTAAAGGTAGTATGAAGAAGTCGAAGGTCCAAAATGAATTTTTGACTCAACATGAGTGTGTTAAAACTAATAATATGTGTGAATGCTTTCAAGAATACAATTTCCATCTAATCTTGAAGCCAAAATTCATTATCGTCTATTGAGACTGTGTGGAAGAGTATTGGTTATCGAAGGGGTATATATAAAAATTGTGTCTTCAATATGATACAATGTTGGACCCACGAAATATTGGCTAAGTATCAAATGGCGTGTCTACATAGGAATAGTGAGAAAAAGGGAACTCATGTGAAAGAATGTAGGATAAATGGGTTTAAGAAGGGTTAAAGTGAAACTCGGGCACCGCAAGAGCGAGAACACGAGGTTTAAAGGGAGTTAGCCATATTTGGCATTCTAGAGACACTTAAGGAAAAACGTGAGGACCCAACTAGGCATGATGAGTGGATAAGGTGCTAACTCGGAACATTTGAGGTCAAGCAAAGGATATTCTACATAGGGAATATTCCTAGAAGACATCACTACAGAGAGTGGAGGGTTTGCAAAGGGATAAACATTCAGCAATGGAGTAACACATCAACACTTGGCATGTGATCTATTTAGGGGAGAAGATGTGACGGTGGGTGTTGATCCTAAAACAAGAGATTCTCAAGAAAGAGACAGGGCTGCAAGATATTCACGAAGACAAAATACAAGAGATGAGGGAGAGAGAGAATTCATAGAGAATGTAGAGAAAAAGAAGGACAGTATGAAGTATTGCAGTAATGCTAGGGTTTAGAGCACTTAGTGCTAAAGGTTGTAAGGGATTCCATAAGCCTCTATATGGCACTAGGATCTGTAACAAGGGTTAAGATGGGAAAATTATAGTTAGGGTCTCATATCAGAGATGTTGATAGGAGTTGAGTCTCTGTCATTTAATATGTATGGTCTGAGATGACCCCTTTTGACTGTAATGTGGCTACGTAACTACTTTTTAAATAATATATATTTATATATGGATTCATTATGTATATCTTGTTTATGGGTGTAAAATCTCATGCGATATGACTTATCATGGTGCAGATCCAGTTTATTATGCTTCTTACAATGGTATTATCTTGTATGATTCATTACTATTAGATCTATTAAGTTGCATCTTCTACCTTTTTAAATAATTGAATGTACTTACGCTTCTAAAAATCATCCTCCATCAATGGTTAAACCTTATCATAAGGCTCACATAAAGGAGGGGCTTGGTGCCCGTGCATTCCTCGGGTCGGTTCAGTACCGTTGGGTGATAGGTTGGAATGCTTGGGTTTTGTAAATGTATTAAGGGTAAGTAAATGACTACATACAGGTTTGAAGAAGACTATCAAATAGGGTGGTCCTATTAGGAAAATTAAACAAAACATGTATGATGATTAAGAAGGAATTTGTGATAAAAGAAATAGTGGTTACTGGATTAACAACTTTGAAAAGTGTGAGGTTGTAAAATAATTTGTGCTTAGATATAGTGATCTCAAAATGTTGCTCAAATTACAAAAGAAATGGTGTATATTTCAACTCAACTATGGGAGCTAGCATTTTTATTCTTCTAAGAAGGTAACATATTTCTTCTCAATCCAATGGAGGTACACACTTATGGTAAAATTCATGGATTTACCAAGCATGTTCCATTGAATGCATTATCTTAGTTAATTGTGAATATCTAAGTTTGAGAAGTTGGTTTAGGAAAGTGTCATATGGACCAAGGTGAATTCTTGACATGATAATAAGGAAAGTTGTTGAAATTTGTGCTTATAGGCTAGATATGGTTCTCCTAATCCCATGGGGAGTATTAGTATGTCTTATCATGATGTTAAGTATGTTTAAAAGCATGTAAAAATTAATGCTAGAGCCACTCAAGCTGTAACTTCAAGGATATCAGTCATTATGGGAGGAAATACGCAAGAAATTGTAAAATCATGCAAATGTTTTCCTAGTCAAGATATGAAAGCTTATAAATGGTTGTCTCAGCTCTTGCACAATATTGTTGGAATGTTCAAAGGTATGAATTTCTCAGGCTAATATTCAACTACAATGTTTTCATGGAGGGAAAAATAGGGTATAAGGGTAAACATGCTCATTTTTTCATTACTAGAGGTGAAAGATGATGTTTTTGATTTCAAAAAAGTAAGATGATGTATTTTTATCTTTAATCATGTTCAAATGTTGTATATGCTTATCCTAGGGGAGCATGGAAGTTGTATGCTTGAAATAAAGCAAAAAAATGGATTTTGAGGAAAAATTCAAAGATTTGAGCTAGTTTGATATCTTTGGTTGATGTTTCAAACAAAAACATGATGGAATGAAGCTTGAGAAGGTAAATTATGTGAGCTAGAGGTATTCCTTTGTAATTAATGTAAAATTATCCTTCCCCATGATTGTGCTTGGCTGGTCTTTGTTGTCATTTTTAGTCTACCCCTGGGTCAAAGATCATGTATGGGTCCATATTTGTCTCCTAGTTTCTTTGTTCCTCTAGAAAAGGTCTATATTTTGGGTTCCCGAGCTCTATCCTTTCAAAAATTCACATTTTCCCATTCCCTCTATTGCCATAGTCAAAATTTGTGTTCTTGATGTTTTTGCCTTGAAATACTTGAAGAAGGATGAGTTGATGTGTCCCTAAGGATCATGTTTGAGCCTTACAACAATCTAAACTCTCTGTCATTGAAGAAAAATTCATTTTCAAGCTCAAATGCTCATGTTTCTGTATTTTACGGTTTGAGGGTTTTCTCCTAGTCAAACTTGCATCCTTGCATCTATAGGGGATGTGGCACCTTTTGGTTGGGATGGCTCAGCTAAATACTTCAAAAATTCTATAAAAGGCCTCAACTCAGAAATATGTCCACGTGGGTGAACGATGCTCATTTGAGAATCAATTTTTGGTCTAACTTTGAAGTAGTGTCGAGAGGACACGTGGAGGCTTCCACTACTTGGCCCGGACTTGGACAAATTTTTTATGCAGTTGGAGTAATTTGGTGGAACAGGACACGTGGCAAGCTCACGCTCATTCAGGGTCTCCACTTTGGGCACCATCTTAAAGAAGCACCAGGATGACACGTGGAGGCCTCCACTTGCTTTGCATTTTACTTAGAATTTTCAATGGCCAAAAGGAGACTACCTCGAGTATGACATGTGGTGCCTTCCACTGGAGCTTCAAGCATTTAGACAAATCTCACTGAACAAGGACATGTGGTGAGCCCACGCTCGTTTAAGGTATCAAATTTTTGGGACCCTCAAGGGTGTGCCGTCGTGGTGACACATGGCAGTTTGAAAAGTCAAAGAGGTGGGGAGGCGGACCATCGGGGGAAACTTGGAAATTTTTCCTCTTGTATTCAAATGACTCAAAGTATCAAACTAACCCACAAGCCCGAGGGTAAAAAGTCAAAATTCATTTGAGAAGTCAATAGCGGAGGTGCGGGTGGTGGAGGAAAAGTGAAAAATTTTCCCTTTGAGGGAAAAGGGAGTTAAAGGCATAAAGGGACCCGGGTTCACTGGGACCCACTTTAGAAACTTGAGTGGAGGTGCGGGTTAGTGCTGGGAAAAGTGAAACATTTTCCTTTTTCCAGAGAGATGAAAAATGTGTAAAATTGAGCCGCGACTCGTATCCAATCATATTGCGCCACGTGTCAGGCTCAAATCTCATCGGGAGGTGGAGGAAATCAAGAAATTGTGCAAATTTTCCAAAAGTAGTAAAAAGGTAAAAAGACATCCCGAGGCCCATTTTTACCCGGATCTGCCACGTGAAGGGCTCAAATTTGAAGTTGAGGAACAGATCGATGGTAGCTATGCATTTCACCAATTTGGCCACCATTTGAGCTCCAGGAAGTTTGGAGATGTTTTTTTGCATCAATCTTCATCAAATTTTTTACCAATTGTGTCATCTTGGCTGCAAGGTCGAATTAATCAATTTGGGGTTCAATTTGTGAATCCAAGGCATTTTTCAAATGAATTTTTACTCTGGTTCATGAAAAATGTGAATTACCATATCCAAAGTTCAGAGTAAAAATTGGGAAGGAAAAGTTGAAATGATGAAATGAAAGGGATCTACATGCATGGGAAATGAAAAACGTGCTTCCACTTTGAAGAATGATGAAATTTTTGTAATGATTCACCTTTTGAAAGAACAACTAACAAACTTTTTGTGAGTTTGTTAAATGTCATTTTCTAGAAATATTGCAAAGCAAAGGTGCTTTGAATATTCCACTTTTGGAGGGAAGATTTGAGGGGAAAAGTGAGTGAGTGAGTAAAAGGTATATATTGCATGAATTTTTCATGCAAATGGTCGGGGTTCATTTTCATGAGAAAATTTTGAGAAAAGCTCATCCTCTGAGAAAACTTTTTGAGAAACCAGGTTAACTTCCTCTGTGTTAGATTTTCATTCATGTTGAGTTGGTTACAAGTGTATAGCCATCAACAAGCTCTGAGATTGTTTAAATAACTCTCCCCTGCTGATGAATCTGATGAATTTTGAGTTAATTTGTGTCAAATCTCTGGAAAATTTTGTGTTTATTTCACTTTCAGAATGTCTGCAAGTAGTTTTTCTTGTTCCTATTGCAATCTTGTATCAAAATCTCTTTGAATCACATAGATCTCAATCCTTGTGATAGTTTAGTGGCATCTGCAATTTCATTTTTAGAAGAGCTTTCATCTGGGAATGAAATAAATGATTTAAAATCACTTTTTTCTTCATCTATTGACAGAGATTGTTTGTAAGCCTCTGGGTGTACCTCAAGCATGACTGATCTTAGATTTTGATGTTTTATTGGGTCTTCTAACTGAGCCTTCATGCTAGAATCTCAAAGATTGTGTGAAAAAGTGCATGTCTAGGCCTCCATTGATGCACATCTTCTAGTTGAAGGAATGTTTTAACTATTTTGAAGCTTTCTGTTATTGAGTTCTCCATTTTTTGTGAAGTTTCTCAAGGATCTGGCAAAGTCCAATCTATCTTCTTGATCTCCCACCAAAAAAACTATTCAAATAACCAATCCTACCCTGAACTACCCTTTTTTCTCTATATATCCACAGAAGAACAAAATCCATTTGCTAAAGTATGCAAAACAGATCAGGATTCCAAATGTCTTTAGTAACCTTAGCCTTGTGTTTGAAAATATCCCCATAATCTGGAAGTGACAACTCATGAGAGTCAGATTTGGTGTGTTGATCATATTTTCCCAAGGTCTTCTCTATAAAATTTGTGCAAAAGAAAGGTATCTGCGTCTCCTTCAATAATAGAGGTTACAAAATAGGTTCTCTTACCTTGGTTGAAAGGCACAACCTAAAATAGTTAGGATAAGATCACATCCTTTTAAGGTGCTATCCATCTCTCCACAAACTCGAGTAACAAAGGGTCAGTTAGATTTCATCCCTGCTACAAAATGATACACATTTATGATCTATCTACCTCTAAGCTCCCTATTGAATCTATGTTGCTTCTCGGCTTGAAAAGGAGAATGAATTTGGATACCAACACACAAATGGCGCATTTTTCGGGGAATATTTAGTATTTCAAAGCCCTGGTAATACATTTTATGTGATTTATGTGCAACTACATTGTTGAGCATCATTTTCTAATCAGATTTATAAGACTGGAATGAAGAGTATAGTTTTGAGTTTAATATTTTCAAGTGTCTCCAATTTTTGTTTCAAACTTTGCACCATAGTTGAAAAATTGAATGAAAGAAGATCAGATCTATTAAAGCTTTGCATAGTGCTGATATTTGTAGTCATTTGATAGATCTTCATAGTGCATTTGCACAAACTAGGGTGAAAGTCCTTAGTGGTGACTCCTTGTTGTTATATTTTTGATAAATACTAGTACCTTATCATACATTAAGTGAAGTTTGTCACATAAAATCTGCAAACCTGGAAGGAAGAAGATCTTTCTTCAGGAGAGACCCAAGTAGAAAATTATTTCAAGAATTGGGAAAGACAGTTTTAGAGGAAAGAAAAGTTTGGAAGGTTGTTGAAGGTAGACATCAAGAAAAGGAATATCCATTGGTGAGAGAGATCAGCCTTTAATAGAGGATTATCACTCTTCTTCCAGTGATTTTGATTCAAGCAATCTTCTCATAAACTTGTTTACTTCAACTAGTGAAGGTCCTTTCTTGTACCTGGTGAGTTCCTTCTTCAATCTGCACCTGTGTGTTTCAATTCTAGTAAAACTTTCCAAGAAAATCAGCACCTAGAGAATACCAATCTTGTGAACCACATTCTTGAGCCCCAAAGACCTCACACTCCTCATCAGCTTGTGTCACCCCCAAGATCACCTCCACTAGACAACATGGCTCAACCTCCACCTAGGCCTCCATTTGTGGTCAATACCTTTGGCCCAATAAATTTTAGGGGAATGGCTGGTTATCCTAATGTTGTGCCTCAGGATGTTAGAAGTAGATGCCAAAGTTCAAAGGAATAATGCTATAATAGGTGATCAACATTTGAAACTCTTTATTAATATGATGGAGGATTTTGAAATTGGATTTGAGGATGTGTACATTAAATTGTTTTCCACACTTTAGAGGAGGATGCTAGGGATTGGTACAAGGCCTTGCAAATAATTCTATTGATTCATGGGCTGAAATGAAAAATGCATTCAGGCTGCAATATGGTGACAAGACTGATCCCAGGTTCCTTTTATCAGAGTTTGAGAATATCAAGAAGAACCCAAATGAATCAGTCCATGACTTCAACACAAGGTTCAATAAAACTTTGAGGAGATTTCCGGTGAATTTAAGACCATGTGATGAATCTTGTTTGATAAAATATTCTGATGCATTTGATAAAAAGGCTACATATTACTTGAGGGACAAGAACCCTGGCAATTTAAGGTAGGCCTTCACCATGGCACTTCAAATTGAGAACAATATCAAGGTTGTTGGGAAACCTCCTAAGAGAGATGGAGTTAAATTGGTAAACCCTGAGAAGCCTCAAGCAAGCAAGAGTGTAGACTTGGAGGAAGTGGTGAAAACTTTGGCAGGGGCTGTCAAAGAGATTTCCTACAAATTGGCAAGAGCTGAGAAGGGAATTGGAAACTTCACAAGGTCAGCCTAGGCAAGCAAGCACATGATAGATTTGGAAATCACCATAGGAATGAGTAGAGATTTGATGACAAAGGTAAAGGGCCTATTGGATTTGGAAATAGGAAATCTCAGGCCAAGGAAAGTAAGGTAGTGCCTGATCCGTTAAATGCTAGAGTGGTTGTTGTTGATGATGCAAATCAGATTGACTAGTGTGACAGATGTTTATTACCCCATCCTCCATGTGGAACAGATCAGAAAATTGAAGAGGAAGATGATGATTGTAATACGGATGATGATGCTTGCATGATGGACTTGCCCTACAAACTCATGTCAAGGAGTGACATCCACTGAAGTGATAAGTGCAAGGACTACTGCTAGCTTTTGGGATTGCATCCAATGGGTACATATTTTTCCTCCTTCTCATGTTTTAGAAATTGATAATGTACAAGCCTTTGAGCTGCCCAATAATGATTTTGAATACTTGAGGGTTGATGATCAAGAAGTATGATGGAGGTATACCCTCAAAAGAGGATAGGTAGCTGCTTATGAATGTTGTGGTGGCCCAAGAGAAGGAGTATAACACAAGAAGTAAGGCTATCAAGGGAGCTGGGCCTCAGGCCAAAAATAAAACCCCATTGCTTTCTAATATCCCAAAAGAGGTTCCTAAGAAAGAAACATCTGCTAAGAGCCCTGTTGTCCCAAGAAAAATTTATGCTTCACCCCATGCTCAAAATGTTAAAAACCTTGTGCCATCTGATGAAATTTCAGCCCTCCTTCCACTATTGTTTTTCCTAAATACATTCCCTATGACATCGCTCAAGTTTTGAGCCAAATCAAGGTCAGTGTTCCAATTGTTGAGCTACTTAGAATCCCTGAGCACAAGAAGAGAGCACTTGAGTATTTGGGATTGAAGGAGGAGAAGGCTGCCATGAAAAGGAATGTGAATGTTGTAGAGGCTCCACTTGCTATTGCAGAGGTAGGAAAGACATCAGCATTGGAAGAATTTGGTGAACCACTAGAGGTATATTTGGGAACATCCTTGGTTGAATCTCAGCTGAGTGTTGACCCTTTCTTCACAACTTTGATCATCAAGGACAAGTTGCTACATAATTGTATGTTTGACTCTGGGGCATCATGCAATGTCATGCCTTTGGAAGTTATGAATGAGTTAGATATCAAAGTAACAATAGCGTATGGCAAGTGTACTACCATGGATTCCAGGGAAGTGCTAGTTGTTGGGTGTGTCAAAGGTTTGGTGGTGCAACTTGCAGCCTATCCGAGTAAGAATTTGAAACTTGATGTTGTAATTGTTGATTGCCCTACCAAATGGGGTATGTTATTGTCAAGAAAGTGGGCTGCAAGTGTTGGAGGGAGTGTCCAAATGGATATGTCTTTTTCCACCATTCCCATTGAGGTAGCCTTGTAAAATTATATGGAGAGAAGAAGATGTTGCATCTAATTGAGGATCCAAACAATGCTTCTTATGAAGTATTATTTGTTGATGTTGATGTTGATAATTTTGTTGGGTTTGCTAATGGTAAGGAGCACAAGATGGATCAGTCTAAGTGTCTTGAAGAAGTAGGCTCTCCATGGACTTTGTTATTTGATGGAGCTTGCTCCAAATTTGGTAATGGTGCTGGTGTTGTTTTGATCTCTCCAAGCAAAGAGGAATTTGTTTTTTCTTTCAAACTTAACTTTGAATGCACCAATAACATAGCTGAGTATGAGGCATTATTGTTAGGGCTGAGGATTTCTTGGAAGTATGGTGTAAAGGATGTCATTGTAAAGGGAGATTCTGAGTTGGTTGTCAAACAAGTTAGAAAACTGTATGCAACAAAAAATCAAGTGAATGAAACAATACAAACACATAGTTTGGGATCTGATTGAGATGTTTGATTCCTTCAACATTGTTCATCATGACAAAAGTTTAAATATGATTGAGATAGGCTAGCAGTGTTGGGGTCAAGATTTGACAATTGTACCATTTCTCCATATTGTGAATATGATGTAGAAATACTCACTAGGCCTGCAGTCCCTGATAACATCAAACATTGGCAAGTATTTGATGATGATGCTCAGGTTCAGAGGTTTTTGTAGAACCAAGGTGAGTTTTTGGATCAACATATTGATTTGGAACCATTGGTCTATAATGTTGATGGAAAAGAAACCTTGTTTGGCAGGGATATCATTCAATTGAAGACTAACACCATCCCTAGAGGGCTGGTTGCTCTTGAGTCAAATTTTAACAATGTTGATTGTATAATCAATAGAAACATGTTTGCATCTAGAGATGTTGAAGAGCATGACTTGGGAACAAAGGAGAAACCAAGGAATATTTGGTTAGGGAGTGGTTTAAACAAGGAAGAAAAATAGTCCTATATCCAATTATTGAAACAATATCAGGACTGTTTGGCTTGGTCTTATTCCGAGCTGAAAGCATATAGAGAAGACTTGTTCCAACATGAAATCCCTCTTGAGAAAGATGCCAAACCATTTAGATAGAAGAAAAGGCCAATTAACCCACTCCTTTCTCTCAAAATGCAAGAGGAATTGAAAAATTTGAGAGATGGAGGAATCATTCAACCCACAAGGTATTCTTCTTGGGTTGCAAACTTGGTGCCGGTCAGAAAGAAAAATGGAGATATCAGACTTTGTGTGGATTTCAGAAATCTAAATAGAGCATCAATGAAAGACAACTATCCTCTACCAAACATGGAAAACATGTTGCAATTAGTGACTAGTTCTGAAATGCTTTCTACTTTGGATGGTTTCTCCGGTTATAACCAAGTTGTTGTCAAAGAATCAGAGAGGATTAAAACTGCCTTTACTACTCCATGGGGAACATATGTTTTTGTCAGGATGCCCTTTGGTTTAATGAATGTTGGAGATACTTTTCAAAGGGCCATGGACATTGCTTTCACTGGCTATATCAATGATTTTATTGTTGTTTATCAAGATGATATTACTATTTTTTCTAGCAAAAGAATTGACCACTTGCAACATTTGGAAAGAATGTTGATCAGATGTAGAGAATATGGCATTTCACTCAATCCAAAGAAGTGCCATTTTGGAGTGCAAAGAGAAAAACTACTTGGTCACATTGTGTCTAAAGAAGGAGTTATGATTGATCCACAAAGGATAGAAGCTATCAACAAGATCCCGGTTCCAAAACTAAGAAAGGAATCCAATCCTTCTTTGGTCAAATCAATTTCATTAGAAGGTTTGTGTCTAATTTTGCTGAGTTGACTCTCCCCATTACTTGCATGTTGAAGAAGGACCAGAATATCAAGTGGGAAGAGGGTTGCCCTTAAATATTTTGATGGAATCAAGGAAGCATTGAAGCATGCTCCTGTTCTAGCAGCCCCAAATTACAAGAAACCTTTCCAAATCTTCTCCTTTGCTTCTGAGCACACCATTGCATCTATTTTGTTGCAAAAGGATGATGATGGAGCTGAAAAGACCTATTTGCCTTATTTAGTAAGGCATGCAAGCAAGTAGCTGAGTTGAAATACACAATCATGGAGAAGCAGGCATTTGCCTTGGTAAAAGTAGCAAAAGTTTTTAGGCCTTATATTTTGAGTTCCAAAATTGTTGCTTATGTTCCTCACACAATGGTGAAAGACATCTTATCAGAGATGGAGATCTCAAGAAAAAGGTGTAGATGGGTCAAAAATTGTAGGAGTATGATATGGACATCTAGACCACAAAGCTAGTAAGAGGTTTGGGTCTTGCCAAGCTCATGGCTGAAAGCAATCTGCAGAATGCTGAAGTAAATGAGGTAGAGGAAGAAAGGACAGATGTTCTTGAGAAATTGTTGAGTTTTGAATGGTACAAGGATGTAATATTTTATCTCAGACACTTATGCTACCCTGGGCATTTGAATAAAAATTAGAAAAGAGCCCTCAAGCTGGCTTCTCAAAAATATATCATTACAAACTTTGGGTTGGCTTGGAAGAACCCTGAAGGAATCCTCTTGAGATGTGTGACTGAAGATGAAGCTCCCAAAATAATTTTCTGATTTCCATGGGGGAGTTTGTGGAGGACATTTTTCTGGAAGAGTTACTACACACAAATTTCGAGGGCTGGTTATTGGTGGCCAACTCTTTTCAAGGATGCAACTCAGTTGATTAGAAGATGTGAGAGTTGTCAGTGTTTCTCTAGAAGATTGAAAGCTTCAGGATCCCTTCCTTTGCAGCATGTATCAATTGAAGCTCCTTTCAAACAATGGGGGCTAGACTTTATTGGTGAAATATCTGATTCATCAAGTGCTGGACACAAATGGATTTTGGTAGCTACTGATTTTTTCACAAAATGGGTGGAAGCAATCCCCACTAGGAAGGCAATGCACCAAGTTGTAATGGACTTCATATTGAATCATATCATCTATAGATTTGGAGTGCCAGTCAAGATTATTATTGATAATGCCATGAGTTTCAGAGCTGGACCTTTAGTGGCAATGTGCAAAGAGTATGGGATAAAGTTGACATATGCTTCTAACTACAATCCACAAGGAAATGGACAGGATGAGTCAACAATAAAAACTTGTTGAAAATCATTAAAAGGACTTTGGAATTGAACAAGAAGAAGTGGGGTGAGCAACTAAAATTTGTTGTTTGGGATGACAGGATCACTACCAAAAGAGCTACTGGTAAAAGCCCATTTGAATTGGTATATGGAACACAAGCTCTACTTTGCCCTTACATCTGCAATTGTCTTCATTTCAAGTTTGTTCAACAACTTGAAGACCAAGAAATCAGTCCATATGAAGCAAGGATTAATCAGATTGTTGAGCTTGATGAAGCAAGAAGAGCATCCCATCAGAGGCATGTAAAATTTAGAGAGAGGATGAAGAAGTTGTTTGATAAGAAGGTAACCCCAAGAGCTTTCAGTATTGGAGATCTTGTGCTATTGTGGGATAGCAGGCATGAAGATAAGGGCAAGCATGGTAAATTTGATGCTTTGTGGATGGGCCCATATTCCATTGACATAAGAATTGGTGAGAATACCTTTTTCCTCAAGGACCTAGATGGGGAATTTCTTGAGCTTCCTATTAATGGTAGACATTTGAAGCATTTTTTGGATTGATCCCCAAAACTGAGGTTTGCATATCACTTGTACAGTGTACAGTTTTTTTTTTTTTCTACTTTTTTTTTTGTTGTTTTGGTTAGTTTGTCAGCTAGTTTTTGGGTGTTTTGGCTCGTGACTCCATTTTCCCAATGGATATTTTGGCACTTGGTCTACTTTTGTTCTTGTGGCACTCACTGGGAGTGCCCATCCCGAGTCAGAGCCTATGTTGGTGCTCAAAATTGTCTCACCCCATTTGTGCCCTTGAAAATTTATTGATTTATGGCCTCTATCATTTTATCCTTCCCCATGATTGTGCTTGGCTAGTCTTTGTTGCCATTTTTAGTCTGCCCCTGGGTCAAAGATCATGTATGGGTCCATATTTGTCTCCTAGTTTCTTTGTTCCTCTGGAAAAGGTTGTATTTTGGGTTCCCCGGGCTCTATCCTTTCAAAAATTTGTGTTTTCCATTCCCTCTATTACCACAGTTGGAATTTGTGTTCTTGACATTTCTACCTTGAAATACTTGAAGAAGGATGAGTTGATGTGTCCCTAAGGATCGTGTTTGAGCCTTGCAACAATCTAAACTCTCTGTCATTGAAGAAAAATTCATTTTCAGGCTCAAATGCTCATGTTTCTATATTTTATGGTTTGATGGGCATTTTCTCCTAGGTCAAACTTGCATCCTTGCATCTATAGGGATGTGGCACCTTTTGGTTGGATGTGGCTTAGCTAAATACTTCAAAAATTCTATAAAAGGCCTCAACTCATAAATATGTCCACGTGGGTGAACGGCGCTCATTTGAGAATCAAATTTTTGGTTTGACTTTGAAGTAGTTTGGGAGGACACATGGAGGCTTCCATTACTTGGCCTCAGACTTGGAAAAAATTTTTTTATGTAGTTGGAGTAGTTTGGCGGAATAGGACATGTGGTGAGCTCACACTCATTTAGGGTCTCACTTGGGCACCATCTTAAAGAAGCACCAGGATGACACGTGGAGGCCTACTTGCTTTTACATTTTACTTAGACTTTTCAATGGCCAAAAGGAGACTGCCTCGGAGTATGACATGTGGTGCCTTCACTAAGCTTCAAGCATTCAGACAAATCTCACCAAAATAGGACACGTGGCGAGCCCGCACTCATTCAAGGTATCAAATTTTGGGACCGCCTCAAGGTGCATCGTGGTGACACGTGGTAGTTTGAAAAGTCAAAGAGGTGGGGGGAGGTGGACCATCGGGGAAACTTGGAAATTTTTCCTCTTGTATTCAAATGACTCAAAGTATCAAACTAACCCGTAAGCCCGAGGGTAAAAAGTCAAAATTCATTTGAGAAGTCAATAGCGGAGGTGTGGGTTGGTGGAGGAAAAGTGAAAAAATTTCCCTTTGAGGGAAAAGGGAGTTAAAGGCATAAAGGGACCGGGGTTCCATTGGGACCCACTTTAGAAACTTGAAGCGGAGGTGTGGGCTGGTGGAGGAAAAGTGAAACATTTTCCTTTTTCCAAAGAGATGTAAAATGTGTAAAATTGAGCCGCGACTCCATATCCAGTCATATTGTGCCACGTGTCAGGCTCAAATCTCATCGGCAGAGCGGATGGAGGAAATCAAGAAATTGTGCAAATTTTCCAAAAGTAGTAAAAAGGTAAAAAGACGTCCTGAGGCCCATTTTTACCCGGATCTGCCACGTGAAGGGCTCAAATTTGAAGTTGAGGAACAAATCGATGGTAGTTGTGCATTTCACCAATTTGGCCACCATTTGAGCTCCAGGAAGTTTGGAGATGCATTTTTGCATCAATCTTCATCAAATTTTTACCAATTCATGTTGTCTTGGCTTGCAAGGTCTAAATTAATCAATTTGGGGGTTCAATTTGTGAATCCAAGGCATTTTTCAAATGAATTTTTACTCTAGTTCGTGAAAAATGTGAATTACCATATCCAAAGTTGCAGAGTAAAAAATTGGGAAGGGAAAAGTTGAAATGATGAAATGAAAGGGATCTACATGCATGGGAAATGAAAAATGTGCTTCCACTTTGAAGAATGATGAAATTTTTGTAATGATTCACCTTTTGAAAGAACAACTAGAAACTTTTTGTGAGTTTTTAAATGTCATTTTCAGAAATATTGCAAAGCAAAGGTGCTTTGAATATTCCACTTTTGGAGGGAAGATTTGAGGGGAAAAGTGAGTGAGTGAGTAAAAGGTATATATTGCATGAATTTGTCATGCAAATGGTGGGGTTCATTTTCATGAGAAAATTTTGAGAAAAGCTCATCCTCTGAGAAAACTTTTCTAAGAAGCTAGGTTAACTTCCTCTGTGTTAGATTTTCATTCATGTTGAGTTGGTTACAAGTGTATAGCCATCAAAAGCTCTGAGATTGTTTAAATAACTCTCCCTTGCTAATGAATCTGATGAATTTTGAGTTAATTTGTGTCAAATATTTGGCAAATTTTGTGTTTATTTCACTTTCAGAATGTCTGTAAGTAGTTTTTCTTGTTCCTATTGCAATCTTGTATCAAAATATCTTTGAATCACACATATCTCAATCCTTGTGATAGTTTAGTGGCATCTGTAATTTCATTTTTTAGAAGAGCTTTCATCTGGGAATGAAATAAATGATTTAAAATCACTTTTCTTTCATCTATTGACAGAGATTGTTTGTAAGCCTCTGGGTGTACCTTAGGCATGATTGATCTTAGATTTTGATGTTTTATTGGGTCTTCTAACTCGAGCCTTTGTGCTAGAATCTCAAAGATTGTGTGAAAAAGTGCATGTCTGGGCCTCCATTGATGCACATCTTCTGGTTGAAGGAATGTTTTAACTATTTTGAAGCTTTCTATTATTGAGTTCTCCATTTTTTGTGAAGTTTCTCAAGGATCTGGAAAATTCCAATCTATCTTCTTGATCTCCCACCAAAAAACTATTCAAATAACCAATCCTACCCTAAACTACCCTTGTTTTGCTTTGTATATCCATAGAAGAACAAAATCCATTTGCTAAAGTATGTAGAACAGATCAGGATTCCAAATGTCTTCAGTAACCTTAGCCTTGTGTTTGAAAATATCCCCATAATCTGGAAGTGACAACTCATGAGAGTCAGATTTGGTGTGTTGATCATATTTTCCCCAAGGTCTTCTCTATAAAATTTGTGCAAAAGAAAGGTATCTGCGTCTCCTTCAACAACAAAGGTTACAAAATAGGTTCTCTTACCTTGGTTGAAAGGCACAACCTAAAATAGTTAGGATAAGATCACATCCTTTTAAGGTGTTATCCATCTCTTTACTTAGAAGTGTGTCGGTGTGGATTGTGAAAAAGTAGATCCAAATTTACACAGGAAACTAACACACAATAATATTATATCTTCTTTTTTTGTTATCTTTGCACAACATGTTTGGCTAATATATAGCCAATCTAATAGAAGAACTACTTCCTATAAAATAGGAAGCTAACAAACAACTTACCCGTTTATAATTTTACGGGTACAACAAAACTCTATAATAATATATTGTTGAAACAATATATTATAATAATATGAGTTGTAATACCAACTCAATTACATCACATAATTATAATCTAACTTTAATAATAATGTGAGAACTAATATGAAATTCTAACATTCCCCCCCTTAGTGCAAACATGGGAGAAAAAAATTGTACTTCTTCCGTAGCGTGCCGCCCGTGTGTGCTCATGATTTGGATGGTTTTTCAGGACAGCCAACAACCTCAACATGGATGGTTTTACAAGACAACCAACAACCTCAACAAGGATGGTTTTACAGGACAACCAATAACCTCAACAAAGGATGGTTTTATAGGACAACCAACAACCTCAATATCATGATGTTGCTTTTCCTTGTGCTTTCATCTATCCACTATGTTTTTCCTTCAGGGAATTATGTAGGAAACACTGATCACTGATAACAAATATGAAAAGAGAAAATGGAACATTGAGACCATGTTCCCCCCCTCAATGTGAACATTTCACTTATTCAAGCCATAACAGGAACACTGAAAAATAATTATGCTTTGCATACAATTGAAAAGAAAGTAAACTCACACACATACACACAATCATCAAACCTTTGTGAGGCCGTCGTTGGATCGACGAGAGGTCATTGAATGACCTATAGCATCCTATGCCTCCATCCTCTAGTATACATGTTGCTAACTCAGCCAAATTTGGATATGAAGCTCAACTATTTCCGCATTTTTATTATATCTTCCCTCAAAGCAATGTGAAACAACTTATTTTTCGGACATCGGGTAACACCGAAAATATGTCCATGAGGTAAATTTTTTTATTTTTCAGACTTGAATTTGACTCACAATGACCTTTAGACTCAAAAGGACAATACAAATAATCCTAATATCACCTATTTTCAAATTTTACAATGACATCCTAGATAAAGTTACAATAACAATAAAAATCATTCAAACCAACGAAATAAGGGACATACTTTTATACACGACAAAGTGTCCACAATGCATGGCGAAGAAAATGGTAGATTCGGTGTGAAGTATGGCGGAGTAGACATGCGTAGATGGTAGTTTGCACACAAATTCAGTCGATTTAATCTTCCATGGTATTGTCGAAGATCAATACAAATCGCCAATGATGATAGTGCGAGGATATGCCAACAATACAGATTGATCAAATCCATCAATGGACAACAGGCTGGTTTGCATCCAAACGTGGAAGTGAATGGATTAAACAAATAAAATTTCAACCTCATAGGTATCTCCCTAACACCAAACGTGGATCGGAAGACATGGTCAATGGAGGTTCCGAGCCAAAGGATATACACAGCCCCCAAAAATAGGCACGGATCTCAACCAATGCGTAACTATTGTACATGAGTGTTGAGTGAATTGTTCTTAAAAAACATATGATCTACAATTTTCACTTGTTCAAGGACACGAAATACATAGACCTGGAAGTTGCAAGAAGAATAATATGTTGACATTATGAGCAGGATTTTCCACTTAGCAAATCATGCATGCAACACGTGTTGAATCGGCTGCCTTAGTAATCATCTGAATCATTTGTGATCAGGATTCAGTACATATGCCAATGCGAAGTCTAGGCAGTGAAAAATCTAATGCAAACTCTACAAAATGCAAAAAGAAAACTCTAATACATGATTCAAAACTTGATCCCGTCTCAATGAATGCAAACACAACATCAATTTGAGACCATGTTTGATTCTTTGCAAGCTTGAAATAGCTGTCACTTAGGAAGATGGATGGTTTGGATCAACATGCCCTTCGGAATTGAAATGATCAACTACACCAGAAATTTAATGAACAAGAGGGATGAGATAGGTAGAAATTGAAATGATCAATGCTAGAATCGATCCACTCATCATATTTTCATTGTCAACAATGGCAATTAGATCTGACAGTCACTTGTACACGGAATAGTCACCAAGAACACCACGTTCAGTTGGATGGAAAGCCATCCATAATTTCCCCTCCAACACAAAGTCACATATCTCTTTCGCTCTGATACCAAATGAAAAAGCAGATCCAAATTTACACAGGAAACTAACACACAATAATATTATATCTTCTTTTTTGTTATCTCTACACAACATGTTTGGCTAATATATAGCCAATATAATAGAAGAACTACTTCCTAGAAAATAGGAAGTCAACAAACAACTTACTCGTTTATAATTTTACGGGTACAACAAAACTCTCTAACAATATATTGTTGAAACAATATATTATAATAATATGAGTTGTAATACCAACTCAATTACATCACATAATTATAATCTAACTTTAATAATAATGTGAGCACTAATATGAAATCCTAATAGATTGAAGCTATATGAGCTCATTGAAGCATGAATTTATGTGTATTATGGTATATCAAGTATTTTTAAATCATTTTTAGGTTTCTTGACGAGTTATTCCATTATATCAGTCGACCCTAGCTTTTACGAGAGAGGATTAAACATGAAAAGATAAGTAAGTCTTAGTGACTAGAGATATTGAGGAATGGATTTCATATTCTGATGATTGAAGATGATAGAGGGATGATTAATAGTGCTTTGAGATACATTTTAGGTTCCCATGATGTTTATTTTGCAAGATATGACTCATTATGTGAGACAGGTGAGATTGAGTTAAATTCCAACTCAATTTGGTACTTCGATGCTCATTGTGATTTTTTTTTCTTCATGGGACCATATGAATTTCATGTATGTTTATGTGGTGAGTTTATAAGGTTTCAAAATAAATAATTAGGAGATTTAATCGTCATGGTTTTATGAACAAATGTGAAGAAGGTAAAGTGGTCTAAAACCCTAATTAAACCCTTGCTAGGAGCAATTTCTTTGAGAATGAAGTATACTGAACCATTTTTTATTGATTCATAAAAAGTGATGATTTTATATTGTAGAGGACTCCTTAGGATTTCCATAAATGTATATTTGAAGTCATGGTAATATATGTGCCCAACCTGAAAATAATAGTTTCTAGAAAAGAAAGTTATAGGACAAGATGGTCTAAAGGAGTAGCATAAAAAATTGATGGTGCATGATGATTGGGAGTTTTTATTGATTTTCATGAAGGTATCAGAGAATTTTCATACATGTTCATGGTGTTTTGAGGTCCAAACAGATTGACTAGTCAAAGGGGTTTTAGGGCCTCACATAGCATAGTCCAAGTAAATTGAGCATAACTTGAGCAACAAGTGGATATTTGAGATGATTCAATTTGTGTTGGAAATTATATTCATAGATATTTCAATTTATATATGTTTTGTATCATTATGAGTTAATTTAATAGGGTTTCTAGGTCATTATTTAAGAAGGAATATTTTTGGCGATTCAAGAGATTATGTGTTCTATGAAATTTTCATGCTATTTGAAGCATACCCTGGATTTTGTGATGGTTTATATCACTTGAAATGTTAAGAGGGATATTTTTGGCATTAAATTAATCAATTTTGAAGTATTTAATTCATGTAGAAATTATTTTATGAGCTAACCTTTTGAAACAACTATTTTGGTAGGTTGATCGGTTAAGGCAAACGTAGTTGTGGTTTGAAGTGAAGGATTTTTCATGACTTATAACTTACTTATTAGTGTTCTAAATGTTCCTACATTTACATTTAGTGGTCACATTCCATGTTTTGGTTTAGTATAAGTGATTTGGTGGCATTATGAAGTTTCAAGGGTGTTGAAGGGTGTAGGAAACAATAGTTTTGAGAAATACAAAGAGGAATGGGTACATTAAACAGAATAATTTGATTGGTTTAAATTAATTGAAACCATTTATGATGTTTAAATGTAAATTTTTAATTTTTTTGTTATTTATGGATCATCACTAATGATGGTTTTGAGGTAAGGGCATTTTTATCTTGTGCCGATGGGGTTTGAGCCATTTTTGCACATGAAATGATGGTTTAGGCTAGGCCAAACTAATTAGGTCACTTGTGGCTTTTATGATTTGAATATATAATTTTTCTATCATGTATGGGTCAAGGAAAAGGAGGGAAAATGTTAGAGTTTGAATTTGATCCTTAGATAGGCTATAAAAGTGAAGATATGGGCTTATTGTTTCTAGCTTTTGAAAACCCTCTTTACCTTATTTTGAAGAAACCTTTTGCTGTAAAGAAAAACCATTTGGTCCTAGCCCAAAAAACCTGCAATCTCATTCTAGGAAATCTTTTTGTTGAGTTTACACGAGGTGAATTTGAGCGAGTGCAAAATTGGTGTTGTTTCTTTTAAAACGAGTTGGACAAGAAGGGTAAATTTTGATATTTGAGTTTAAATGATATATTCATAGCATGTTGATGTAATTTACAAGTTTCTAAGGTGTCTTCAGATGTGATATTGTGTTGTAATATATTTTGAAGAAGTATATCTTCTTGGACATTTATCGAATACTTTGTTCATCTTGATACGTCTTCGTTGTGCTTTATTGATCTTTGTTAAAGGCATTACTATTATGCTCTTAATTTTATATCTGTACAAGAGTGTGGATATGGTTTTATTATCATTATAAATGGATTTATATGTGTATTATTGCCATTCTTGCATTTTTCATCTTTCATTGAGAAGGTTATATGTTTTAATGTGTGACCTACATGAAGTTGTGTGATCAGTTTTTAAGCACAAGTGAAAAAGATTTTATTGGGGACTTATTCACCTCCCCTATTAGTCCTTGTCACCTCTAACAAAAAGGTTTATTACTAAGAGAATATTATAATATTCTATGTTTCTTGTTTTGAATATGCATATATTTCTTACTAAGTTATTACCCAAGTATTAAGGACTTTTCTTTGTAATGGTTTCATTATTTCAACACACATTCTATGTAGTCTTTCACTACACTTGCAAATCATTTTTTCCAAACTTTTCAATCAACATTGGGGATAATATATATTACAAAAAAATGTCTAAACTTAAATAAGGATATAAGGAGCATATCAATGATTATGTCTTGCATTATAGAAAAACACTTATTATGATGAAAGAAATATTAGTTGGCATTGAGTTACATGAAATTTTTGTTCAAATCATTTTTCATCTATTGTAATAATTGGTCTTGTTTGATAAGTTTTGATCTTTTGACAATTTATGTCATATATTAAATGAGTGCAAAGCTAATATATTACACATGAACAAACTCAAGTATGTTGTTAGCTCCCATAATCCATATAATTCCAAGTTTCAAAGAAAATCTAATTTCAAAGGAAAATATAATGACCCTAAGGTTTCTTCTAAAGACATTATCAATGTTGTTTCTCAACCTACTAAGCTACAATTACAACCTACAAGATGAAAATTTACATGGTTACCTTTTCTTCTACACATGGTCCTAAAGAAATTACTTGATTGAAATATCATGTCTCTCCCTCCACCTTGCTGAGGTTGATTCAATATATCCTCAAAGTAATAGATTCGATTATTATGCTTATTTTGATTATCCTAGATGTATTAGAAACTCTAAGGATATATTTCTTCACCTAAATACATCATTCCTGATCTTATCTACTCTAAGTTGAAAATATTCAATGATCCACTTCCTAAGCATACTAATGACACATCTACTTCAGAATTTCATAATGCTCATCATGTGGTGTAATAACCACCACCTTATGATCATCCACTTGATGTTATGATTAGAACTATTACTCACACATCATCTTCTACACTGATCATTTATTTTGATGATTCTAATATAAATGAATCACTTATCTTTGATACGTTATATATTTTTATGTTTATTCATCAAATTCCTATTCATGGTTTCTTAGTTATTTAACTCATTGTTCTCCTTATAGGCCTTTTTTTCATATCATATCACTACCATATGTCTTCTTGCACGTGTCACATTCTATGAAACATTTGAGGCTTGAGAGTCCATAATTTTTACAATTTTTTAACTCCCTCATAGGGATCTCTCGGAACATCTCTCATAATATCCCCACTCATTTCTGATGAAACACTCTATTTATAGGTTCAACTCCGATTTGTTGATGGAGAGGCTCCACACGAACTTCACTTTACACACACCCAAAAACAATAGGGGGAACCTTGTTTCCTATATCTAATTATATACTCTTTATCAAACACTAATATATTTTCAAAATATAAAAAAATTGATATATTTGCAAAAATAGGAAATCAAGACCTGTTTCTATGAATTAAACTATTTGCACTTTACATTATGTATGTTTTTATTCGTTTGGGATCATATATAGTTTCATTTATTCTCTACATACATGCATTCACATGGTGTATTGAGCATGATACATGACATACATAAAGTGATGCATGATAATAGGTGTTAAATAACATTTGGGGAATCTACTTTTGCATATTATCTCTATGTACTATATTTCGATCATAGTTCCTTTCTTTCCTTATTATGCTTGTTATATATATATATATATATATATATATATATATATATATATATATATATATATATATATATATATATACACACACACACACACACACACACACACACACATATATACATATATACATATATATATATATATATATATATATATATATATATATATATATATATATATATATATATATATATCTGTGTGTGTGTGTGTATGTATGTATGTACGTATGTATGTATGTATGTATAGATATATAGTTCTCTACTTGTTAGCTTTTGGATTAATAGGAATAAAACATGTGTCTTGTGTACTGATTGTATTTATTTCTTCATTGGCTATTTTATATCATATGTTATGTACTTTTCATCACATTTTGACACACTTAATTTTCATAAATGCTTTCTAGTTGTGTGTTAATCTGTGTGTATGCTAGTTTATTACTATGAGTATGCCCTAAGGGTCTTAATTTTCTTGTGACACTATGGATGTACCATGTTTTTAGCATTATGTCTTCTATGTGGTTGTGTATCTCTTATCTGCAGCCCTAAGTTCCTTAATTATCTTGTAACACTATATGTGTCCCATGTTTTTAAGAACTCTACCTTTTATGTGATATAGTTTCCTTTGTTTCTAAATTGTATGCACTTACCTTCTACTAAACCATGGTAATCTATTGTTTTTTATTACCATTTTATTGCATTGACATGCTATGGTTATCATGATTTTTGTTGTTTCTCTTGTTTTGTGTCATCATTTCTACCATTTGCATTCCCCTTTCAGATAAAATTACTTCTTGGATCATATTTTCATAGTTTATACAAAGGTTCTTATCTTCTCATCCATGATTATACATATTTTTTATCCATACACTTAAATTTTTGATTGGATATGCCTCAAAAGAGGGGGAAAACATCTGGGGTTTATTCTACATTTCTAGTACACATGGACATTTATCTCGGAAAAAACATATGTAGAGTAAGAAAAAAAAGAATCAAAATTTGATTGAGATACATAAATCCATTAAAAACTATATAGGATCGTAAATGTAAAGATTGGTTTGGAAAATATGGATAGTTCTAACCCTATTATACAGTTTTTCCTAGGGGTATTTTCTTCATATTTTATAGCGGTTATAGATTTTTCACCATTAACATAAGGTTTTCATATTTTTTACTTGGATTTTATTATTTTAGTGCAGATCTAGGGGGATGAAATATCCCATTTTCACTTCTAGATTTGGACACATTATGGCATGCATCTTATTTATCCACTCAAATTTTAGCATGTAATCAATCTTGTTTCTACTCAATTGTGTGGCACATTCAGAGATAATGGAGGATCTTATTATCTTTTCTATTATGTGTCTTAATTTATAGAAATTGTCTTATATCCCTCTATAATATTATGTTCCATGTGGTTATGGAAGGTATTGCCATTCTTAAGTTATTCATAATGAAAATTTCCTATCCTCTTACACTTAAGGCTAAGATATCATAATTTTTGAATGTCTCTAATACGTCATCTTCTTCCTTGGAAGGTTACATCAAATAATCATCTCGTTGGTTGTTTTCTCGGCATTTTTGTGTTGGGTTAGTATACCTAATGCATCTTCCTCTCCTTTTCACGGTTGGGGATCGATCACCTCTACACTTCATGATAGTTTAGTGAATCTAGAATCTCAAATGCAAAATAATAGGAGAACATTCCCTCCACAAATCAAGTTTATTTATTCCTTCCATATTTTGCATCTCTTTTGGCATTTCTTGTTACACATTTATATATAGTTCTTTGATTACATTAAATGCACGTGTTGTACATTTCATTATGGAACAAGCCAATACCAACACAATGGAATACAAAAAAAGACAATTATTGTAAGAAATAACAAAGTGTGTCTATACACTTAGGTATATTTTCCTTTCAAACATGTAATCATAAATTTCACACTAAAACAAAAGGAAAATATAAGGAATAAAATTTGGAAATCTATCTTATAAAAGTTATGATCTTGACATTGAAAACTTGTACGCAGATAAATTCACTCTCTTGACTCTTGCCTAGAATACACCGGTAGTAGTTCATGAACTTTCTTATCTTTATACACCTCCTTGTCTTCGTATATGAATTTAACTACATAAAATACATCTAAAAACATCCATTCTTAGGTCCTTGAAGTTGTAACCAAAAAAACATGCACTTTGGGTATCTATATAGTCCCGATCATATACTATTATTCATATGATTCCTAAGTAAGAAAAGTACTAATTGAACTATGTCTTTGTCGATCTTTGAAAGATTTATGTTTCCACTTTTTGTCTTACACACCTTCTTACCTAGTCATCTCCTTGAGAAGAACAACATAGGGATCCATGAATTTATCAAAAAGTCTTCATCAATTTAACAATATACTAAGGAAAAGGAAAAAGATAAAGAGAAATATAATGGAAAAGAATTAGTTACTGATTGCATCCTCATTGTACTCTTTCCGGGTTATCAAATTTGGTGCTTCACACCACATGTGTTCATCACAAGCTGAATTTTCTTCCTTAGAGGCCTACAATAGGTCCTCAATCACTTTGGGTGATGATACTCTAGCCACAATTATAGGGAGAGGGTTTGTTGAAGTCGAAGGTGGAACATTCACAAATGCTTTTATTGTACCTTCACTTTCAACTAATATCTTGTCCTTGTATTAGATGAATCATATAGGAAAGGGCATGATACTCCCATTTGATCTAGATTTAGTTGAGATCAGGGAGTTACATAGTGACACTATAGTAGTAGTGGGAAGGGTAGATCACTATGATAGGTTTCATACCTTATCACACTTTTCACTTGATGTTTTCCCTACTACATTGCTCACACACTCAAATGGAGTTAGCAGATTATGGCATGAGTGGATTGTCCTTCTCAATTACCACTACCTTGAGCAACTCAATCAACATGACAAGGTTACAGGATTGACAATATTTTGTTTCTCAAAGTAACTTTGTGAGGGTTTTTCTCTTGGAAAACACCCTCAAGAGAAATTTAAAAATTGAAAATCTTGGATATATTTAAAACCTTTAGAGTTGATTCATAGTGATGTCACAGGGGATTTTCCCCATTCTTATTTCACTAGGGCCAAATATGCTCTCACCTTCATAGATAACTTTTCTAGATATGCATGGGTCTACATCCTTAGGAAAACATCTGAATTTTTTGATTACTTTTGGTACTTCAAGGAACTTAATGAGTATAAATCTATGAAAAACGTCAAAGTTATTCAAATAGATAATGGGGGAGAATGTTATCAACATATTTGAGAATTTTTCCATCACATAGGGTATTATCTACAATAGACAGTCCCTTACACTCCTCAGTAGAATGACATGATAGAATACAAAAAAAGGTCCTTGAAAGAGATGAAAAACTATATGATCCACTCTAAATATTTGACTCTACGTTTTTGGGAAGAATCCGTCAATTGTTCCTATTATATAAAGAACTGGATTCTCCATAATTATTTAAAATGTATAACTCCCTTTGAATCTTCAAACAATAGGAAACAAAAATTCAAGCACTTCAGGATCTTTGAATCATCATCGATAACACGTATTCCCAAAAATAAACGTCGGGTAGGGGGTTCTCAATCCAAACCTTGCATATTTGTTGGGTATCTAGATGGGATCAAGGGATATAGACTTATCCATCCTACTACTCATGAGTTGTTCATTGAGAGAAGAGTTAAGTTTTAGCAGATTCCGGTGACTATTTACTTAATGCTTCGCATGTACTTTGTCTTCACTCAATTTTAATGAGTAGTCTAAGGATTCAAATCATCCATGTGAGGTTCCTAAGAAAATGTCTTCTAATTATTCTACATCGATAGTGAGAAAAGTATTGAGGAGTCATATTCATATACTTATATCCATACTTTAGAGGATAAGGATTTAGCACGTCTCACCCACATCGGCCCACTTTGGGCTAGGCAAGCACTTTGTAGAGTGCAATCACTTAGGCAGGGGATCTAAGGAATGACATAGGTACTAGGGAAGACCATCGAGTATGCCACATGCATTTTATGCTCAACTGAAAAATCCACAGACATTTTGAGAGGCATCATGCGTACCTTAGTGGAATAATGATATGCATGAGGAATATAATTCCTTAATCAATAATCAAAATTTTGATTTTTACTTCACTTCCTAAGGTAAGGAAGATGGTTTGATGTCGATGGATATATAAGAAAAAATTCGGAGCAGATGGGTCAATTGATAAATACAAGGCTTGGTTAGTATCCAAGGGTTTTTCACAGTGTAGGCAAGATACACTACATAAGGAAGCTTTGCACCTCTAGCCAATATAACTTTTATTAGACTCACACTTGATGTAGCCACAACACATAGTTGAAGTGTGCAAGAGATGGATGTGAAGAGTGATTTTCTTCATAGAGACCTACATGAGGAGATCTATATGGAACAACCACTAGGGTTTGTTTAGGATTCTTAATTAGTTTTTAGACTTAGGAAATCCATCTATGGCCTCAAATAGGACCCTCAAGCTTGGTATTCCAAGATGGATTCCTTCCTCCTACCTTATAGTTTTACTTGGTGTAATTCAGATTCCATTGTATATCTATTATGGTGGGATGATTCATTAATGATACTATTACATTATGTTGATGACCTTTTGATCACTTGGAATAATTCATCGAATATATTGGTAGTGAAGAGATATCTTTAGTATAGATTATCCATGACTAACTTGGGTCTATTGCATTACTTCCTTGGCATTGAGATCACATAGTGTAATTCATGGATTTCACTTCCACATCCCAAATATTGTCTCAATATTCGGCTTTGTTTCACATGGCATATTACAAGCCACATCCAAATCCTTTCTTATCTAGATTCAATCTTGAGGTCGATTGTTTGACATGCTTCGTTACAAGTAGTTTTTATCGACAACTTGCTATAAGCCATATTTACTTGACTCGCACTAGATTTGATATCTCCAATGCCATTGGTATTGTTTCAAGTTACATGCGAAACATCATGAGTTGCATTGGAAATAAGCTAAGACAATTTTGCACTACATTCAAGGCTCACACAAATATGTGATTCATTATAGGGTTTATTTAGACATTGACTTGGTCAACTACTCAAAAAAATATTAGACTCGACGACAATGAGTATCGTAATTCCAGTTCAAAGTTATAGTTTCACATTAGGTTCGGGTCCTATCCGTTGGCCGAGTAAGAATAAAAATGTTACTTATTTATCATCCACAGAGGAAGAGTACAATGGATTTATTAACGCTTCTACCGAGGCTATTTTGATTTAGGGATTCGTTTTGAGCTTGGCATATATACTAGGAAGCTTACAATCATCTTTTGTGAAAGTCGAGCACCATCTAGTTATGCAGAATCGGTCCTTCATTATAGGGATAGAACATTGAGAATCACATGCACTTCATTCGGGATCTCATTCATGCACATGTCATAAATTTGATATTCTTCCAGTCTTTAGAGAAGGTTGTTGAAATATTCACCAAAAATATCATTGAGAGAAAGTTCATTCATCTACGAGCTCTTCTTGGGGTGCAGTCTACATCAGCAGCTTCAACATATTCAAGGGGGGCCTTCTAGCCTCTTCACTTCTTCCTGTCTCTCTTTTTAGGGGGAGTTTATCTCGCTTGTTTTTTCCTTTTAATTTATCTTATTAGATATTAAATTATACGTGGGTACCTATTCAGCCTTATTTATAGGACCTACTATCATTTTTCACTACCCACCCAAGTCGTGTTTATGGGGGTGTTAGTAGAGGATTTATTTTCATCACTATATTTGTATTATCATGCTTATGATATTCCACCCCACTTGGTGTTTCCCTACACTTATGGGATATGATTTCTTAGGTTTACACTTGAGTACACTATTCTAGGTGTTGATTACAACCCGACTACACTATTCTACCGCTCGGTTACTACTTGACTACACCATTGTAGGTGTTCACTACCTTCATTCTAGGTGGATATTGCCATGATTCTAGGAGGAGGTTACACATTCACCTCCTATATGTAGATCTATTTAATTATTTTATTTGATTGTATTGATTTGGAGCTATTTCGTGTTATTGCAATTATTTCTATTGTATTTTGGTAATTTTCAGTCTTGTATGCTTGCATTGTTTTGTCTTGGAAAAATTCACATCTAGCATCATTCAACTATGAATTATTTGAACCAATACATATGTGGATCTTCACCGATAATATTTTCGTGTAGCATGCCTAGACTGTGTGGATGATCATACATTACTTGTAAATCTTATTCCTCACAATCTACAAGATTACATGTCCACTCAAGAACATATTTCACACATATTTATGATTCTTTTTGCGCTTATTTATGTATCAATGTCATCTCTAACATATCTTATGCCCAACTTACTTAAATTAAACAAGGATATAACAAACATCTAGTACATTATGTCTTAGGATATAGAACTAACTTATCTAAGTTGTCCTATGTGATTTCGGACACGAACATCAAGATCTATTCTTATAAATTCTATTACCACCTCTTCAAGAGAGTTTTATCTTTGAGACATCTCCATCATTTGATAACTTATGTCACACTCTTAAGCTATGTGAAACAAAACTCTTATCTATAGTAAATATTAAGTATCAAGAACATGCTTCATATTCTACATGCTTACAATATAAATCAACTTTCAATCCATCTAAAAAAACCTATGGAAGCTAAATCAACTGTCAACATTGTATCTAACACAAAAGAACTTAAATGGAAATTTCCTAAGCATACATATAAAAAAATGTCTATCGCTCCACACCTCCTCTTGTAACAACTTATTGAGAAAAAAATTATTACGATTCCTCCTCCACTTCATCTAGACCCATCTCATCGTAAAAGTCACAATTACAATTAAAATATCATATGCAACTATCATCAATGTCAGGTTGTACATTCTGATTAATCTTTTAAACATCACAATCTTATTCAAGATATTATCGATAATAATACACTTAATCTTCAAGAGACTACGGACTGCACTGCACCCGTCAATGAAAATCACATGCTCACAATATTAAACAACCCTCTTCCAAAACATGACAAATAAGTGGGTATTTTTTAGAAAATCATACATACTTTGGGCAAGTGCCTCCTCCCAGATCGGGAGGCCTTGATTTTGTAGTTACTCATCCCGAGGCATCTCCTCCAATCATTACTTTCTTTGATCATAATTATCATGTTACTTTATCTTCTCGATCACATACATATCACCACTTCTACTATATCTACTTCTATTAATAACACTATCATTGATCCATCATTTGGCATTATCACATGTTCTATTGCACTTCTTATCACTATCAACTTCCCACTCTCACAAATCTCATATCCGATACCTAAATCATCGTGTTGTTAATATTCCTTTCATTTTCAGTCCTCTTACCATGTTTGTGCCCTTTCTCAAGGAACCATTTGTCAAAGGGTGTGACATGCTCTTAGGTCTCCTATGAATCCATGCAACTTAACTAGTCAATTCCATGAATCATTTACTTCTCAATTTCATCCACAACAAGTAAGTAATTACTATAAAAGGTATTTTACCATCCACACCATGGTTGTAGCCTCCCCTTGAGGTTACCATTGAACTTGCTAGAACATCTAGGTCCCTGCGACCTCTCGAAACTACATCAAAATCTACTCCTAGCTCTCATATTCACACACGACCTACATTGTCTCACCAATCTGTTAGTCCATAGCATCATTCTAGGTCCATTACTTGTACACCTCCTTCACATCGGTATACATCACCTCAAAGTTCTCTTCGACATAGGTTTCCACCACCTCTCGTATTCTCTTACACAAAGGTATCCATCACCTCCACATTTTGTTACACATAGGTGTCCATTACCTCCACATTCCTATCCACACAGTGTCCATGACCTCTACATTCGATACATATAGGTGTTCATAGACTCGCATTATTATCATTGGTAGCATCTAGATAGGATTCATTCACCGACATGGAATCTACCTCATATAACACCACTCTTAGAGAATGGTAACACGCATTCATCCTCGCAAACACTAGGTGAAGCACCCCGATCCTTCACTCGTTATCGATAACATCTTCATTATTATGCACTTTTGTGGGAATCATATTTATTCCTCCCCACTATCACTATTAGATGTCTCACATGTATATTAACCTACTCGCTCTTCACATCTAGTCTATGGCATACAACATACACATCTTGATACATCTCTATTGTTATTACCAAATGACACACTCTTTTGCTATTGTTCACACTTTCTTTGTTGAGGGCATCCTATACACATGGACCTCACCACACTCACTCACTACACTCTACAATTTATGAATCACATCTATATATCACGTACAATTTAAACCATTACCCGATGAGGCATCGGTGTTCTACGTTTTTTATTCTTGATGTTGATGGGACATATATAAATTAACCTCATTCTCATACACACTCATTTGCATACACCTAGGGGTACGTAGATCCTATCACACTCACACTACATTCCATTTGATCTCACTCATCCACATCATATTACAAATCTTGGTCGAATTTAGTATTGCTTACACTTACTTGTTACATGTACACTTTATTACACATCCTAGAAAGATATCTCGTATGTCATTATCATACACACACACACATTCAATTTCCTTTCTAGTTGTGATCATAGGATTTATACTGAGATCGATACATGCATCATGGATGCTTGGCACAATACCATTTACCAATACCGATAGTGCCTCCTAGGGTCATCCAATTTCGTATACTACAAATGCTATTGTTTATTTTTTCATAGAACATTACTATTTTAGATTATACACATTTTGACATACTTTTTTATCTCTCTAACATGCCAATAGGTTCTTCATGTGCAACATTTTATTTGTAGGTATACTTTATTCCATGGTTTTCTATTACATTTCTTGACATTTCTTATTCTTGTCTATAATTGTTTGCGATCTTTTCCCTATGTATTGGTTGTTCTATACTTGATTGTATGATTGCGGAAACTATGGCCTTGATTGTATTGTGACATCGTGAATGATATCCCATGTTTGAAACCCTATTTTTGTGGTCTACATTTTATTTCTACGCCTTAGCTTACACATTGTTTATTTGCTTGTTAGCTTACACCTTGTCTTCTACATGCGTGTTTATCTTTTTTTTCACTTAAAAAAATTTTCCTTGCCACTTTTTTTGTGTGTGCCTTTATTTTTACCAAACACACTCCCTCCCCTTGTAGGGCACAATTTCAGCACAATGATTGGTCCTCCTTTAGTCTGCGTACTCCTCAAAACCATTGCATGCACCCTAAACAAGGTGGGCTTCATTTGGGTTAACCAATTACCCTATACGATATAGTTTTAGTACCGGTATAACATAGTCATTAGTCTCACAAAGGGCTCAAAATCTATTTTAGGTCCTCATCATAACATGACACTAGTGCCTAGACCAGATAGTAATGTGTGGGTGCACTTGACCCTTCCTAGATTCCTATGACAAAGAGGAACTTACACAACATTTTTTAGTACATCACATGTTGGATTTTACATGGCACACATTCCTTAGCAATCGACATGCATGCACTAAATCACATTTCTCTTTTCGTGTTGGATTGTAATTGTTCAAGAAAATTAGATTTTTATACACCATCTCGTAGTGGTGTTCTACATTATGGGAAGTAGTTAAAGGTTGGAGGAAGCCACCGACATTTCTCCCTACAGCTTCTTCATTATTCACATGAAATTTCACAAAAACTTGTATTCGGTGTAATTGTCGTGAGATCGTCGAAAAACTCATTTTTATATATCATCTTTGGGATCCTTTTTATTGAACACCGCACAATTATATAAAAAAACTGAATATAATATATAGAAATTAAGAATCATTCGGGATGTTTTATTATTGCAAAGAGGTTACGTGATATAGGCTACTTGCTCCTATAAAGGAGGAGTCAACACCTATCTCCAATCCTCAACTATCTCTCTAGGATATCTCATACAATCCCACATATCTCTCATATGAGTTATGCATTACAACTAATTGTGCACACTCATGTATTATTTAAATATTAAATAATACTAACACCTAAATGTTCACACTAGAACATAGAATTCTTAACATTCACCCCCTTAGTGTGAACATGGGAAGAACATACACACTCTTATCTGTAGTATGCTCTCCTCTATGGAGCATGTCAAACTCTGTGACTCATGACCTTGATACTAATGAAGGGAGCAATGCTCAACCTTATATGGTTTTACAGGTTTACCACAAACCTTGACGTGTAACAGATCCATCGCCTGTCCACCTTGTGTGGTTTTCTGGATCTTCCACAAACCTTTTCAAGATCCATGAACTGTCTTACTATGGTGCTTTTGTTCACCTATTTCATTACATCAGGAGTTACATTCAGGAATTTTATACATTACAATTGAACAATAATTTGTTCTTATTTTCAAAATTGCACTGAAAGCAAACACTCATCACACAACTGAAAAAACATGGCCACCAAATCAGTACCGCGGCCTCGTCGATGGTGCCTGACGAGAGGTCACTGATCAACCTCGTTCCTCCCTTGCCTCTAGCCTCCATCATATTTTTCTACTTACTTAGCAAATGTGTCAATACAGCTCATTGGTTTCCAGGATGTCGGGTTACACTGAAAATGCATCCATAAGGCAATTTTTTTTTTTTTAATACAAATTTTCGACTCAATTTTGATGACAATAGAATGATACAATAAAAATCCTAAGATCACCTATTTAATAATAATATGAAATGACCTTTTCACCTACCAAAATACGACTCTTGACAACATTAATATTCACGACAATAACATCACTATTACAAAGACATTGAAAATGAATCAACTTGACAACAACCCACTATAAAATAATGAATTTGTGATCATTTTTATTAAAAATATTGTGACACATACTCACATGGAACTTTAAACAATCTAAAGCCAAAAAGTGATTAAAAAAATATTTTTGACTAAGTCTAAGATATTGAAAACCACGAATGACTTCTAAAACTACTAAAAAATGAAAAAACCCACGTTTTTGAAGGAAAAAACTTAGTTTTCAAACCTATTTTTAAAAAAGATACAACTTAACATATATGACTTAAAATACTTTATCCAATACCACGAATTCACACCTAAAACCACTTTTAAAAAAATGAAAACCGTCAATATGGAAGTACATGACATGAACTCTTGTTTCGTTGATAATTTGAGATGTAGAACTCCATTTTTCAAACCGTTTGATGCGTCGGAAAGCTTGTTCCAAGAGCTTCAAAATGGTACCAACCAAATTTGATTTCATCACCTGACCTAAAATTTGTTCATGACTGAGTTGTACGTGAATTTGGAGTTGTTTTTCATGCCTAAACTCCAAAATGTTTTACCAAATTTGGATTCAATTCTTTGTGATTTATATTCACTACTCCTTGATCCACAAATCTCCTCAAGAATATATGGCAGCAACCAGCAAAGATCCACACAGCAATTGAAAAATGTAATCACGAACAAACATAAATGGAATAATAGCTATCTGAAATACTCTCTGCAAAAATACTTCTCATATAACAATTTTACCATTAGCAGGTCAATAAAGAAGTCCAAATGCCCCTAATACAACAATAAAACTATACAGAACATGATCCACTCTGATACCACTGTTGAACACTGCATAATTATATTTAAAAAGAATTGAATATAATATATAGAAATTAAGAATCATTCGGGATGTTTTATTATTGCAAAGAGGTTACAATATATAGGCTGCTTGCTCCTATAAAGGAGGAGTCAACACCTATCTCCAATCCCTCAACTATCTCTCTAGGATATCTCATACAATCCCACATATCTCTCATATGAGTTGTGCATTACAACTAATTGTGCACACTCATGTATTATTTAAATATTAAATAATACTAAAACCTAAATGTTCACACTAGAACATAGAATTCCCAACACTTTCTACAATATTTTTTTCATCACGGATCGGGTGCACATGTTCCTTTTTCACATTTTACATACTTTATTACATGCTTCTTACAAAAATTTTATCATATACTCGCGTATTTGACTACTTGTTCATTCTTCTCTTTTGCTGGTCCCTCCTTCCGGGAAGCGATAATCATATCACATAAAAAACATCAATAAAAATAACACATCAAAAACAATCAAAACCAAAAATAGGTACAATCATGACATCGACACATATTCTCTCTTCCTAAGGTCATTATCTTTATCACTTTTTGCACATCCTCTTCTTTAGGTTCCATGCTTCACAATTTTATCACTCCACACTTTTTCTTATCTCTCGGAACAATTTTTGCCATCGATCTACATGGTTATCAAATATGCATCTCTTATCTACTTTATGTTATTGTCACTCAAAACATAAAGTGGAGGTAAATGTAGACAAAAATCATGCACTTTGGGTATCTTTGTAGTCCTATTCACATACTACTATTCATATGATTCCTAAGTAAGAAAAGTACTAATCAACACATGTTTTTGGCGACATTTTCTTAATTTTTGTGGCCACTTTTGGTCTTACACACATGCTTTCCCAGTCTGACCTCTAACCCTTCGGTTTCTCGATTCTAGACACCAATGGCCAACTAGGATGTCAGCACTAGGCACCCCCTGTCTCTTCAGGGAACCCTTGATATCTTTTTACTTTAATCACATTTTTTGGGTCCTTTCTAGTCATTTGGGCATCTTATATTTTTGGTAGTCAGAATTTTCAGGGTTAATTAAGAAATTCAACAAATGGAATCATATAAATAAAAAGTTATGTGATCATAATAAAGGACCAAGAACTTACCATTAGCTATCACCACCTAAGGTTACATCCAAAGGATATTCAAGATCTTTTGAACATCCATTCTAGCATCCATTTAAGCGAAACGAAATAAATTCATCTACATACACTTCATAGGAGGGGAATTTATTCCATGCACACATATACCTACATCTTTTACACCTAGCTATTTCTCGTTATCAAGTATGAAACCCACAAGAGAGACCTAGGGAATGATTCAACACATACACATATAGAAATGTATTGGGTCTGAAGTATAGTGCAACACTCTACATCATAAGATCACTCATTTTATAGCTAAGAACAATATTACCCCTCATTTTTATTCTTTTATTTTTTGGATTTGATGTTCTTTTGAGGATTTTATAGGTTAATTATTTATTGTAGGTTATCAATGACATCAGAGATCATTAAGCAACATACTAAAAAAAAGAAGGGAAGGACAACAAACACCTCATGACCACCAAAGATGGTTTTATGATCTTTTGGGTAGTCACAGTGCCTAAGTACTTGTCTACAATGCCTGCAGTACCCTCAACCATTTCGGGTGCCCCATTCCAACATATTCCCGCATCGTTGCATTTTTTGGGATTTATTGCAACAATATGCACTTCATATTTCTTAGTTTGACATTTCAGCATAACACAAGATTAATTGTGAAACAACTAAGTCATTTTATCTCCTCTTTGCACTTAGATTTCTAAATCTTATTTTCTTATTTTCTTTGGTCTATTATTTACTTATTCACATATTCATTTTCTACTACATTACATTAGATTTAGGCATCCTTTTTATTTAAAATTACTTAATCATAAGTAAAAATATACTCTTTTCCTTCATCGTCTAAAAATGTTTGTTTCGATCTAGATGTAGAATTACATAGTAATTGTATTGTATGGTTTTGAATCTGGAATGTTTTGAACTTATTCTTCCAATTCCATCATATTTTTACAAATAAATATTACCTCTTGGTCATCCTTTCATGATGTAATAACCTTAAAAACATAAATAAGAAAGTAGATCATGCTTCATTTAGGTACTTGTAACTTTATGAAATCCTCATGTAAAAGAAATAACTAAATACACTCAAAGATCCGTAAATAGATAAATAACCCATGTACATCCATTAAGGAAACAACCTCTACTAGTATGATGTATCCTCTCAATTCTATGAGGCTCCATATTCATCATAAAAGCAAGCATAGTGACCCCTCCCATGCCTTTGAGAATATGTGAAACTCAAGAGACACATTATAAAAGAACATTTTTCAAGTTATTATCGCAATACAATAGATATCACATGCTAGGAGAACGATGTGCATTTTATCCCTCTCTAGAGTATGGTTATGTTGGTACTACATAAGGGTTCCCATAACCCTGATAACATTTTTTGGAAAGAAATCCTTACACTATAAGGGTTTCAGATTTGAGTAGGTTTTACGCAGTCATTCTTAAGATGAGTGAAGAAGCTCGAAAGACAACAACACCCATTTCTAGGTAGGTGAAGAACTCAAGAAGTTGAAAACCTATATTCCAAGTAGTTCCAACACTATAGAGAAGGGTTGGGACCTTACAGATGTTATAGAACCGTAGTGCCCACATCTTTTATAGCTCAGTTACTTTTTGCTCATTACTCTTAGACATGTTTTGGGCAGAATTTGATATATTTTAGACTTTACACTAGGAGATTTGATCTTATTAGAAATGTATGGAGATTTAGGCGTATAGCACCAATTTAGCTTGATTATTATTTTATCACATTATCTTATGATGTCATGGATACTAATTGATATGATGTTGTTTTGGAATGCAATTATATTGATGGATACTCACTTTGTTGCATGTTGGGATTTTATGGATACATGTCACTTTATCATTATGTCTAACCTATGTTAAATTGTGTATAATTGTGCATGTTGTCACATTTCTGATTCCAGAGAGATGATATGTTAGTTTAGAATTCATTGATATCTTATTTAGTAGTTAATTCACATTTTATCAGATAGGTGCATTTAATGTGTGCAATGAGTGTGCAGGTGACAGGTCACAGGAGAATGTGGGATTCAGGCCAGCTACGCAACTTTGCACAAGCATCCCATGGGGCTAGGTCCCAGCCGTGTTTATTGCTTGAGGCCTTAGCATTATAATTATTGTTTTGGGCACCATGGGTGACCCTCATGTGTAATGTAATATGTCTTATAATTATTAATTTTCCTTAGGGTGTTTAGTTTGTGTTGTAAACTTGTTTTGGGGAATTAATGACCCCACTTGCATTAAGTTTTGAATTATTTTAATGATGTACTTAATCTTAAGGGTTTAGGGTCACATGCGAACCCTTGGGTGGGCCCCACACCCTCTAACCTTGTGCCAAATTTGCCAAATCCGAAATTGGGTTATTTTAGGCATTTTTAGGGACCCCTTTTTAGTTTGGGAGTTCCCTTAACATGAAAATGAGCCCTTTGACCCTATCTAATAGGTAGGGGGATTATTTCAAAGGCTAGAGGGAGTTTTCCCTCCCTTTTTCCTCTCCTTTGGTCACATCCATGTAAGAGGTATGGATAAGAGTGCTTTGTTAAAAGTTGCACAAGATTGTTTTGTTATGATTTTGGGTATTTTGGGAGAAGAGGGCTAAAATTCATTTGATCCTTTCTCTCTTTTATTTTTGGCATCTTTGACCTTGAGGAAAGAGAGGGGTGACACATGTCACCCCCTCATTTGTGAGGATTTTTGCTTGCTCCTCTTCAAATTCTCCCTCATGAGAAAAGAAGAGAACTTTTTTGTTGGAGTTTTTTCTTGGAGTCTTGTGGATTTGGAGCTAGAGTTTGCTTGGGTCAAGAAGTGGAAGAGATTGAATTTGGAGAGTTTTTCTTTGAGGTAGGCTTCTTGAGCTTCATTGTATTTGTTATAACATGCTAGATATTAGTTGTTTACTTGGAAATGTTTGTTGTTGTATGAAGATTTTGTTTGTTGTTTATTTGATTTTGCTCCCTCCATCATATGGCATGATGGAGTTTTGGAGTTTGTGGGGGAAGAGAGGGGAATTTTCCCTCTCAATCCTTATAGGCTTGATGGGCAAGCCTTATAGGATTTAGTTACTCCCCTCAAATGGTTGAGGTGGGGAAGGTGGGTCATTTGGCTTGAACCTCCTTCCCCATTCTTGGTAAGGAAACCCCTTTGGGGTTTGAAAATCCTTCCAAGAAGGATTGGTGAAAGGGTGGAGAAATAAGGAGGGTATGGAGATCTTGTTTTTGTGCATCTAATGATGGTTACAAATTTTGGAGAACTTTCTTCTCTTCCCCATTTTAGAGGTAGAACTTGGTTTCTCCTCCTCTTCACTTTTGCAAATTTGGAGTCTTGTTTTGATCTTTGCCTTGTTTTTGTGTGGATGTAATGTTGTTTGTTCACCCTCTCTCTTGTGCATAGTTATGTATATTTTTCCTCTTTCCCATGGGCTTGGGGGAGGCTAGCATGCATCCCAACCTTAGGAAAGGCATGTAATGATGCCTATGGTTGGGTGGTAAAACAAGCTTCTTCTCCTTATATGGATTTCTTGAAGGCATTTGAAGTTGGAAGTTTGGTGATAGTTGGAGTTTCTTTGGCATCTTCTCTCTCCTTGTGGACATTACCTCTTTGTATCTCCTTTGGATATGGCTTGGTGGAAGCTTCATTGTTGTAAAACCTCCTTTTGTATTTGAAAATTACTTTTAAACTAGAGTAGGTTTACTTGAACAATCTCTCTCTTCAAGCTTGCAAAGAATCTTGTAATAAACCTCCTTGAGTAGTTATGTATTTGGATAAATTGGTATATGTGAGCTTCAATCCTTGAAAAGGAAAGAAATGTTGTAATAGTGGTTTTCTTTAATATGAAAATTTGATTGGAATCTCTTTTTTGAAAAGAATGACTTGTGGAAGCTTTCCTTGTGTGTGAAATCCTCCTTTGTAATTGGAGTTATATGTAAACTAGCATCCCATTTGTTGATAAATCTACCCTCAATATTTGCATGTTACCTTGCATTGTTTTCCTTTGAATACTTGAAAGGATATAGAACTATGCTTGCCTTTTTGGAAACTTGAACCTTGGAAATAAAGGCTTGTAAGATAGTGAAAGTTTTATTAATATGAATTGTTGGGACTACTTGTTGAAGGAAAGTGAGTTATTGAAAGAAATTACTATTCTTGTTGTTGAGTATTCCTCTTATTTAAAAATCTGAAATATGTATTTTAAATAGAGCATTAGAAATGGAATCTACTCTTAGTATTAAATCTTATGACTATCATTAAATGGAAATGCTCTCATTCTGCAATATGTCTTTTCTTGTAAATGTTGGTAATATTAATACATGAAATGAAAGTTGATTTTTTTTTTGGATTTCATTTCCATGAGAAGTTTAAGAAAATTTATCTTCATTTGTGAAGCATGTAATGAGATAAAATTGGTATAGTGACTTCCCTTTTTAATATAAGATCATTTTTTTTATTTAAAGGATAGTATTGTAGTCATTTACTTATTTGTAAGGATTTGTTTCTTTTTATGTTTAAAAAAAAAGGGAAAACAAAAAAGGAAATTTTAAAACTATTAGTTTATTATACATACATACATACATATGTATATATATATATGATAATAATATATTGAAAATCCTATTAATACTGAATAGTGTGTGTGTGTGTGTGTGTGTGTGTGTGTGTGTGTGTGTGTTAATGAATTAAAAAATATTAAACATTGTTTAAAAGTTTTAACAAAAAAACAAACAAACAATTTTTTTTTGTTTCAATGTTGTTCGGGGGAGGGCCAAACCCCTCCCCCACCCATCCACGGCTCCCCCGCACCAACTCCACTCCACCATCAATGACCCTACCATCTTCCCAATGCAGCACCTGTTCCTCGACTCCCCTCACGCTCAAGCCGCATGTCCCGCCGCCGCCGCATGTCCCCGCCTCGCCATCGCCACCGCTACACCTCCCCCTTCCCATGTGGATTTCCCTTCCATCTCTCTCACCGTCCATATTTCCCCAAACCTCGCATGTTTTCTCTCCCACTACACCACCCACCTATGCATCTCCTCCAACCGCAGCCTCTCTGTGCAACCAAAACACACAAAAAAAAAAAAAGTATGTGTATCCAAAGAAAAAACAGAAATAATTTTTGGTTATTATATGAATCCTCTTTTACAAATACAATGTTGGTTTAAAAACTCCATAGTTTTCCCCAACCAACCTACAAATGAGAGAAAAGAAAAAAATGAATATCAAGTGAGGGGAAAGAGAAGATAAAGTTGAGTTATGTCAACTTTAGGGTATTTTCAAAACCAAGGGTCAAGATCATATTTGATCCAAGGGCTCACAAACAACCCTATTCACTTTTAAGTCATGAGCATTTTAAATGGGTTTGGGAAAATAAATTAAAGGGGATGTGTGGGCAATTAAATAAAAAGGGGAGACTAAATTAATTAAAAAGGGTTGTGTAAACTTAATAAAATTTGTGATTTCAGTTGATACTATTAGAATGAAATAAGCAAGCTTTGTTGGGCTAGCATTTAGGAAACTTTGGAAATTAATAATTAATATGAATTAAATATTAATGAAAAGGGTTAAGTAGAGCATTAGTTCACTATAACAAAAAAATCTGACTTATTGGTCTATTCTTTAGGTGTCCCGAGGCGGGACACGACAAGAACGAGTTGACAGCTTTTGACTAGGATTGGTTTTAAGTTACAATATCAATAATGAAGCATTTTAAGTTCTAGATATTCTTTGTCTAAAATTTAGACCTCTCAAGATTTTCCAAATTCATGCATAATCATCTAACTGAACTCTCCCTCCTTTTTTTGTAATTTTTTAGAATAGTAGTCACTTTGAATAACATTATTATTAGTATTATTATTATTGACAAGAGGTTAAAAAGGGTTCAGGGGGCCCTACCCCGTACACCAACACCACTCCAAGAGAGCAGATAATTACAAAAACTACAACATCAAAAATAAAATCTAATAGTTCATATATATAAGAGCTCTTTTCTAGCTCGAGTAGAAAAACTAACAAAGAACAAAAAAACACAGAGAAACTAATAAGAGTGATAAAAGTAACAACCCAAATCAAAGACGGTTAAAAAGCCAAAACATCCCACCCTAGATCATTTATAGTCTTTTTCAATCCCTTCCAAGACCTTAGCCCATTCCTTCATCAAAGCATCAATATTACCCTCCAAGGTTCCTAAGTTGAAACCATCAGGGTCACCTTTTCTTCCCGCCCGACTATCCATGACACAATAGGTATTAGTGAGCTTCCCAAACTCTGAAGGTGTTGCAGAGTCGATTTCACCGTGACTACACTCCATTCCATGTAGCTATGGAGGATAGCCTGAACATGATCCAACTCTTTGATTATGAAACCAAAGTTGGCCTTTAAAACCTCAATCTCTTCGCCATGCCCGTTGTTGACCGCTTCCTCCACCTGCGCTTTCATCTTATGCCAGTCATTAAACAAAAATTGAACCAAAATCTTAGTGAGTAGATCACCCTTGAGCTCCTCAATATCTTTTTCCATTCTAGCCAAATGGTTTTCCCCTTTAACTAGTCAAACATGACCCAAATCCTCGAAGTGTTGTTCCAGCTTAAGCATTGATAAGGGGTCTCGACTTTGCTTCATTTCCTGGACTCACTCTTATTGTAGGAGAAGTATAAGGGACGTGATTTGATTTCAAATCCTTAAGATTCTAAACTGTCACCACCTCCACCCCATCCTAGTCATCATCTGAGTCCGCATCCTAAGAGTCAGTTTCACCACTTGAATCCTCATCTTCCGATTCTGAGCCAGTGCCATCCGCATAAGCTTCCAGAGCCATGCTAAGGGAGCCAATTTTATCTATGTCTAAAGTTTCTCTTTTACAAGGGAAACGATAAAGCCTTGATGGAGAGGGACAAATATTCTTCTCGTTTTGAATTGCGAAATAGAGGCACACATGGAACAAAATAGAAAATAGGGAAAACTAAAATCCTGGCCAAACCTAAAATGATTTAGCATAGGACATTGGTATGCATAAATACACTTGTGGCAACCCTCCAAATTTAAAAATTAAATAAGGGTGAGAGCCGCCTCATCATAAGGATTAGTAAGAGACAAGCGAAGGTAACTAGTAACATGAGAGGTGAGATTCTCATTCACTTTAAGGAAAATATTATGTTCTTCGAGGCTTCCTTGTTAGGGTTGTAGACCTCCCTCCACAAGGTAGGGATCCCCATCATTTTGGCCAACAAATCAATAGTAATCTCGACAGCCTTCTCCTTTTTTGGTCACTTTATGTGCTATCAAAATCTTTGCTAATATTTTCATAATGCTCTTCAAAATTTTAGAAAGGGAGTAAATCCCTTGCTATCGAATAGAGTGATGGTTTCGTGCATGACCCCTTCAAGGTCATCAGGTTCATATTTGACAAGATCACCACCCATTTTTCCAAACAACAAAAACCTCTTCATGCAAAGACCCAAAATCCAGAGAACCAAAAGATTACTCACATGCTAAGAAGTGAAATTTCTACAGATCCTAGAAGTAATAAGATTTCTCCAAGAACATGAGTGGATCTCCTTCCCGATCTTCTTATTATTGAAAGATAAATGCACATTAATCCTACACCATATGACCATGATGAGATTGACACCCCATCAAAGGACATTATATGTGTTCATTGATGTCTTTTAATAAGTGTTCCTTCACCTTGGGATCGAGGATTTCCACCTCCTTCATAAGTGTCAACTAAAAACCATTAACCCCCATATTAGCAAAGAAGTCTACCATGGCATTAGCCTCCCTATAAACATGTTTAAAGGTGATAAGATTAAAATAAAGGGTCATTTCCTTAATACTCTTAATAGAGTTATGGTTGGAAATAGAGATGGATCCTTTCCCATTTATGTTGTTAATTATGTTCAGGGAGTCTCCTTCCACCTCTAGATTGACAAAATTGTGTTGAAGAGCTATAGAAAGCCCCCTAAATGACCCCAACAGCCTCAGCAACATTATTAGTTTGAGTGCCCAGATTGAGATGGTACCCTAGAATAAAACTTCCTTCAGAATCATGAAAAACCCCGCCACAACTAGCATGACTAGGGTTTCCTTTGGAGGCACCATCAAAGTTCAATTTTAAACACTCCTTGTTAGGTTTCTCCCAACCTTTGAGTCTAGGGTTAAGAGTAGGGGGGCTAAAAGTAGTGGATCCCAAACCCCACTTCAAGGAAAATTTAGATTCATTCTGAAAAAAGGACTTTTTTTTGGGAGTTCAGTTAGAGAAATTAGCCAAAATGGAATTCACACAGCGGGCTCCAATTTTTTTGGGAGGATCTTTTTTGCCTTTAAATATTCTTCTATTTCTCTCCTTCCATATCTCCCAAGCCAAATGCATAATAGAGAAGGTCCATAAAAATGTAAACCTTGGCTCTTAAAAGGGTTAGACCATTGGGTCCACAATAGTTTTATGGAGTCAGGAAAAACCCAATTGACTTCAAAAAGATTGAGAATGGTTTTCCTAACCAAGACAAGAAAGGGGTAGTTTAGGAACAGGTGAGAGGTATCTTCACAATCAGATTCACACAAAACACATCTATTAACCATGTGGAAATTTCTCTTGTTTAGGTTGCCAACCGTAAGAATCTTGTCATGGATGACCAGCCACCAAAACATATTAATCTTGGGGATTAAATATTTGACCCAAACACTTCCCTAGTTATAATTTTCCCCTTTCCCCCTCGGAAAGAAAGAGTTGTAGGAACTTTTGACCAAGAAGTTACCATTATCTTCCTTTGACCAGTAAATACTATCCTCTTCAGGATTCTCTTTATTAATAATAACTCCTCTTAATCTATTGTTAATAGAAGCAATCTCAATGCTATTAGAATGATCCAGAGCTATGGTTTTCCATTGTCCCAAAGGATCATCTAAATTGAAGAAATCTCTAACCTTGGTCCCATAATTGGTCATAGAATCTCTATAGACCGTAGGGTAAATAGCCTTGAGGGGAAGGTCCTCTAACCATTTTTCCTCCCAGAAGTTAATGGTTCACCCATTTCCCACTAACCATTTGCATCCCTCAGAGACAACATGTTTAGCCCAATTTAAAGATTTCCATAAACAAGAAGAACCATTAGAGTTTTGGGTGCTGAAGCACCATTTGTTAGTAGATAGATTAGGCCAATATTTCCCTCTTATAATACTAGTCCAAACACTCTCTTCCTTAATCAGTCTCCAACTCATTTTTGACAGCATAGCTTTATTCATTTTGGTCCAATCCTTGATACCAAGACCACCAAGTTTTTTGGGGGCACAGACCTTTTCCTAGGCAATTAGAGGAATTATGTCTTTAGATTCAGAGCCACTCCATAGAAATATTTTTGTATGCTTATTGTTATTATTATTATTATTACAATTAATATTGGAAATTAATTAAATCGAATATAAGAATGTACCATTATTGATCATTTTTACATATATTAATTAAATTATTTACAACTTTATAAGGGTGAGATTCACTTTCCCAAAAATTCAAATTACCATCCCTTTACAACCCGATGCGTAACCTTTCGCATGTGATGCAAAGAGCAATTAATAAAACATTGGAAACAAAGATTGAAGTTGAATTGTGAAACATAAAATGAAGGATTATTCATCTTATAGGGTACTCCTCATGTGTTCCCTGAATTAGTTCTAGTGAGAAAGAATAATGGATATGTTTGTATATTTGTCAATTATAGGAATTTAAATAAAATTTATTTGAAGGATAATTATCCACTACCAAACATGGATCATTTGTTGTAGAATATAAATATCTCAAAATTAATATTATTGTTGGATGGATTCTTTGGTTATAATCAAGTTGTTAATAAATTGGCAAGTTTGATAACCAAATTTACTATTACTTCGATAACTTTCTTGTATGCATGCATGCACATTATTCATATTAATTTTGGAGACACATTTCAAAGTTATGGATTATTATTTTTCTAGTTTGATTCATGATATCATGGTTTTATATTAGTATGAAATCATTTTGTTTTCCGGAGTAGATAAGACCACGTGGAGAATTTCAAAAAATAATTATTATATGTAGTTTAGGATTCATCTCAACACTAAAAAGTGAGTTTTTCGGAGGAAAGAGGAAATTTTATTAGTCACATTATGTCTAAAGAAAGTTTGATGATTGATTGCAAAAGATTAAAATCTAATTATAACATTCCTCTTTTAGGTTCTTAAAAATATGTTCAATATTTTTGAGAAAATCAACTTTAGGTAGTCACTACAATATACACTTATTAGTATTACGTTACACATCTAGTATGTTTTTATACATGTCTTAGAAGTATGGAAATTTAGAAATGGTGACACCTCTTTGGTTTTTTAATCACTTTGTTTGACTTTGCTTACATATTTTATCTGAAATTTTCATATTTTTGGTTAAGTCACAAGGATCCATGCTTCTTTATTTTGTTATTTTAATTTTTTATTATTATAGGAAAGTAATGCACAAAGAGATTAATGTCCTTCTGGGTGCTTCTATCCTATTTTCCTCATTTTCTTCTTATCTGGTTTAATTTTGGCTTTATGTATTTTCTTATCTCCTTTTCACAACATAGGTAGGATTTTTGTGTCACTATGTGCCAAAATTCAAACTAAGAACACACACACACACACACACACACACACACAACCTACTAACTACTCTAAGGGGAATTCTGGATATCATTTCTATATCTACTACATACAAAAGAATAACACACGAGACTACATTTTTCATTACATAAGGGGAAGACATCGTGAATTCCATATCACACATACTTGTATTAGGAAAAGGGAGTTATTTCTTTCTATTATTTATTCAGCTAACATTAGGGAACACTAGTTCAAGGGATACAATTTTAATCACACAACACACAAACTACATGGAGTCTGAAATGTAGTGCAATGCTTGACAATAAGATCACATAATGTGTGACCACTAGGGTCATCTTGACTCTCTCATATGAATTTTTCATTCATTGTAATGTGTTCTTGATTCTTGTGCAGTAGCTAGGGTTGTTTTATAGGAAGAGATAGAAAAAAGAGTACCAAAAACCTAACATGACATACAATAAGAAATAAACAACAATGAAAGAAATAGGACCAAATTCCTTTAGAAGACACAAATGCCTAGATAAGACACTAATTTCGGCACTAGTTTCACACATGAATGTTCTTGTTCTAGGAAAAATGGTTAAGGAGTAGTTTCAACAATTACATGGTTACAATATTCCCTAGTTTCAGTAGTTATACAATCATATTCATATTTCAATCAGTTACTAACTCAAACTAACTACTTACTCAGAACAAAAGCATACACTAAATAAGGGACTAACACCTAAGGCTTATGGAGGATAATGATATGCTTAGAATGTTGTGCCACTTGAGGGAAGTTACACAATAGCTTTGTGATCATCTACAATGGTAGTTATCCATGGGGAAGGGTTAATAGTGATGTGGTAAAAATATTACTCTCCGAATAGACTTTCCCTTAAGCGGTGCCAAGATGCTTAAATATGAAGTTTATGGCAGGATGTTCAAATCCTTAGTTTTACGACATGATGCCCAAATCCTTAGTATGATCAAAGAAAGATGAAAATGTATCACTCTTGACTTTCCCAACCAACTCCTAAGAATCATGCCTATAAGTAGGAACACACTTCTATCCCTTTCTATTTCATCATTTCAGGTGTACACTAACCCCTTGGTTTAGATTTTTCCAAATACGCATTTCTATCTTATAATTTTTAAAGTTAAAGTTTAATTTCATTTACAATGATATTTGAATACACTTATTTTATTTTGTAGGTCCTATCCTACTCCAAGAAATGATAAAAACACAAAACATTGAAACAAATCTCAAGTATACATCATTCCTACTACACACATGTAAAGGTCACCCTTAGAATACATATACTTACCTTAGGTTCCATGGTACACATCTTGTATTTTTCCATTCTAAACCCTAAAACACTCCTTCATCCCACTCCGGGTATGTTATTCTTATATCTTCTATATTACTTGAATTTAATCCAAATAGAATAAAAGGGGGAAAGTGTATTCAAGAACTATGCCCTTGTTAATATTACATTACACCTATAGTATGTTGTTTTATACATGATTTCTAAGTATGGAAATTAGGCACTAGTGACACATCTTTGGTCATTTAATCACTTTTTTCGCTCACTTACATCTTTTATTTGGAATTTTCATATTTTTTATCAAGTCGAGTAATCCATGTTTATCTATTTTATTTATTTATTTGTTTTCTTACTACATGAACTTAATGCCCAGACAAGATGGTTGCACCTAGGTGGTATTGTCCTTATGGACGATTTTGTCATATTTGATTTATTTTCTCCATACTCAGTTTAGTTTTGGATTTGGGTCTTTTCTTATCTCCTTTTCAAGAACTAGGTTGAATTTTGGTGTCACTATGTGCTGAAATTCAAACTAAGAATTCATATATATACACAACCTACTTACTATTCTAAGGGGATTTTGACTATCATTTATATATCTAATACATACATAAGAATGAAATAAGGGAATACATTTTTGTATGCATTATTCATTACATGGGGGAGGCTATTCTGAATTCCATATCACACATTTTTGCATTGGGACAAAGTAGTTATCTCTTGATATTCATTATGAGACCGGCACTAGGGAATCCTAGCTCAAAGGAAACAATTTGAATCACACATTACAAGAACTACATGGAGTTTTAAATATGATGTAAGGATAGATAACAATATCACATCATTGGTTACCACTAAGGTCAGTATGACTCTCTCCTATGCATTTTTCATTCAATATATTGTGCACTTTACTTTTTTGGGAAGTTAGTGTTTGTTTTGTAGGTACAGGTGTGAAAGAGCATGAGTACAACACAACCGATGTGACCTATACCGAGGAAAAATTGACAAAGAAAGAACCGTAACTAAGGATATTTCGTAGATATGAATATCTAAATTAGACATTAAATCCTCAGTGATGTTATCCCATTCTAAGAAATTCTATCATGTCATTTTACAGATCATAGTTGTTGAAAAAAGACAAATATTGAGAGGGGATGTATCTATATTAAACAAACTTCCCTTTATTTAAACATTAACATTCAAAATAACAACAATCACATAAGATTTAACAATTGCACAACCATGGAACACAATATTTATGTGGAAACCCTTCCAGGATAAAACCACAATGAAAAGTATTCTTGTATCTACGGTCCAAATCCACCCCAAAATATCTCGATATACATTTTTAGGTACCAACCTACTAGAGACACAATTCCCTAGTGTTGAGCACCAAGAACCTTAGAAAAGAGGTTTCTCAATATTAGAAATATTTATTTGAGGGAAATGCTCTCTTGAGATATGTGAATGTCTTGGGAGGATATGGTGTAAGGTGTGATAAGTCACTAGGTTTCTTATATAGCTTTCCAATTTGAGAGAATCTTGTAACATAGTGAATGTGGGATAAAGTGAATGTAGAATTAGAAAGGGATAAATACAATTAAAAGAGATTAATTAGATATTAGTCACTCTTGGGAGTTTGGGAAGGTCTAATTAATCAATCGAGATCAAATAATAAGCTAATTTTAGCTTATAAAATCCACTGAGATGATTTTGAGGGAAATGAGTAGAATTAAAGGGGTTTGAGAGCGAGATTTAACCAAGAAGAGGGTTTATTAATTAAATAAAACATTGAAATTTTAATTAATTAATAAACCTTAATGGATTAATTAAAATACAATTTAAACTAATGAAATGATGTTAATTGTGATCCAAGATGAGGAATGAGGCGAGTTAATTAATGAAATGTTTTTAATAAATTGAAATGACGAGGAATAATTTCTAATTAACGAAAAATCACTAAGTATAACGAAATGGTGGGAAATAATACAGTTAGTACAAGTTTAGTATTTCTAAAATGAAAATTAAAATGTAATTAACTTGGTCCATTTGTAGCATCGAGAAACTTTACCAGGGTGCCTATCACCTCTTGATACTTTTAGGAAAACCTCTTTAAAATGTAGTGAACATCATGCACCTTAAGAAATACTATTCTTTGCCACATTCATTTCCAAACATTTGGGGGAATATTACTTGTCCCCTCATTGCTCCATGATGCATTCTTATTCTAGGTTAAAACTAGATTGTTTAGGCATACTTACCTACATGGACCTCACCTTGCACATATACACCGGGGAAACCTTTCTCCCCTCTTCTAGTTGTTCTATTTCATGTTCACATATTTTCAAAGATTCAAAACATTAGCCTAGATCCTAATTGTATGTATTTTTACTTGCTCATGTTATGCATCATGTGCCTTTATTTATCATCTTACTTGGATTCATTTTTAGGAAAATATTATGGTTAGTGCTCACATTTATATGGGTTAGTAAAATTAGAATTAATTGATGTTTGAGTGAAAATTTAATAATATTTTAATATGTGAAGTTGTTCATAAACAGGTGAGAGATTTAAGGAGTGTGCATTACGAGATGCTAAAGTGAGTGGTTATAGGATAAGTTATGGCATTCCTTATTTATAGAATATGGTTTCCTAACAAGAATGATTAAATATAATTTAATTAAATATCATTATCGTGTTTAATCTCTGTAAAATCTCACAAAAATTTGCATTTCGTATCAAATAAGTCATTAATCCCGACTTGTGATGGGAACATAAATCATTTGTAGGGGAAGCCATAATATTTGTCTTAGCCCCACCTAATCTATATACAATTTTATTGCTTTGTGTATCTATTTTAAGATTTGTATGAGAAAAACATAGGAATAATAGTATCTACATAAATCTAATACTAAATAATATTACAAAGTGATAAAGGAAAGCACATTTGAGACTTATTATTAATGACTAGAAGCATAGAATACCGTAGTCAAAAATTAGATATACATTCAAACATGTTTTCACATACTTAGTTACCTCACGCTACATGACTCAAATTATTCATGTGTTGGAAGTGTGCGATGTGAATCTATACATAAATTCTTCATCCAACTACTCATCTTCATCCAAACTTCATACACATGGATCCTTTTGGCACATGAGTTGACCACTTGTAAGCATGAGTAGGTGTGTAAACTTAATATCTTATTCTAGTGGTAATTTTGTATGTGTTTATCTATTTTTTAGGTTGCATGTTGACTTTGGAAGTTTTTTAGTAAATTAGTTTAATTTTATAGATTTATTTAAGTTAACACTCCACTTCAATAAAGTTTACAAAATTGTGTTTAAAGTGATTAGGTGCATAATTTTTAAAATCACTAGATTGATCAACAATTTGATCAATTTATGTAGAGATATTTAATTGTTAAATTAAGTCAAAAGTATATAATGTCATTAAGTCTCAATTAAGTTACACCTTAGTGTTATTATTGTCTGAAGAATAAAAACAATAAACTGTATTAGATGATTAATCAACACTAAACATGTGAATATATACAGATGGAATGAACATACGAAGAAATGAATAGACATGAGATGACTTAGAAGGTCACATGTCACATAGAGAGGGAGAGTTATGTGACCAAAATGAAATAAGCCAATATTACTCGCCTTATTCCATTGTTTTTACAAAAGTAGCTACCAAACATCAACATCATCATCTTGTTGTATCACAATATGTCCGTTCTACTTCTTGTCAGAGGACAAATTCTATATTCCTTGAATCATGTGACCAGATGCACTCTCATTGTCATAATTTCTTGATTCGAGCCACTATACTAATAATTAATAGTGTTTTGTGAATTTTTGTGCAAATATGACACTAACAATCTTATTTCTTCTACTATTGTGGCTACTTTTGAGTTTTTCTCCTTCTATACATGTGACTCTTATGTTTTCTACAAATCAGTTCCTTATATTCAATTTCCTCATGCACTATTTGGATGGATTCTTCATGCTGAATCATATTCACCAATTCTTCAAATGAAAAAACTTATTGGGTGATGTTCAATGTTGTCAAAAACATCTAAAACTAAGAAGGAGGAGCTCTCAAACCGAAAGGGATCACCAGTTTATCCTTCACCTTCTCACCGAGTACCAACAACTATGGTCATAGTTGTGCTAAACAATGTAATATTTTCTCTACTTTCTCATCATCTTTCATAATGAGCGTATGGATATTTTTCTGGAGATGGAGGATCTACATCCAATTATTTTCCTTATAGATGGTGGAGAGACTATCACATGCTACATTTTATGTCATTTTAGCCCAAAATGTGTTTAAACCTTGTCGGAGATGCCAAGAGCAATCAACATCAAATATTTTGCACCATATTTTTCATACTTTGTTCTTTCATCAACTATGGTTGGATGCATCGTCGTTCTACTAACGATTTACCATAGGTCTTAAAAATTTAGAATAATGCACACCTTTTTCTTCCGGGATGCATAGTTTGGTCCTTTAATCAAGTGAACATCAAATAACAATAATTTGGGGGAAAATAAGATTCCAAATAATAAAATAAAAAATTCAATTTCTTACAGATGAAGAAGAGAATGTAAGTGAGAATGGTATTCTCGTGTAGTGAGACACAAATGCTTCTATGGGAATTTTATCTCACGTTCATCATCTACATCATATCCTTATTCAATCTTTCCATGAATCTTCTATTCCTAACATCGCATGTCAAACAAGATCTATTCAAGTAGGTCTTGACACACTATGCCCTTGAATTGCAAGTTTCGATATTGTGAAAACTATAAGCAACATAAAGTAGAAACTAGTACTCTCTGCAGCTTAAATTAAGCCTAATAAAGGATACATGTCTCCATGGTTACATAATGTGTTGCTAGCATCTTTGGGTATGATTGAAATGCACTCGGATTATCGCAAGGGATAGTAATATTTTTCTTATAGATCGGTTCCTCATGTTCTATGGATTATAATTTTTTTATTGATAATCATACTTGACATTTATGTCAAAGGATTTCCATCCTTATCTCTATTGATTTTATTCATAGATTTCTCCTCCGGTCTTACGTTGAATAGTGGATAACAATAAAACATAGGTTTTGTTGTCTTTAAAATGTGTAAAAAGGAAATTTAAAATTTCCGAGCATGACAACTATACCCTAGTGTTAATTATTTCAAGTATCATCATTTTAAGATACCATGCATCTGTTTCGAGTAAGACCAATTTACCTCCCATTCCCATTTTAAATGGTTGGCAATTGATCTTGTAAACTCACGAGTGCATTTTACTTAGAGAAAGAAAAGGAGATAACCATTTTATTCTACTTTCCTCCACTCTCAAATTTCTACCATTTCCACACTATGTACAACTTTTGTTTAAGAAATCAATACAAGAAGAAGGAGTTTCTAGCTTTCTTTGACTAAGGGTTTCTCGATACTTTGTGATCAATAAATTCTATTTGGTTTTGTTGTTATTTTTTGAGTTGTTTCTTCTCATGAATGCATGTGTTGAAATTTATACCTACAAAATTAGTTCTCCTACCTCATTTCTCACTCCCTAACACCTCTTTACACACAAATTATTCCTTAGCAAGAGAGTGCTAGATTTTCTCGTAGAGTTAGAGGAGTGATCCCGTTCAATCCCTAGCCACAAGGCCACTAAGAAAATCCACTTTTACTCGTGCATGCTTATACAGAAGTTGCACCGGTGAAGTAGAGAGACTTAGATTCCCAGAGCATTGGCAAGAAATCCACAAGTTTGTCCACCCAAAAAATTTTATCGCCAACATTTTTTGGCACCCATCGTGGGGAAGACTTGGTAGCATCTTCACCCAAAATACAACCACAATGTCCAAAAAAATTTTTAAAATGAAATATTGAAAAAAAAAAAAAAAGAGTTCATGAAAATCCATTGCTGAAGGCTACACTATCAATTTCTTGCAAGTGACCTTTCATATTCCACAGTGTCTTTTCATATTTGTATTATGATTTATTTTTCGGTGCTAGAATTTGAAAAAGAGTTTTCTCAAGTAAAAGTTAAAGCAAAAACAAGGGTGGACGAATCTGAAAGACCTCAACCAATTGTCCCATGGGGAAGAAATACAGTCCGTTCGCTCTTGAACCACTTCTTCATGATCTAGCAATAAGTTCCCACAAAAACTTTCCAAAGCTCAAAGGTTAATGTCACACAACTCTCTTAAGAGCACATATCAGCCTTCACCACATCATGTGGGATTCTTTGTGTTCAATAAGAAGATGTCGCTATAAGATTGTTCTTGGAGTCTCTCCAAGAAAAAGTAGCGGAATGGTTCTACCTCCAACCCGCCCAATCCATCACTTTGGAATGATATCAAAAAGAAGTTCAAGGAAAGATTCAAATTTATTGAGTGTGAAAACATCTTAGTGCACTTGACTCAAATAAAGAAAGTAGAAGGTGAAACTATAAGAGACTTCATGGCTCATTTCGAATGGTTCTTTTGCAAGATACCGAAGAGGATTTGCCATCCGAAAAAATGTCAAGAGATTATTCATCCATGCTTAATCACCGGAGGTAGGATTTATCCTATGAATATTTCCACCAAGGAACATTGTAGAAGCAAAAAGGATAGCCATTGAACTTGATGACAATCTCATCCTCTCTAGAAAGATCAAGAATCCATTAATGGGAGAAACACAACATCCTAGAGATGAGAGAATAGATCCATTGCTGCAAAAATTTACGAATGAAATGACGTCATTGAAGAGGGAAATATTTGAATGTTTTTCTTCTCAAAGAAGAAATGGAAATCAGATTGGAGGAGCACCCCGAAGGCTTGCCTTGGAGGAACCACCTATCAATGTAAATTGTAGGAGTAAGGAAAATGAAGAGGAGATTGAACTAGAAAGTTGGGGTGGTGATTTCCTTGAAAGTTATGAGTTTAAGAACGATACACAAATTAGATTCAAGTGATTTTTTTAGAGGTGATGAAGAAGACAATAAAGATTCACCTAGTTTCTCATGTGCAGTATTAACTTATTCTTAGTATAATAAAGGAACATATCCCTCCACTACTGTAAAGTAAAATATTATCAAGATCCACCTATGGCGAATCAGTAAAATAAAATAATCATTCAAGGATCTTTTCTCACACACTCCATGGAGTCTCGTATTGTTCAAGCCTCGATCTCGTAGCAAGTAAGAAGGCTCCCACAATCCCAAGTAAGTCTTCGATGCCTCTTTAGTGTCTAAAACAAAATCTTTCCCTCTAAAATCTAGTACTTTGAAATCTCCTACTATAACATTCTAAATACCCTCCTTTCCCCAAAAATCTACTCCTCGCTTCCACACTGTCCTATATCCAAAAGCGGTCCCTTCATCTAATCCTTTTGATTTCATAGAATATGCGAACAAAGTCAAAGTCCAAATTATCAAACCGAATATTTGTAGACTCATCCTGAACAATTTGAGAGGTTTTGTGCGATATATCGGGAGTAGTAGTCTAACACCCAATGTTGCCAAACCCACCTACACCTCCCTCACAAAACATGCTTTCCTTAAGCGCATCCAAGACTAAAAAGGTCTATCCTTTCTATGTGTCTCGTTGTTTTTAAAGAATATGTAGTGAATAATTACATAATAGATTCTAGTGTGTCGACAACATGATGCCTTTGAAGGTCGTTAAGGCTCTCAAACTTACTATGAATCCATGTGGTTGCTTTTTTACTATTTGGAGTCAAAAGAAGTCCCACTTATAGGGAAGGTCAAAGATGCACAGGTGGCTCTCGCAAGATTTCAAGACAAGAAAGTTTCAGCGATGATTTTTGTAGTAGATGTCCTACTCTCGTTTAGAATGTTGTTGAGTAGAAGTTTCTAGAAAGACTTAGGAGGGAAAATTCAAATGAATCGCTCATATGTAACCATACCAAAGTGAAGGGAGACATGGAGAAATTTCTTCCTCGAAGAAGATGAGATACATAATACAAAAGATCATAAGCCCAAAAGCTATAATTTTGTATTAAGATAGTATTCGAATGAATAAGTTTGTGACAAACAAGGAGGAAGATAATTTTCCCATCTCTATAGGGGATGATATGCCTTCCCAGAGATGCATGGACATTGAAGAATCATTGAGGAGATTTGAGTTAAAAGAGGGTAGCTCTGAATTTCCGGATGATGCAAACCTTAAAGAAGAGGAAATGGTTCTTGATGATTTTCAGGAAGAAAAATCAGCTTATGTGCTTATCCATGACGAGGAGTTATTCTCATTCCCATTTTGGGATGAAGATACAAGACCATCTTGTGAGGAACCGGGAAAGGTTTGAAAGAACTACCTGTACAAGAACTGCTTAGAGCTGCAGAAGAAATTGAAGATCTTGAGCTCATTCTCAAACTCCTGATGCAATCCATAGACCTAAAAGATAAGCGCAAATCCAATTTGAAAGCTTCAATCAATGTGAAGGTTGGCCTTGTTGAAACAAAGAAAGATGAGAAATATGATGCCCCCCTGAGCCAATGATTGATGGATGCAACGATGAAATGGAGATATTTTCTTTCCCATTTGAAGAAGAAGACTCTTTCTATGATGAATAAGTTGAAGTAATGAGTATTTAGGCCTTTAAAAATGAAGCCCCTCATGATGAAGGAGTGATAAAATTTAGTGATTCCCAAGATGATGAAGTAACCCCTCTGGATAGTTTCCTTGAGCTGAAAAATAAAGATTCTTCAAAGGCATACATAGATGAGCTACAAGAAGTAACAAAGGATACCTCCATGCAAGAACTATTGGATGTAGTAGAAGTTGTGGAAGATCCCGATTTTATTCTTGATCTCTTAACTCGTGTTGTGGCCATACAAGACAAGTATGAGGTTGCTTCCATTTCTTCCGTCCATACTCAAATGCCTCACAAGTGGAGGAGAGAAATAGAATAAGTCCAAGATTTCTCATGGATAAGAGGTTAATGAGCATAATTATGGGAAAGAAAATAATTGGGAATATTCAACCAATTTGAATGAAAAGTATCCTTGGGGCAGTAGTAGGATGCTCACTAAGAAATCAACTAGGTGGATAAATACGGAATGCAACATGCACCACGAAACCAATTTCAAATAGATGAAGGTAGTGGAGTTTCCAAATGAAAACCGGAGCATCAAGATGCTCACATGAATTCAATCCTATTAAAAACACATCTAATCATGAAAGCACCTAGATTTCATAAACAAGTTATGGAGAGGTGGATATTTTTAGAACCATTCAATGGCTTCCCGTAACAACATCACTCATGGTTTCGCCCTCAAGGGTAGATTTTGAGAAATGAAAAGTGTTCTAGTGAAATCGGATTGTCCCCCGCCTTATACGATAGGTGATTACTAGGTTTTCTTCCCTTTATGTTATGTGTTTCCCTTCGTGTTATGTTTCGTGTGTATCCTTTCCATCATTTTTTGTGTTTATGTGTTTTTCTTTCTTTACTCTCTCTCTTGTTTTAAATTATACATGACTCTACAAGGCCCAATGGATAAGTAACTGATCAATGGATCATATGGTATAAAATTGAAATTTTGGATTTCTCATGTCATGTCCCCAAGATAGAGCCAACTATTGTCATGCAAATGTGCAACAAGGAAATTAACAATTTCTGAGCATGACAACTATACCCCAGTGTTAATTTTTTCAAGTGTCATCATTTCAAGATACTCTGGGTATATCTATTAAGTCCAAGTGACCTCTTGACTAGTTTTATATCATCCCCCTAGGTGATTTAGTAAATTCCATTCATTCGTCCTAGGTGAGTTTATGATTTCATTTTGCAAGCCACACGGTTGTAAGAAGGGCTATCACCGCCTTCATGGGACTAAATAAACCCTATGGAGCGGAAAAGAAAATCCAAATCACATAAAAAAGTTATTAAAAGGTCATCAAACATCATGGAAGTGATTCAGAAGATTTTGGAAGTTCTCAAAGAAGTTGGGGCAATTTCACCAAAATTGGGGTTCACAGCCTAGTCACTTTACACAAGCCAAAACAACCATTGAGCTTCAAAAGGTGATTGCAAGAGCTCGAATGGATTTAGGAGGAAAAAAAAATCTCTAGAAAGATAATTCCAAACCCTAAAATATGGTGAAAAAATATTCACAACACTTTGGCACATGAGGTATGTAGGCGCAGTTTTTTTAGGCACAAGTGGAGTACACAATCAAAAATTCAATTTTTAAGGGTACAAATGGAAGAATCAATAAATTATACCCCCACCACTAGATTTAAAAGGACATTAAAATTTAGGATAGTATAACATTTTTCCAAAAAGTTCCATTGGGAGCTCAATATACCATCATCACAAGTTGTCCTATTAGAGTGAGTTTGGGACATAGACAATTTTGGGAGGACACGTGTCATCTCTAAGAGCCTATCGGGATTTTGTGTCTCGTGAAGTCCCCGAGAGTCAATGACATCAACCTTGGAAAAATGTTCCCAACCCCAATGTGACCATGGAACCCTATACGACCATCAAGATTTCGCTCAACCCCGGGAGTATTTTGGTTCTCAATTTCCTTACAAATGATCTCCACCATGTTTCAATTCAAGGACCACCATAAAATTTGATTTCCCTCATAGGTCATGGACATCAAACCTTGAAAAATCTTCCCAACCCTCTAGGAGATATTTTTGGTCACCCATATGACCCGCTTCCAATCCCTTAGTGCTTAAAAGTTAATTTTGGAGAACTCATTCCCTCCCATCGGATCACAGCCATGCCTCGGCATCTTACTCATTGTGGAAATTGTTGTCCCTCACATTCCTTTTATGTGAGGGATGTTACGTAAAAACTCCGCACCCAACACAAACTCTAAAATTTGAAAATTTTCTAACTCTGGCCGCTTCTTACGCCTCTAACCGCCTCTCCATTACTAGAAGAAAGTTACAGAGAACACCTCAGTCCACCACTCCACCATTTCCAAAGATCAAACCAGATTCACCAAAACAATGAAATCCTCTACCCCATCATGATGCATATGTATCGAATAATATTTCATCAAGATAAGAAGAAGAAATGAAGAACAAAGAAGAAGAACAGTGAAAATCCTCATTGCCATGAAATCAAAATTTGAAGAAATCTTCCAAATCGGTGCATGGATTGACAAACCATATGTTGTTAAGTTATCATCTCTTAAAGGCCATTTAAAAAATAATATTCAACCCTCCCATATGCAGCAAGGAATGCTCAAAGTGAAGAAATTTCACCAAGAAGACAAGAAGCAAAAGCTATCGCAATGGAGTTGATTTCATCGAAAATGGAGACAAAAACCATACCTATAGATTTGAACCTCCATTAGTGACCACCATGACAGAGTAGTGGAAAAAATAAGTGAGCTACCTCTCCACTACTCAGGTTTCCAATGGGTGAAATCGCATAAAAATTGGAGGGAATGATCATTGAAAAATCTAGTTTCACGTGATCTAGTTTTTGTGCCATGAAGTCACTATATTATAGGGATATAGAGGAATTTTTTATTCATCATATTTCTTCCCTGTCACATGAAGCACATCTACAAAAAAGGAAGCAAGCTACCTCTTCAATTCTCAAGGTTCCAATGGGAGAAATCGCATGGAAATTGTGGGGGGGGGGACGATTGTTGAAAAATATAGTTTCACATGAACTAGTTTTTGCGCCAAGAAGTCCCTATTTTTTAAGGGTATGGAGGGATTTGTTTTTTATCAACATTCTTTCATATTTGAAGAAATTTTCAAATTCCTGAAGATCTAGGGGGTGAAACCCTCCGAAATTCAAGGGGAATGGTCTCCACAAAATCTAGTTTCTCTCAAACTAGTATTTGCACGATGAAGTTGCAGTTTCTCAAGATATGAAGGACTGTCTTTTTATCAAGATTCTTCCCAGTAGCTCCATACCTGAAGCTCTTTCCAGGCATAAATTTTCATTTTTCATTTATGAGCTTTATGGAAATTGAATCATGTTAAAAATTGGCATATGAGTTCACGACAAAGAGCCAAATCCATAATATTTGTTCTCATCACAAAAAGGTCATTCCCACCATTTACGAAAACTAACATATGTTATACTTCCTCACTTGCTCTAAATGGTGAGCCCCACTTATTTTCAAGTTCAATCATTTAGGACAATTAGAAAAGGGGTAAAATAGAAATTAAGACAGTAAAACCGACTTCTTCCCATAATAATAGGTCCCAAATAACAACCTTCTACAAATAGAAATGTGCTAAAAATAGCAATATCTCGAGAACATAGGAGTTTGGAATATGGTATAAGGTTCAAAAGGTGAAATTGGAGCAAGACAAGTGATATGTCCCAGAATAGCAGAGCATGGGCTCATATTCTAAAAATAACAGGTTGTTCTCAAAGGGAAATTTTGGCACAATGGGACATAGAGGGATGATCATCTCAGGGAGCTAGACAATGTTTTTTTACACTCACTACATAGTTTGGGTCACATGTATATCATAAGTAGGATGAGAGTTGCGATCATCAATGAAACAATTCATTTAACTTGGCAAGCATTCAAGAGCTGATTTGAAGGAGTTTCTCAGTGTGGAAGGAGTTCAAATATTCAGAGTCTCGCTGCACTTTAGTTTCAAATCAACAAGGATCAATGGATTTCATCCGGAATGACATCTCCTCTTCTTCTTCTCTCTCTCTTTCTCTTTCCTCTTCCTCCAACTTTCTCTATCTCGCTCAATGTTCTATTTTTACATTGGGATTTCAATTTTTCATATGTATTAATGTTCCTAATGTAATAAGTCCCCTTTATGTTATAAAGAGGGACTTAAATTTTTCCTAGGAATTTGAAAAGTTTAAAGTTATGTGAGGAAATATGAAAAGCCATTTCAGGTAAAGATGAAGATTCATATCTCACTCTATTAATTGTTATGCGAGGAAATATGAAAAGCCATTTTAGGTGAAGATGAAGATTCATATCTCACTCTATTAATTGTAAATCCATTCCCATTCAAAATGTCAGCAATTGATCTTGTAAACTCAAGAGTGCATTGTACTTAGAGAAAGCAAAGGAGAAATCCATTTTATTCTACATTCCTCCACTCTAAAATTTCTTCCATTCCCACACTATGTACAAATTTTGTTTAAGTAATCAATAAAAGAAGAATAAGTTACTAGCTTTCTTTGATCGAGGGGTTTCTTGATATTGTGTGATCAAAAATTCTATTTGGCCTTGTTGTTATTTGTACATTGTTTCTTCTAATGAAGGCATGTGTTGAAATTTATGACTAGTGTGTGCTGGAATTTTATTTTCTACCTATAAAATTAGTTATCCTACATCACTTCTCACTCCACTTCCCATCTTTATAGAAAAATTCTTCACTATCAAGGGATTGCTTTCTTATCTACAGGGTCAGTGGAGTGCCCCTATTAGATCTTCAACCACAAGGCCACCAGGAGAATCCACCTTTACTCACACAAGCATATACAATAAACCGCACCTGGTTAAGTAGAGGGACTTAGATTCACAAAGCATTGGTGAGAAATCCATAAGTTTTTCCACCGACAAATTTTCTCACATACAAGTTTCCAAGTAGTTACCGAGTTTTTAATTTTTTTTGGAAAAATTCATAATGAAAGCTTCATTGGTGACAATATTGGTCAACAAAGCTATGTTTTCTTATCTATCTCGCACATTTTCCACCATCCAACCTGCCACACATGTCACATAGGTATGAAAATTGATGCATACGGAAAAAACAATGGAAGAAATTTCCATGCAGGTTTTTAGATCCTTCACACCATTTCTACTTGTGCAAAGACTTTCTTTCTTTACAAAAATCATTCTGAGATAGAAAAAAATATCAAAGTTGCAGCAGGTAGATAGAGTAGATCGGAGGTCTATGTTTTCATTTCTTGAAACAATAAACAAAAACAATAGTTCTATGGTCGTTGGTCATTGTCGCCAAAGAGCCACTCCAAATCTGCACACAACAGTTCCTTTTCCATGCAAGGAATAGGTCTAACATGTCGCATCTTTGGATATCTTAAATTCCAAAAAAATAAATACATCAAAAAAATCACATATTTGTTTGAAGGTATTAGGGAAAAATAAAGTTCTCTCGATACCAATGTTGACAAAAGTGGATAATAATACATTGCATTGAATGATTAATCTACACCAAAAAGGTGAATATATACAAATGGAATGAGTGTAGGGAGAAATGAAGATATACATGAGGACCTGGAAGGTCACAAGTCATGCGGGAGAGATCGATTTATGTGAGGAAAATGAAATATGCCAACAAGTATTCAATGATGTATTATGTGTCAAATGTCATTGTAAAAGTCATAAATCCATCAAGTGTGTTGTATACTTGTGCTCATATTGTCAATGTCCTATGTCTTAGGAATAATTTGTGTGTATTTCCATTAAATTTTTCATCTTTTTGTGTCATAGTCATTCAACATCCAAAAGTGTTTGAAAAATCCTCCAAAGCATTTTTAGTGTTAGCCGATGTTCTAGAAAATAAAATATTTCACACATTGGGAAGGAAGTAATAAACAATATGGAATTCATTGAGCATCATGATTACATTTCATTGATTTAACAGCACATATTGGAGGATGAAGGCACAAGTTAGTCAACAATAATGGGGCCATATAGAATATGTGGTGGAATTATTGTGATGTGAGTATTTGATTTTCAATCATGTAGTTTGTTTCAATTTTTTGCTTTGTGTGATTTGTATTGTGGATAGTGGAAAATAATTATATAGGAAGGAAATTAACTTTAGAGATCCTATGACATCTATACTTCATTTGAAGATGATTAAATAATAAAAAATTTCACTCGAAATAATGATCATGTGCAATAAGATCTAGAAAAAAAGACTCAAAAAGTAATATGCAATACGATACGATTTTATTTTCAGTTTCCCCAAGTGTAAATTTCACATGTTGGGGGAGGATGAAACCAATTTTCCATTTCTATTCTTCTTAAAACTAGTTAAAGTCAACAAGTATTGTTTTAGTAGTGGTAGTTGTTTATGTCGCTCGAGATCGAGTGGTAGCGGTCAACAACAATGGATACAGTTAATAATTTCTTGTTCTTATGGATGTAATACAAAATATTTTCTAGTCCGAGTATTCTTTTTCAGATTGGAAATAAATAAGAAGTGATTCTTATTTATTTCCATTATGTAAAAATTTTGTAGAGAATAAAATAACTAGTGTAAGACATTTTATGGATCTTGAAAAGGTTTGACAAAGATCTATAAAACCATACGAGGTGGAAAATTGATGGCACCTATTCACATCAACGTTTTGGTAATCATGTTTAAAACCATGGAAAGAGAGAGATTTTATATTGTATCAAGGTCATGAGTGATATAGCTTGACATAAAATAAGGGTCAACATACTACAGATGAGTGTGCGATTAATTTTCTCCCATGTTTGCATTAATGGGGTAATGCTAAGGAAATATTATGGTTAGCGCTCACATTCATATGGGTTCTATAATTAACATTAATGTAAATGTGAGTGAGAATATAATAATATTGTAATATGTTAAGTTGTTAAGAAATAACTCACACAAATAGGATTTTGGTGCAAGATTTGAGGAATGTATGTTATGAGTTCTTAATGAGTGGTTATAGGAGAAGTTATATATTTCCCTATTTATATGACATGCTTTCATATATTTTTATTGAGTTTGATTTAATTTAATTTAAAGAAGCATTATTTTTGTATTTAATCACCTGCAAACCATGACCAAACTTTGTATTCATAATATGCTCTATCAATTTTCCATACACATATGTGGGTTCATATGGTACTTTTTAAGGTAAATGCAAATCACTTATATATATATATATATATATATATATATATCTACATGACCTATGATGCTTGGAAATGTTCCGTACCAATCCCACCGAGGCTCCTAGGGAATCTACCTTTACTATTTCTTTATATTTAGGTTCTATCATTGTAAAATATACTACTTTCATTCCTTTTTTATGATGTATACATTGTGGTACACTATCATTTTTTATAACATGCTAACGAGTTCTTCAAGTGTAACATTTATCCTACAGGTGTTCTTCATATCATGGTTACCTTATTTGCTTGGTCCTTATTTATTGAAATTTTTGGAAAGATATGCATTATGCTTAATTTCATTTCTTTTTTCCTAATCCTGGATGGTTTCAAGTGTCTTATGAAATCCTAAGTAGTGTCCAAATTTTTCAGCTAGCTCCTCATTTTTATTTTAGCATGTTAATGTATACTTTGACTTATTTCTATTACATATTGCATACTTCTTTGTGGATAAAATTTTTGTCTAGCCTTTCCCATTATTTTAGATGTGTCATGGTTGTCACCATGTGCATTCCCTATTCCCTCTATAGAATTTCTATTTTAAATGTGCACGTTAGGTTCATCTTTCCTCGTTTGGGCCACACTCACCTTGGTTCATCTCACGTACCCCAAATGAGTGGGGAAATTATCTAGTAACTATTTCACCCTATGAGAGTCCAAAGACAAGAAAAAATGGTACATAGAAAAATCGGAACAAACAATAGTTAAGAAATAAGTTCAGAATCGACTCGATCCATAATCGGTGTAGGAAAAAGTTGCTCAACACAGTAAAGGAGTTGTTGGAGTTAGTGTCCCACATGAGTGTTTTTTGTCTAGAGGCATAAATAGGGACATTACATAATCAATAAGTTCTCAATAAAAATATTTTATGAATTACAACAAGTACTCGATTACAACTTAATATTAGAAAATAAGAACACAATTAGTGGCAACTTACATAATTTGAGAAATGGAACTAATTACTTTGTTTTCTTGTGATCAGTTGTGACCAATTTCTATCAAGTTTGTTACCATCTAAAGTGAAATTTATATATGGGAAATCATTAAAAGTTTTAGGAAAACTATATAGATCTCCCAATATTCTTCCCTCTATGACATGATGCCTAATTCTAGTGTAGCAACAAGACAAAAAAATTATCAGTCTAGCTACACAACATCTAAATCCTCAATTTAGCGACATGATGCTCAAATACTTAATTTGGTGATAGGACGCCTAAATCCTCAGTACTATTAGAATCATCTTGAAGAAAACACACATATAGGAACAATTATATCTCTTGTCTCATATCATTGAGGTGTATTCTATCCTTGATTCACTAGTATTTAATTGCACATATCTATATTTAGAATTATTGAGTTAAAGTTCAATTTTATTTTCCATGAGTATTGAATAGATTTATTTTCTATTGCAGGTATGACCTTAATTTGAAAAAAGGGAAACACCCAAATGGATCAAGGAAAAATTTCAAACCACAAGATTCTATGGAAAAGGAAATATCCAAGTAAAAAAATTAGGAATCATTTCTACTACATACCCAAGGTCACCCCTAGGATCCTTGTCATCTTCTACATTCCACCATACACATTCTCGTAATCTATTTTTAATGTGATATCAAGTATAATCCTTATTTGGCACACAATCCGTTACAACTCCATTAAGATCTCCACAAGGTATGTTCTTCTCATCTACTTTATGCTATAAAATATTCTTTCACCAACATAAAGTGGGGAAAAATGTATTCATGAAATCATGCACTTTCTATTTACATCATGCCTCTAAGTATGTCATTATATGCATGATTCCTAAGCGAGAAAACTAGACATTAACAACACTTATTTTTAATTTTACAATACTTTATCCCTTTTGCATCACGTTGACATTTAATTTTCTTCGATTGTCACTTTACTTTTGGATAATAGACAACATATGAGTTAGCTCTATATTTTATATTTTATTATCCAAACTTCCCTCATAATACCTCATTTAGGGACACATCGCTAGGTGCTATTGTCCCCTTTGGGTGCTTTTTTCCTTTTCCCACCTTTTCTCAAGTTTAAAATTCAATATCATTTTTATCTTTTCTAAAATATCTTTTATAACTTTGGGTTGACTTTTTTTTGTTGATAAAACAATTCAAAAAAACTAATCATGTGTGTATGTTTGAGTGTGTGTGAGTGACTAATTCACCGTTATTAGGGGTAGGACAATTTCAGACTAATACTTACTATCTACTACTTGGAAAAGTGAAACATTCAAGGACTACATTTGTTATACATTATTCACTTTGTAGGAGGGATAATTCTAAATTACACCTCACACATTCATATTTGGGAAAACCAATTAGTTTTATCTCTGTTATTTTGGTGTGACTGGCACAAGGGACATCTAGCTTCAAGGGAAAAATTCACATGCACACGCACATGCACATACATGCACACACATAGACACGCACACACAAACACACACGCACACACACACATACAAGCACATGCACACACACATGCACACACACATGCACACGCACATGCACATGCACACGCACATGCACATGCACACACACATGCACACGCACACGCACATGCACATGGGCACACACATGCACATGCACATGCACACGCACAAGCATACGCACACACATGCACATGCACATGCACACACACACACATGCACATGCACAAACATGTGCACACGTGCACACACACACACACACACACACACACACTTGAACTACATATAGTTTAAAATGTAGTGCAAATCTTGGTGAAGATAACATTGGGGTGACCACCGAGGTCAATTTGACTCAAGCATATGCATTATTTATTGTATTCAACATTTGAATGACCCTTGCGTAGGTAGCTAGAGTTTGTTTATTAGGTTGAAGTGTGAAAGTGAAACCCTACAACAAAATGGATGTGAAAAAGAGAAAAAAGAAGAAGATAAGTTCAAACCATAAAAATATCCCAAGAAAAGTTATTTTTAGGACACTATCACGGTTCGGATACCATCTCCCAAGTGGTCCCTGTCCTCATCTCAGTGGTCCTATCCGAAGGAGTTTCAAATCCCCATTTCTCATACAAAACTTACGTAGTCCACATCTAGCATGTTCCACTTAATTTCCAACCTAAAATCAATTGAAATTTTTAGATTAGGTATTTACCTTAGCTCATGTTCACCTAGGTACTTTATTGACTTTTATTGTATTTATCCTCACCCACTTATGTGTGTGGATATTTCTTTTTATTTATTTAGATATTAGGGGATATTATCTAGTTGTTAGGTGTAGTTATTTCCTTGATCTATGGTATTGAATAGTTCTTTCCTTGATGTATGGCGTTGATTAGATCCTTGATGTATAGTTCTCTCCTAAATCTATGGACTTAACTAGTTCTTTGATGACTAGTTCTCTCCTTGAATTATGGCGTGATCTATAACCTTGACTAATTCTTAGAGTTTTATTCCTTTCCTATATAAGCAAGGCCCATTCTCATTATATTTAATTGAGTTCCATAATAATATATGATTTTGCTTCGCATTTGTTTTCAAAGGTTTTATGTAAAGTTATTTTGGTGAATTTCTTTCATCTTATTGATCGTAGTGTTTGATTAGCATCTGTGTTCTTGGATTGGTACGATCTAGTTATTGTTCCTTTTAGAAATTTTGTAATATAAGAGGGCTTAAAGATTTTGATTCTAACTAGTAGGTGCTTAGCTCCATCCCCTTTTAATTTTATTTGTGTGGTGAAGGCAAGAGAAATTTCTTCTATTTAGTGGCAACTAAAATAAGTAGTAAGAGAGCATAATATTGAAAAACTTATATCTTTTGATCGATAGCTCAGTTTTGAGTGCCTTTTTTACAAAAGTTCTTGTTTTTTAATGCTCTTTTCATTGCAAATATTTATTTTGAGAATCGCACTAAAATTATAAAGTTCCATATTATAACACGCACTCATTATGAAGTGCCAAAATTTGGGGGATCTTGTTGCATTGCTTAGTTCTTTCATTTCTTTTGGTGATTTTTAAGGATGGTGTGTTTATCTACTTCTACATTAGATCATGTTGAGCCATTAACAACACATAATTAGCACACATGGAAACCATGAATGGAAACAATAATTAAGTGGAAAGAATTATGGGCTTTAACTTCTTCTGTAACAACCAATGTTCACTAGATAATATGAGAAATTGAATGATTTATTTGGTAAGGTGGATCATATGAGAGCCATGCAACTTGAAATTGAGATCACCTCTCTTAATCCTGAATATTTTCCAACAATTATAGACTATCTTACCAATTTTAAGCATGTGTTGACACAATTGAAGGGAGTAGAAGAGATAAGAAAGATGAAGAGTGTGTTTACTTTATTCTATCCAAGTTGAGAGGAGCATTCCAAATTTTTGCTTCCACCTTTTTCTATAGCATGGATGCCTTAGGTGACACATTCAAAATGCCTAACTTAGAAACATTTTGTGAAAGACTTACTAAGGAAAAATTTAAATTGTCTCACCTTGAGTCTTTCACCTCTCAAAAGTCATTAGTTGCATCTAATCCTAAGGGCAAGGGAAAACTAAACAGTAAAACCAAATCCACACCTTCTCCATCTCAAAATTCTCCTAAACACAAAGAAAACAACTCAAAACCAAAGGAGTATTCTAAATCAAAGAATAAGTCTAGCCGTTCATGCTATTTTTATGGGGGTAGTAATCATGAAGAACATAGGTGTTATAAGTGAATGCAAGCCTTAGAGGATGCTATTACGAAATAGAAAATTTCTATCTCCACACCAACTCTTTATAATGAACATGGAAAAGAACTTAATGTTGTTGGGAGATCTCGGTCACCACTTACAGCATCTAGGTTATAGATTTTGGTGCTTCTCATCACATGACTTCTTCCAAGGAGTCTTTTGTTTCTCTAGATTTGAGTTCTACTTCCAAAATTGATGTTGGAGATTCTTCCTTTCTTTATGTTAAAGGAAAAGGTGATATATAGCTTGATGGTGGCAGTATCAAGATGCACTATATGTTCTAACATCACTAAAAATTGTCTATCTCGTATATCAAATTTTTCATTGGTCAAGGAAAAAAGTGAGTTTTACACCACATGGAGAAGAAGTACAAACTTTGTTGGAGTCTCATTCACTCATTAGTCGGGGTATTTGATCATAGTTCTAGACTATATCACTTTGAGAGTTTTGATGACATGTCTTCTATAGGGTTATGATTGGTTTCTCATGCAGATTTAGAGAGTAAGCTTTGGCATGAAAGATCTGGACATCTCAATTACAGATATCTAAAGGAGTTGAGCACTCATGGTATGGTAGATGGTATTTCTAGAGTTTCTTTTCTTGAGGGAGTTTGTCATGGTTGTGGATTAGGAAAGAACACCAAGATCCTTTTCCTAATAATTTTTTTAAGAGAGATTCTTCACCACTTCAGCTTGTGCATATTGACTTGATGGTTTTTCCTACCCCATATTTCAACGGAGCTAAGTATGCACTTACGTTTATTGATAATTTCTCGAGGCATACTTGGGTTTATTTTCTCAAGTAAAAAAGTGATGTTTTTTCACACTTCAAAGTCTTCAAGGCTTTGGTCGAGAAATAATATTCTAGTAGCATAAATAACCTTTGTACTAAAAATGGGGGAAGTACTTCAACAATGAGTTTTCTAACTTTTTTGGCAACTCAAGGCATTATTCACCAACATTTTGTTCCTCATACTCCACAACATAATGGCTTAGTAGAAAGGAAGAATAGAAATTTGAAGGAAATGGCTAACTATATGATGCATTCTAGAGATATACCTCCTATCTACTAGGAAGAAGCAGTTAATTGTGCTAACTACATTCAAAATCGCACACCCCACAAAGCACTTGAGAATTTGACTCCAGAGGAACTTGGTCCAACACTAAGCCAGATGTATCATTTTTTTGAGTCTTTGGGAGCCATGCTTCGGCATTTGTGCCAAATAAGAAAAGGAAATATTTGGATAAGAAGAGTAAAACCTTGATCTTTGTAGGGTATTGTGAGTACATGAGAGCTTATCATCTTTTATATCCGATACACAAGATGTTCTTTTCGAACACATGTTCGGTTTGATGAGTGCTTAAATCCTCATGATTCTTCATCTTCTTCCATGCCTCCTTTGTCTTCATCTCATCTTGAGGATCCTTTATTTGAGTAGATTGATGAGGAGGTTATAGATGTTGTTGAGGATCCTATTCCCAATGATGTTGTCATTATGCCTAAGTGGGATCCTACTATTTTTTCGAGGCAACACCTTTCATACAGTGCTTTCACCCACTAAGCATCATCACACACATTCTACAGGTTTTGGACTTTTATGTCGGGAAGTTTATGAGGATCCACAATATTTTTCAAAGGCTCATGTGATACAAGAGTGGGATGATCCAATGACAGCTGCGTGTTCTTCATTGATGAAGAATCGTACTTGGGATTTGGTATCTCTTCCTAAAGGAAGAAATATGGTTAGGTGTGAGTGGGTATACTAAACCAAATATGCAGTATATGGGTCCATTGAAAATTATAAGGCTCATATTGTTGTAAAGGGTTTTTCACAAGTTGAAGGTATTGATTACTCGAGACTTTTGCACCCATTGCCAAGACGGATTCTATATGCCTTGTAATTTTTATTGCTACATCACATGGGTGGCCCGTATACCAAATGGACGTGAAGAGTTCCTTCTTACATGGAGATCTACAAGAGGAAATATACACAGAGTAGCCAGTTGGATTTTTGTAGGAATCTTCTCTTGTTTGTAGGCTCGTGAGGTCTCTCTATGGTTTTAAACAAGCCCCTCAGGCTTGATATGAGAAGATCGATTATTTTATTCTATCTACTAGTTTTGTTCATTGCCACCCCCATCATATAGTGTATTTCTAGCATGTTGGTGAGGATATTGTGATACTTGTCTTGTATGTTGAAGATATGTTACTTATTGGCAGCTCTTCTTCCCACATTCAAAGTATTCAAAAGGCTCTTTCTACACAATTTGGCATGACAGATCTTGGGCTATTACATTATTTCTTTGTTTTGTAGATTTCTTAGATAGATTCAAGGATTCATTTGTGTCAACAAAAGTACACCCATGATTTTCTTAGAGCATTGATATGGTTGATTGCAAGCCAAGTCCATCTCCTTTCGGTCTACGGTTAGTCTTACTTCCACATGTACCACACCACTCGTGACCGTACATTGTATAGGCGGTTGGTTGGGAGTCTCATGTACTTGACCCATACTCACCCTAATATTTCATTTGCAGTAGGGCTTATATCTCGGTTTTCACATTCTCCTCATAGTAGTCATTGGTAGGTGCTCAAAGGATTTTGTGCTATTTGTAGAGCACTTCCCACTTTGGCCTATACTACACTAAGGATTCTACTCGAGTTAGTTGGGTATACAGATTCATATTGGGTAGGCTATATTGATGACATGTATTCCACTTCGGCTATCTTTTATGCCTTGGTTCTTCTCCAGTTGCTTGGGCATGTAAAAAGAAACAAGCTATTGCTCTTTCATCTTCGGAGGAAAAGTACGGGCGATGAGTTACAACAAGTCACCAGATTATTTGGCTTCTATAGTTATTGACAAAGTACTTTGGTGTGACAACCAAAGTGCAATTCACATTTCTCATAGCCTAGTTGAGCACCAATGGAGAAATCATTTTTAGAAAGATATCCACTTCATTCGTTAGCACATTCGGGATGGAGTTCTTTGCTTGAGTACATTCCAATTCAGCCACGAGTTGAGACATCTTTACAAAGCCATTTGCATCACCTCACTACCTTGAGTTACATGGAATGCTTAGGGTTTGAAGTTATTATTGGGGGTGTTCATGAGAACATCTTGCTCCTTCTTTTTCTTTCTTTTTCCTTATAGCAGGATTCTTTCCTTCTTTTGGTTCGATATTTCTTCATGGATATATTGTACATGAGTACCTCATCGGGGATAGTTATAGGGACTCATACTATGGACATGCCACTTCAATATTTGGCCCCTAACTTCACTTGAGGGCGGGTGTTAAAGTAGGTATTTACCTTAGCTCATGTTCACCTAGGTACTTTATTTACATTTATTGTATTTATCCACACCCATTTATGTGTGTGGATATTTATTTTTATTTATTTAGATATTAGGGTGATATTATCTAGTTGTTAGGTATAGTTTTTCCTTGATCTATGGTATTGACTAGATCCTTGATGTATGTCAGTTCTCTCCTAAATCTATGGACTTTACTAGTTATTTGATGACTAGTTTTTCCATGATTTATGGCTTGATCTACGACCTTGATTGGTTCTTAGATTGTTATTCCTTGCCTATATAAGCAAGGCCCATTCTAATTGCATTTCATTGAGTTCCATAATAATATATGATATTGCTTTACTCATTTTTTACAAAGGTTTTATGTAAAGTTATTACGCGAATTGCTTTCATGTTATTGATAGTTGTGTTTGATTAGCATCTATGTTCTTGGCTTGGTGTGATTTGGTTATCATTCCTTTTAGAAACTTTTTAATATAATATAAATAACTCTTATCTCACTATTACTTACACTTGCTTGTTATGTACATGATGGAACTTTCATTCTTGTTAATTTCATTTGATCACAGTCATCTTATTATGATTTAATTTTTGTTAAATCAAAATGAATGAAAAATCCATTCATTGAAAAGACCTACGGCATGTAGTATTGCAACTATAATAGGTACCACCAATGCAACGATAGGATATCCTAATGATGAACTTAATGTTGAGTTATTTATTGTTAGTGATGTAAGTGTAGACACCAAATTCGTGTCTCACGACCCCTTGTGACCCGCATCCCATTTCGCAACCTAACCTCATTACCTAAACTTTACACAATTATTTATTAATTACCTTGTAATTGATAAATCCACATCACCTTACCTACCACCTCACTTGGCCACCTCACCATGACCTAGCCCTAACCCTAAACTAACCTAATTAGGACCCATGACTTGGTCTAGACTCACATCCATAACTAATGCCTCCTTACTCGCACCCAAAGCCGACCTTCTAGCCACTTGACCAAGCCCATGGCCCTGATCTCTCGGGAGAAAAGCGGGAAGGTGGGCTATTTTACTAAAAATAGCCTACTTTTTCCTAACCGATGCTTGGTTCTACTCGGCCGCCGTCGGTTACGCAACCGCCATCGGTTCCCTGTAAATGGGCTTCCCAAACCAAAACAACGGATCGGAATTTCATTTTGGAGATCAGTCGAAGGATTTTTAATCAAAGGAGAGTCCAAAGCGATCAGCAGGGGTCCAGAACTTCACTTGACCAAGCAGAGACGAGTAAAGAAACCAGAAGAGTTGGCAGCAAAGGAGATCAACTTGCACCTTCATCAAAAAAAATAGTAAGTTATATCTTGCATGTCCTCCATTATAACATTTCTTGTGCTTTTGGAATTGTAATCTTCCCAAATCCGTTCCAGAACCCATTATCTAACGTACCATTGCCTCTAACTATCATTCCTTAGCTTCTAACCATCCCATTTCTCAATACTATCCAAAAACCAGCCATTACAAACACCACAACCAGCCCAGAAGATCCTAGAACCAACCGGTATCGGTTATCAGTGACCGCCATCGGTTATAGGTAACCGGCATCGGTTCCTTTGATCAAAACCAAGAAAAACAGCCTTTTCCCTACCCAGTTCCACGAAACAATTTAATTGGTACTCTACAGTATTTTGTGTTAATTCATATTAGCAGGGGAACTGACCACCTTCGAAAGGAAGTTTCATACTTCACAGGCCCAAGGCAGTTCCCTCATTTATTATCTAATCAAAATCTTGTGGTCTTGTGTTCTTATTTGCAGGTAGTCCTTCCAAGACAAAAAGGAGTTCTTCGCAGTCAGCCTGATCTTTCTCTACGGTATGCGCACATCATCTCGACATTCTACAGGTATTCCTCCTAACCCTAACCTTATCTGTTTCTATAAGGAAGCGAAGCATTCCAGTGAAACATTTTGGCACGCCCGGTGGGACCCATTTTGGGTTTTTCTTTATTTCTTGCTTGCTTTTATTATAGGGAGCATACTTGCTGTTTTCTTCTTCTAGAGATATTCACAGGGTATTTTATTATTCTGGTAAAAGAACTTGCTTTGTTTTTGCATCTTGCATTAGTAAAAGTCATCTCTTTTGCTTCATCGAATATCACTTTCGATTTGGGTTTTAAAACACATGCATTGCATTCCTGCCTGTTGTTTTTCAATTCTAGTGAACATAGATTAAGTAACAGGTCGTACACGTGGGGGTGATATCCACGGTATTGACAGGAAATTAACCTTAGTTTCACTGCACAACACGTACCGAATCACTTCACAATTAACACAACAGCTCAAACATCCCCCCTTTTTTCCGCGGTATTCCTCCGCCCGATTGAGGTAACCTTATAAGCCAAAACAACTTGACATTTCCCCTAAGTCTCTTGTTTAGGATTCTGACATCATTCTACGTCTAAAGGCATAAGCCCACAATAATTAAAATTAACCCTAAGGTTAATCTCTGCATTTGCGTGTGCCTCTTGCTTGTTTTCAAATCCTGTTTTCTCTGTCATACTTTGTCTTCTGTGATCAATAAGTCGCTAAACTACTCAACGTTGCTAAAAATCAAATTAGCAGCCCCTTTGTATCTTCTTATTCTAGATTTTTGACACCGGCATCGGTTAAGGGACCGACGTCGTTTGCCCTCTGACCGACACCGGTTACCAAACCGATATCGATTCTTGCTCTCTCTCTCGACAAACGACAAACCAGCAACTTGCCAAATTCACCATTCTGAGGTTGTTTTTGTCCTTGATAGATTGAAACTTTCCTGTGTGTTCAGTCTATGGTTGTCATCACTCGAAAGCAAGCCACCGCCATGGTTTCACACGCTTGCTCTGTTCTTTGCTGAATCACCCCTTCACATTCTATAGGAAACCCTACGGACACTAGTGAGATCCCCAAATTCTGTAGGAGACAAGGACTTTGCCAAATTTACGGATGCTAATCCCAGTATTTGTCAATACTATTTGTCTCATACCCCTGACCGTACGCCTGATGGTCAGCTCCTTATGGGCATGCCTATTAGTATAGCTGCTCATTTAGCTCCTACTCCTCCTGATAACAATACCTTACTTCCTGCATCGCTAGCCCCGTCTCCCAATCCGACAGCGGCAGAGGTTCATACGACCCCGATTAGCTTTCCTTTTGTTAATCTTGGACCCCACGTATCGCTACCACCAACTGCCCCTATCTCATCTCTCTTTCAGACCACTCCATTCATGACTTACTCTCTGCCACCTATTCAAACGAGCTTTCCTTCTCAAGCTCCGCCTACCTTTTCATTCCCGTATACGTATCCAGTGACCTCAACACCTTATATGGGACACCCCTATTCTGTGGCACCATCATCTCATCCAACCACAGATTTCATCAAGCAAATGATGGACAAAATGCAAAACCTGGAGGCTTCCGTTTCAGGAAGTCGTAGCGCCTTGACATACGAGCAAGTTTGTCGGGAGCCCATTCACCCTTCTGTCCCCCTTCATTCTTATCCGCCTCAATGGGAGTTGCCAAAGTTTACTCGTTTTAACAGTAAAGAGGATCCTCAACAACACTTGCGATCATTTAGACATGCTTGTTATTTGATTGCCCATGATGATGCCTTGTTACTCCGCACCTTTCCCATGTCCTTATCAGGGCCTCTTGCTTGAGGTGGTACAGTGCTTTAACCCAAAGACTCAATCTTCTCTTTTAACCAACTAGCCCAATCTTTCTTGGATCATTTCTCCATTAACATTGCAAGAAAGTATCTATCACCCGACCTCTATGCCATCCGACAGATTCGAAGGCGAATCTATCGCAGATTTCGTTGGACGATGGCGGGCCTTATCAACCAACTTACGTATGCCTTGCCTCAAACCGAACTTATCGAACTCTTTACGCGGGCCTGCGCTAAGCACATCTCCCCTACCCTCCAAATTCAAACTTTCCGTACATTCGACGAGGCCTTTACTATGGCTCGAAAATTAGAAATTCGAGCCTTAGAGGAAGAGAAATTGCGGTTGCGCAACAAGAACTCCACTTTCCGAACTCCTGATTCTACCAATAAACCAAATACCACCACTCCTCACGCGTCAACCTCTTCTAAATCAAAAGGAGCTGTCCCACGCGGTGATGGTCAAATCCCAACCACCGTCGATACTCCACCAAAACCACCTATAAATACAAAGCTGAGCCCACCAATTACACTCCCTTGGGAGAAACTTATGGCGTCATCCTAGAGAAATTGCTCAAAGCTGGGGCTATCACCTTGCCCCCTGTAAAACCTCACTCTGGGTTTGACTCCACCCGCGCAATACCTTCCTGGTACAAAGAAAATGACTTTTGTAACTTTCACCGCGTAAAGGACATAGTCATGAAAACTGCAAGATGTTGAAAAACATAGTGCAGGAAATGGTTGATGCAGGGGATATAACACTCGATAATCCTAACGCCCCTGCTAACCGAAATCTGAAAATTTTCAACAAGCCATTCCCGAATCACTCGTCCAGCAGCAACGTAAACCAAGATATCTTAGCTGAGGAGAGTGTTCATGAGATCCATGCAGTATTCGATACCCAGCCAAAAGCCTCTATCGAGAAAATTTTGAATCAAGCCTCTTCACTAACACAGGAGCCCGAACCTCCTTTACCACCATCAAGCCAAAGCGAAATCATTCCTTTACCCATAGAAGAGTTAGCTGCCCAGGCTTCCCTTCCCATTAATGAGTCTTCTTACACCACATCCCTACAAGACTGCGAGCGGATGTTGTCTAATCTATCCATTTCCCAGACGTCTCCTTCTACCACTCTTGCCGCACAAGAGGAGGGTACGCCACTCCTTTTGACATCCTTAGATGAGAAATCTCTCGCACCGACATCATTAAATTCTTTAGCCATGACAGATCCCCTCCAACATGCCCTTCTGCCTATTAGTCCCTCATCACCTAAATCTTTTCAACAACCCGTCGACCTCTTAGCATCTACTGATACAGTGCCCCATCCGCCTCCTGTGTCACACCCGCAATGGATTGGAATTACAACTCACTTTTCCTCTGTACCAAAATTACAAATTACACCTGGAGACTGTCATTCCACAGAAGATAGACAGGCCCTATGGGAACGTTTGAGTACTCCTGTTTCTACTCAAATGCAAATGACTGATCCCGATGTCTCCACCATCTACCCGAAGTGCTTACAGAAGCTTAAAATGCCCCTGTTCTCGCCTTCACCCCCCTCACCTCTACCAAATTCCCCGTCCACTTCTATCAACTTAACCAGATCTTCCCCTACGCTTGGGACCTCACCAATGCCCAGTCTAACACACCCGCCTAAGCGACTCGATTTATCCCAAAATAAACCCGCCCCGCCACCTAGGAGACAAACGCAATCCGGGCCTCTATCAAAACCCTCATCTTCACACCCACCTTCCATATTGGGACCTCATCCCTCCACCTTACATCAATATATCATACCTCCTTTGTTTTTACGCAAAGCGACCTACGCCTTTTACACCTATACGAGAGATCAAAGGGTATCACAACATCGTTACCCGCGTATCCGGTCCACCTATCAACCCTAAACCAATCCCATCATCAAAGGATTTATTTTCTGTCACTCCCCTTTCTCCGTGGTTGTTTCCCGCTACCATGCCATCGTAGCCTCATCATCTAACCAATTTGACGTAACTTCACGTGTCCAAGAAACCACGTTTAGTGAAAAACATGTGTCAGCACCCCTCGACTAAACCACCACCCATACGAACTAAACACGCCCAAACATTACCACAACCCACACAATCAATACCCTCATCTTCTTCTGATTTTGACCCACTCAAAGGATCCTACGCCAAAATCCTTGCTATGTTGGTGGAGAATGCGACCATCTCCCTACCCCCACTTAGACCTTATGACCCGTCTAAGCCCCGACCTGTGGATTATGATGAGTCTAAAATCTGCGCCTATCACCGCACACCTGGACATGATGTAGAAGGATGCAAAGCTCTAAAAACCATCCTTCGCCAGTCACCTCTTCCGGATCGAAAGATTAAGAAAGACAACTTACGAAGGGAGAGACCTCTAGCGTCAATTCCCTCTACTATACCATCTGTCCCCGCCTCACCAAGATCGATCATTATTACAACCCCACCTCTTGAAGACCATGAATTATCCCAACCATCTTCTTCATCTCAGGTCTACGAGATTAATATGATTAGTGTCGCTACTCGAGGACAGAAAAACAATGGGAAAGCAAAAGAAAACACACCTACGACATCTCTTTCTCCTTCAACCATCCCGATTACACCACCACCTAAAGTGGTTATTCGCGGACCCGCCTATCCCGTCTCTAATGGAGTTGCCCACCGAACCATGATCAAACAGCTTCATCAATCGCGTAAAAATGACACTATATGATCTCATTCGGACTTATGAATCTCATCGACTAGCTCTCGTTGAGATCCTTGAGGATAGAGGTTTTTCCCAATGAAACCCTGCCCGTGGCCTCCATTCTAACACCCAATCACGTTTCCTCTCTCACCAAACAATCCATCTCCCCCACCACTTCTGTCTCAAAACAACAAGCCGCTGCAGTTAGTTTCTCGGAAGATGAAATTATCGACTTTGGTATAGAAGACCCTGACCCTGCCCTTTTCATTTCCGCTTACGTCCGGGACATTCGAGTACGTCGGGTTATGATTGACGGGGGCGCTAGCTTAAACATCATCTCTTCAAAAGCCTTCCAACAAATGAACATCCCTTCTAGTTGCATGTGTGCCAACCCCATCATGTTGCGGTCATTCAATGATGCTATTACTTCTACATTGGGCACCGTGATCCTCAACATTCGCGTAGGACCACGTACTTTACCCGAACTCTTCTATGTCCTTGAAGGAGAGTTCCAATATAATATATTGCTAGGTCGTCCTTGGATCCGGGCCATGGGATGCGTTCCCTCAACATTACATCGATGTATAAAATTTGAGTACGAGGGGAAGTCCTACACTGTAAAAGCTGATCCTCCCCCCTTCAAAACTTGCAATATGTTATACCGCCCAAACGATGTGCTTATACCAATTAAGACACCCATACATTCAACCCAACCATCCTCTTCCAATATACCTCAACCGTCCACCTCAACTGCACCTACAACTGATGAAACCACCGTCGCACAAACCACTTCTCTTCCCGCAGCTAACATCCCAACCTCCGACCCCTTAGTAGACATTTTTCATCGCCTTACGCTGGGGGAGTATCGCCTATATAACGTTAGTTCTTTCCCTACCCCGCAGGAGTACGGACAATTACATGCACACCCCACCTACGACCGTCGCGTGGGGGAGATAATCTCTTACGGACCACCCCATTGTCGCACTAACCTAACATATGGGGGTGTTGACGCATCCTCCATTACCCCTGAACCTCCTCTTGGCGTGGTTCCCTTCCAATCCGATTTTCAATACTTGACAAATCGTCGTTTCGCCCTCACCTTCTTGACTCGCTGTGCGTGGAAAGGCTTTGGTTTTGGCCTTTACGAACAAGGCCGACATACTCTCATCCCCATCACCACACGCAAACATAATGATCGCAGTGGTCTTGGTTTTTCCGAAACACCTACGCAGGAGACACCTCCTGTCAGCTGTATCCTGGAAGAAGAAGACGTTGCCCCTACCGAACCATCATCACCCACTTTGCCATCATCTCCCACAGAATCGATGGACCCTGAATCTATCCCTCCTAACTTTTTTTTTTCATAAATGCTATCTTCATAGGTCCTCTCACTTATCAACGCGATAATGAGGACCCATCTTCTCTTCCCCTTCTGTATCCAGACATGATCGAAGAGGATTCGCCTTTGATTAATGTTGTTGAATGCCAGGATGACGACTCCATCCTCACTTACCTAGGCGCGGATGATTCTTATATTCAACGTGCCTTACCATCTGAAACTCAAACCATGCTGAACGAATCTACTATAGAAATCAACATCCACACGGAGGAAGATCCTCACATAGTGAAGATCGGACAATCACTTGACACATCAGAACAAGCCGCCTTTACCACCTTTCTCCGTGCTCGCAACCAAGCTTTCGCATGGTCTTACGCTGACATGCCAGGAATTGATCCTACCATTGCCGTCCATAACATCACTCTAAACCCCGATTCCAAACCAGTCAAGCAGAAATTGAGAAAAATGCATCCACGCATTGCTCTCTTGGTCAAAGAGGAGCTCCAACGACTCCTTTCTGTTTCCTTCATTCTGCCTATTGACTATCCTCAATGGATTTCTAACATCGTACCTATCACGAAAGCGACGGGGGACTTCGGATATGGATTTTCGGGATCTTAACCTCGCTTGCCTAAGGATGACTTCCCCCTCCCAAGTATTGATCAACTTGTTGATCTCACTGTGAGGTCATGAAATGCTTTCTCTCATGGATGGCTTTTGAGTTCTGACCAAATTTTGGTTGCCCCTGCCGATCAACACAAAACTGCCTTCATAACTCCTTGGGGAACTTTCTGTTACCGTGTAATGCCGTTTGGCCTTAAGAATGCTGGTGCGACCTATCAGCGGGCTATGACCTACATTTTCCATGACATTATGCACACTATCCTCGAAGATTACGTCGATGATCTTCTTGGCAAGTCTAAACATCGCGGTGAACATCTCGATGTTTTAACCATTATTTTTGATGCTTTGTTACAATGATTCTGTCCGTCTTCGACCAAAGAAATGTGTCTTTGGTGTCCTTTCGGGGAAACTTCTGGGCTTTATCGTCTCTTTACGTGGCATTGAGGTCGATCCATCTAAAGTAAAAGCTATCCTAGAAATGCCCCCACCCAAAAACCTTAAACAATTGCGTAGTTTGCAGGGTAAACTTCAATCCATCCGGCGTTTCATTTCCCAACTCTCGGATCGATGTCACCCTTTTCATCACCTTCTAAAAAAGGACGTTGCCTTTCAATGGAGTGAGGAGTGTCACCAAGCCTTCGAAGCTCTCAAAACATATCTCTTGCAACCACCTGTGCTTATCCCACCCCAGGACGACCGTCCTTTCTACCTTTATCTTTCCGCCACCGACCATCTTATAGGAGCTATGCTCGCCCATCGAGACAGCACGCCGAGAGCGAGCCGTTTCTTATATAAGTCGTACCCTCGTGGATTACGAGACTAGGTATACACATGTAGAAAAATTGTGCTGGCCCTATCATTCGTCGCCACCAAACTCCGACATTACCTCTGAATCACAAAAATTTCGTCATCACCAACACGGACCCCATTCATTATATGTACGCCAAACCACACCTAAACCAACGCATCGCTCGATGGCTCATGCTCCTCGCCGACCTCGACCTTGAGTTTATACTGAGAAATCAATCAAAGGACAAACTCTTGCAGATCAACTTCGGAGGCCCTCTGCACAGGGAACAATTTACCAATTTTACCTTCCCGACGAACTCATCGCCACTCTTTCGCTCGGAGAAGTGTCGTATCAAATGACCCTCTTCTTCGATGGATCTAAGTGCCGGTAGCGGCGGAGGAGCCGGCATTGTTCTCATCCTCTTGACGCCTGAACCTATGCCTCTTTCATTCCGACTTGATTTCCCTTGCACTAATAATACAGACGGAATACGAGGCCCTTGTTCTAGGTCTCGAGTTGCGTTACACTTAGGTATCAAATCTATCAACATTTTTGGCGACTCTCAATTGGTAGTCAATCAAGTTACGGGCATCTACCAATGTAAAAACGAGGAACTTCAGAAGTACAAACACCATGTGGATTCACTTCTAGCTTTATTTACCCACTATTCTATACAAACCATTCCCCGCTCCACTAACAAATTTGCGGATACTATGGCTTGCTTAGCCTCGCAAATTCCCGCCGCGCCAACTGACTCTGAATTATTCGTTGTGGTCCAGCAACTTTTTGCACCATCCTATTCAACCCCGGTAGTTTGCATGATAAATACTGTGTCTACTAATTCGCAGGATACCTGGTACCACCAATTTCACGACTACCTTACGATCTCGGTTCTCCCACATGACCTTACTAGTAACGGAAAACGTGCTTTTCTTAAAAGTGTTTCGCGTTATGTTGTCATGGGAGGACTCCTCTATAAACGTGGCTTTGATGGCATCCTCCTTCGCTGTCTAACCGGCGCAGAAGTCACCTATACCATCCAACAAGTACACGATGGGATTTGTGGTGGACATTTTAGTGGCCTTGCCGTGGCTAAACGAATCCTTCGCCTAGGTTATTATTGGCCTACTCTCAATAACGACTGCTACGAATATGTTAAGCGCTGTGTCATGTGTCAACAACATGCCAATCTTCAACATACTCCTAGCCACCCGCTACAGGTCGCACGAGATCTTTGGCCTTTCTCACAATGGGGTTTAGACCTTATTGGTGAGATTCACCCGACCTCTTCACAACGTCACCGTTGGATAATCACAGCGACCGAATATTACACAAAATGGGTGGAGGCCGTTCCACTCATTTCAATCAAAAAAGAAAAAATTGTCGAATTCATTAACCATCACATTATTCTGTCGTTTTGGTATTCCTCATCGCCTAATAACAGATAATGGTAAATCTTTCAAAAATAAGTTGTTCTACAAGACCTTTGTGACAACTTTGGTATCAAACTTAGCTTCTCATCGCCTTACTATCCGCATGAGGCCAATGGTCAGGCTGAATCTTCTAATAAAACTCTAACCAAAATCCTCATGAAAGTTGTCAATGAATCTGGAAGAAATTGGCACGATCACATTCCCTTTGCCCTTTGGGCTTATCGTACTAGCATTCGTACCTCCACTAATGCCACACCTTTTTCATTGGTATATGGTACCGAGGCTGTTTTGCCTCTCGAAATACAAATACCCTCCCTTAGAATATCTCTTCAAGATATTCTCACCAACGATGATTTCCGCCAAGAGCGGTTAGCCCAATTAGAGCTTCTTGACGAACGACGTCTTACAGCTCTCGATCACCTCCAAATCTATCAAAAACGCATCAAGCGTGCTTATGATAAGCGACTTCATGAGCGTACATTTAAGGTTGGTGATCTTGTCCTCAAAGAGAATCAACATGTAACCAAACTAGAAAAGAGCAAACGTGGAAAATTTGCTCCCAATTGGATTGGGCCTTATATAATCACTCACACCTATGGATCAGGCACTTATCGTTTAGCTTCGCTTAATGGTAAACCTGAGCCTGAACCCCTTAATGCCTTGCATCTTCGACCATTCTACTGTTGAATCTAGTGTTATATCACTCCTTATCTACCTCTTTGCTCGTCCCTTGAGCTCATTTACCGCTACATACACTTTGTTTTCTATATCTCCGAATAAAATCAAGCTCACCCCTCACCTCCCCTTACGATGCCTTCCCCTTCTTAGTCTAGTCCATGACTTCAAAGTATTAAAATAAGCCGTATTCTTATGGGATTTTCTTGAGTCAAACTTCCTACTAAACTAGATGCTTCACGCCAAAAGAACATCTAGTTATCTAAAATTAAATATAGACTGCTCCCTCGAAGGACAACTATATGCCAAACTATTCTTTGCTACTTATAAATAGTTTGCTCCTAAAGGACATGACTATGCACTAAAATCATCTCTACTACTATAAATAGTTTGCTCCCAGAAGGACAACTATACATAGTCAGCCTTTATCCGAAGCTTCTCGCATTGATCGAAACCAGTGAAGACCTCAAGAATAATACAATCAATATCCCTTATAGACTTCCCGCATCGATCAGTCTACATTTAATAAAATAAAAGCCTCATACAAAAGAACTTTTTGGGTCATGGACTTGTCTATTTAGGGTAGGTTCTCTTTCGTTGTAACAAGTTCTTTGTACCTCAGCTATATCATCCACATCACCTCACCATTTGTTTCAACTCAAGGGACGTAACGTACACCTGATATATTGTGATCATACAACTCTTTTCAACTATGGACTTCTCGTCTATACACGGCACTTAGGGCTTCAGGCTCGTTCTACGTTGTGTGGTTTGTTTAGCTCTTTTCACCTACGGAGCACTCTTTCTGCTTTGCCTCACATCTAGAATTGTGTGTTGATCTTAATCAGGACACTATCCCCTACTACTTGGGTATGCTAACCTTTTGCTTTACCTATACCTACACCAACAATATTATCCTACCTACACCAACAACATTACCCTACCAACATCAAATTTTTTTTTTTTTACCAAACGACAAATTGCCTAAACCACACCAAATTGCCTAAAATCACCCCTCCCTGATCCTAAGGGAGAACTACATCGGTCTCGAGGCCCTTCCTTGCTTTGTGCGATGGGCTATGTAGGCAAAGCACTTCGGAGACATGGGGTCTCCCAAGGTTAGCTCGACCATCCCCTACCATAATCTATCATGTGTGGTATAATAAATATTTCTGTGTATTTCTATTTAATCACATTCCTCTTTATCCTTTTTCAAAACACCAAAAGTCACAACGCAAACATTCTTATTATTATCATAACTCAAATCACCATACATATTCAGTTTTATTTAGATGTTAAACAAATACATCTTCTCTATCATCGGTCATGCAGAATCGACATCGGTTCTCTACCCAACTTTCACCCCATTCTTTGCCCTTACTTACTCCTTGCCTCTTTTTCACCAATATCGCCTCTGTCCACCTTTGCTGCACAACATTTGTTCACTTGTCCGGCCTGACCTACGGCCTCAACTTACCTATTCGGCCCGACCTAAGGCCTCAACCTACCTATTCGGCCCGACCTAAGGCCTCAACCTACCTATTCGGCCCGACCTAAGGCCTCAACCTACCTATTCGGCCCGACCTAAGGCCTCAACCTACCTATTTGGCCCGACCTAAGGCCTCAACCTACCTATTCGGCCCGACCTACGGCCTCAACCTACCATTCGGCCCGACCCAAGGCCTTAACCTACCTATTTGGCCCGACCCAAGGCCTCAACCTACCAATTGGCCCGACCCAAGGCCTCAACCTACCTATTTGGCCCGGCCGAGGCCTCGCCCTACCTACCCGATTGGCCCGACCCAAGGCCTCAACCTACCTATTTGGCCCGACCCAAGGCCTCGCCCTACCAATTGGCCCGACCCAAGGCCTCGATCTACCATTTGGCCCGACCTTGGGAGGCCTCAACCTACTATTTGGCCCGACCCAAGCCTCGCCCTACCTATTTGGCCCGACCCGAGGCCTCAACCTACCACGGTGGCTTGGCCCGACCCAAGGCCTCGCCCTACCTATTTGGCCCGGCCAAGGCCTCACCTAACCATTTGGCCCGACCCAAGGCCTCAACCTACCTATTTGGGCCGACCCAAGGCCTCGCCCTAACCATTTGGCCCGACCCAAGGCCTCAACCTACTTATTTGGCCCGACCCAAGGCCTCAACCCAACCACTTGGCCTGACCCAAGGCCGTATCACTTCCATACCATACCCACAATCAACGTTTTATTTTATACATCCATCATGTACCTTGTGTTCAATCGAGCTCACCTGTTCGTGTTTTAGCATGATTAGGGTCCTTGACTTGATCTGTCGACCAACTTTGCCCAGACCTAGACCGTGACGTTTATCTCAACCAAACCAACCTTTTTGATGCTGCCGAACATGCCTAAACGTTCTGTACCTTACATTATATACCCTGGAGCTACTTCCTATGCCTTGGATACCAGGATTATATCACCCTTGTTTGGATAAACTATCGACCTTTGCCTATACATTGCTGGTTTGCTAGTCAAATCATGTACCCTAGTCGTACTATTGCATTTCAACATGCGTCTGCTTCCTTGGACCTACCCACCACTTTACCATCCTCTCTACCACATATACCCTTTATCAACCCTATCCCCGATTTCCGTTCACTCAATTTGTGATAGATTTGAGGGGATTACCTATATCCTTAACATGAGAAACCACTTCATATTATTGTCGCGCGACTTTACTGAACAAGCTACACGATAAGGGGCTAATGTAGACACCAAATTCGTGTCTCACGACCCCTTGTGACCCGCATCCCATTTATGCAACCTAACCTCATTACCTAAACTTTACACAATTATTTATTAATTACCTTGTAATTGATAAATCCACATCACCTTACCCGCCACCTCACTTGCCCACCTCACCATGACTTAGCCCTAACCCTAAACTAACCTAATTAGGACCCATGACTTGGTCAGACTCACATCCATAACTAATGCCTCCTTACTCGCACCCAAAGCCGACCTTCTAGCCACTTGACCAAGCCCGCAATCGATCTCTCGGGAAAAAGGGGAAGGTGGGCTATTTTACTAAAAATAGCCTACTTTTTCCTAACCGATGCGGTTCTACTCGACCGCCGTCGGTTCACGCAACCGCCATCGGTTCCTGTAAATGGGCTTCCCAAACTAAAACAATCGATCGGAATTTCATTTTGGAGATCGGTCGAAGGATTTTTAATCAAAGGAGAGTCCAAAGCGATCAGCAGGGGTCCAGAACTTCACTTGACCAAGCAGAGACGAGTAAAGAAACCAGAAGAGTTGGCAGCAAAGGAGATCAACTTGCACCTTCATCAAAAAAACAGTAAGTTATATCTTGCATGTCCTCCATTATAACATTTCTTGTGCTTTTGGAATTGTAATCTTCCCAAATCCGTTCCTGAACCCATTATCTAACGTACCATTGCCTCTAACTATCATTCCTTAGCTTCTAACCATCCCATTTCTCAATACTATCCAAAAACCAGCCATTACAAACACCACAACCAGCCCAGAAGATCCTAGAACCAACCGGTATCGGTTATCAGTGACCGCCATCGGTTATAGGTAACCGGCATCGGTTCCTTTGATCAAAACCAAGAAAAACAGCCTTTTCCCTACCCAGTTCCACGAAACAATTTAATTGGTACTCTACAGTATTTTGTGTTAATTCATATTAGCAGGGGCCGACCACCTTCGAAAGGAAGTTTCATACTTCACTGGGCCCAAGCGATTCCCTCATTTATTATCTAATCAAAATCTTGTGGTCTTGTGTTCTTATTTGCGAGTAGTCCTTCCAAGACAAAAAGGAGTTCTTTGAGTCGGCTGATCTTTCTCTACGGTATGCGCACATCATCTCGACATTCTACGGGTATTCCTCCTAACCCTAACCTTATCTGTTTCTATAAGGAGCGAAGCATTTCCGAGTGAAACATTTTATTTAGATGTTAAACAAATACATCTTCTATATCATCGACACGCGTTGTGTCGGTACTCTTATTTATCCTCATACGTTGCTAACATTTATTTAGACCCTCACGCCTCATCCCGACCTAGGTGATGATCGTGATCGTCGACCAATCTCGCTGAGCCTCTCTGTCCTCAAAGGTACGCGGCTACTGGTACCGCCACCGATCCGCCAATCTCTCTCTGTAACATATGAATACGCCCTCTCGCATGGAGAACTCCAACCTCTAGTCTCGCCGCCGTGACTCATGCAACCACTAACAATCCTCTTGTCTCATTCACTGCGTTTGGAGCTGCTTTGAACCAAGCGTTGCAGACGATCCTCTCTGCTTGTAATCACCAGCGTGTCGGGCGCTCACGTACACCTCGCGATTCTGCTACCCACCATAATCTATAGGCCTCTATCATTCCTACATCCATTACCCGCGATCGGTGCTATCTCCTCGTGCCCTTCGGAGGTGTTGGCGGGGTGGTGAGAATCTTTGCCTCGGCATCGATCCTCATATATGGTCTATAAGCTGTGGTATGTCCCGCACAAATCCAAATTGTCACCGCACGCGATCTATAGGAATCCTCTCATATTCACTGGCACGTGCCCGCGATCCACCTCAATCGCTCTACACCTCTCAACTCCTCGGCTATGATTTCGGTTACCATATAGTTCCGTAGGCCTCCAATGTAGATATCCGCAACTGTCACTCTCTCCCATACCGCTTGTAATACTCAATGTCACCGGCACGGCTCGAGATCTTGCCTCTTGTTCATCGGACCCATCGTTGGAATCCCAACCTCTCGTACTCGGTCTCTCTCTGCTGTATAGATCGGCCCTATTGGTCGCACACAAACAATGTGCTCATAGGCCCAACAAGGTGTAATAAGTATGAGCAATCAACGTTGTCCGTGACTTCGCCTACAAGCCCATAAACCCTGTATAGCTCCGCCAAATATGCGGTGCCCATGCAAAAGTCACGTTCCTTTCTATCATCTCCCGGATAACACACATCAATGCCTTTGGAAATTTTCCCCTTCCGCCCTCGGTAATGCATAATACCCTCTGCCGCTATCATTAATATCACTGCTAACCTTGTCTCCTCGGGGTGTGCGCATACATTACCCCATATGTAAGCGATAAACCTCATTGTGTCAAATCTCGTGCGTATGGACCAAATACTCTTTCATGTATCGCTCCCCGTGCGCAGGCTAGGTAGTGCACGATATACCGGCTCTCTGTAATAGGGAGTCTCAAAATCCGAAACACATCTTCCAATATTCTTGTCATCTCACTGTTGGCGGATAGAAGGTATTTGTCTCGTAATTCCATCTCTCAATCGGCACTTTGTAACATACCATGGTTACGTGCGATTCGTGAATAATAACGGATTCCACTTAACCCCAAACGATTTATCAATGTCCATTCCGCTGGTGTTACATCCGCTCGGATTCGCGACAACAGCGCTGGCACACTATCATTCATCCTCAACCCTGCCTCTGCCTGCATACACCAAAACAACAAACAACCATTCAATCCATTAGGGTCTTTTTCAAACATTCTGGAAATTTCTCCAGTAACCGGTACCGGTTATACATAACCGATATCGGTTGAATAACCGATACCGGTTCTCCCTAACCGCTACCGGTCACTGTCAATTTTATACACCTTCCCTAAAAACAACCACCTACGACAATAATTTGCTCGTTTATTCGTTTTTATACATACAAACATACCTGGAACCCCTGATTGCCTACCCTGTAACACTTACCTCACCTGCAACCCTTGTTATCATGTTTTCTTTCTCATATCTACCCACCTACTCTCCCCCATCTTATTCACGAAACATGCAGTAGTCAAATCACAAACAAAACAATACCTCTTGGGTTGCAGCAGCTTGAGGTGGCCCTTGTCCGCCTCCCCGTCGCCTGCTTTGGATGCTTCTCCTCGTTCTGCCATGATCACCACCCTTTTCAACTTTGTCTTTCTGCCTTCTGAACCTCGGATCACATTTACTTTCCTTGTCTCTTTTCTCCTTCTCACCCAAATCTCTCATGCAAATACCTGTCTCAGTCGTCAAAAAGCGTCGCGTTCACGTATTTAACCTCTTGCATGGCTCTAAAATTAAAACTTAAGTTGCCACCCTAGCTTTTCTATTTTTAGAAAAGCTCATACCTAAATAACCGGTATCGGTTATTTAACCGATATCGGTCTATGACTACCGATATCGGTTCCCTAACCGATATCGGTTACACACCTTCCTTTTTGAAACAGGTTTCTTTTCTTCATTTCTCCTCTAAATTTTTGTCGCGCCCGCCTCTTTGCCTGCATAAACAACAAAATTTACCACATTTGTTCATCCACCACACATAGCATTAAACATCATTCATACCAATACACAACCATCAACTACAAATATCAAAAAACTATCAATCTATACATCATTTTGGATCCAACTCATCAGTTACATATATCACACTGTCACAAAACCACCAATTTATCACATAACCTGTCATTCATATATACGCACAAAAACATCAGCATCATCTATCTATCAACATGTCAATTAAACTCATCACACATTCTATATATTACGACCATTAACCACATATTTCAACACATTTTAAAACAAGCATGTGGATCAAACACATCGTCTCTATATATATACAAATTTTCAAAAATACAATGTGCCCTACATCGGGGCCTCTGTGATCTCATACAATACCAAAGCCGGCACGCAGGCCGCAATACCTACCAAAAATCTCGACTCGGCTCGCAGGCCGGTCTCTCATATCAAAAATATACTCGGCTCGCAGGCCGGTATCAAATATACAACCCGTACTCGGCTCGCAGGCCGGTATATAATAAATAAATGAATCAAAACAATGAATAAGTGTAGGCACGCAGGCCTCTATCAATACAACCGGTTCGCAGACCGGTGCCCATGTCCCTATACAAAACCATGTCGGGGATCTATCAGCTCTCCCCACCGCCCTCGGCACCTCTCCCCGCTGGTCCCTGTGGCGCCTCTCGCCTCTGCCTGTGTCCGGACACGCCGGGTGTGGCTGCCCCTCCTCCCGAGATCTCTGGGGTGCGAGGTCTCGCTCATGCTTGTTGCATATGCACGATACTCGACTCCGTCTTATCAAGAATATCCGATAATAACGGGCCTCTGCTCTAACCTCCATATAGCGATCTCGCGCCTTGAAGGAAGGAATCGGGCTGGTCCCCTGGCACCTAACACCACTATCCCCGAGCTGTACTGCTTTGTGGGGTGCGAGTGGTGGAGTCTTTGCACGTGCTCGTACTGCACCCTGTGGTATGGCTTCTTCTGTGCAACGGCTGCTCGTACTGCACTCGCACTGCGTGGCCGTTTGTCTTCTTTGGTGGTGGTCTTTGCCTGCCGTGCTCGTACCCGAGCTGGGCTACTGCCTGTAAAACCCCTATCGTGCTGTGCGGCGCAGCAGCCAACTGTCCCTGTAATAGCTGCACCTGCCCCCGGAGCTGATCTCTCTCTGCAGTCACCGCTGCCAAGTCTGGCTGTGCGGGCTGTGCTACCCTCGCCGCTCTCTGTCCAACCCTGCAGGACCTGTATCTTTGCAGTGCACCGGCATCATCACACCCTCACCTTTGGTCTCTCCGCTACCCGGTCGGATCCCAAGGCGTGGTGCTTAGCGAGTGGGGCCTCTACATCATCCTCTCCGTGTCGAGGGAAGGGAGGTGGCTCGTCCTGTGGCAGCCCCATCTGCCTGCGTACCCTCTCTAAGGGTATCCGCTCGTACTCTCCCGGCCTCCATCCTGCTATCCGGAATGTATCTTGGATCGGGCGCGGTGTTGTATGCGGGCTCCTCTGCCCAGTGGTGACCTCTGTAGGGTCTCCATATAATGTCTCTGCGGTAAGGCCCTCTAGCATATGTCTATGGTAGGTCACATCCCGACTGCAACAACCGCTCGTGGGTGGCCCACAACCCCAACCACCTCGAAAGCCATATCGGTATACGATCTCGTGGCCCTGCCAATTTCTTTGGGGTAGCCCTACGGCTCGATGCATACGATGTGCTTGTATGCCCAACAGTCTGCAACAAAAGGTCGAACAAATACCAAATCGCCTCCTCGTGATAGCCCCATAACTCCTGTATAATTGCACGGATATCTTGGTGCCCTGCAAAACAGTGTGCTCCTCCACCATCTCCAGTAGCACCCCCATCAATGCCCGTGGGAAGCGACCTCCCTCTGAATCCGGGAGGGCGAAGCAGGTGACCCCTATCATCATCAACACGGCAAGCCGTGTCTCATGTCTGTGTGCGCGGTACATGTCCCCATATCAATGCTCGCATTATGATATGTGGGAAGCGCGGTTGCATCCCCAAAACACTGCGGAGATGCTATCCATGGCGATCTCGAATCCACACGGAAAACGGCCTCTCCCTCGATCGGTAGCCGCGGGATGCGATACACATCCTCTAATGTGACGGTCATCTCCCGGTGGCAGATGGAACACATTGGCTGCGGATCCCATCTCTCGATGAGGGCGACCATCGGTGTGATCTCTGTCGATCGCTCTGTGCCTCTGGACCCCGCCAAGCCCCACCTCGCGCATGATGGCCCAATGCGCAGGATATGTGTGGCCTCATCCGACTCAATAGTGGAGGCATCCTATCACGCATCGTCATCGCTGCGACGTGCTGCAAAATCAACCCACATTCTTAGACCCACTCGTTCTAATAACATCTACTTTCCCATCTACCCCCTTTTTTTTGTAACACCCAAAATCTAACCCCACCCCAACACGCTACCTTACCCACCCGAAACCCAACCTAAAAACCCTAAACCCCATCCTACACCCAACCCATACCCCGACTCTCTACCTACCCAACCCAACTCAACCCAACCCAACACAACCCACCCCACCAAGTCACCCTATCCACCTTCCAACCTATCAAACCCCATCCTACACCCAACCCATACCCCGACTCTCTACCTACCCAACCCAACTCAACCCAACCCAACACAACCCACCGCACCAAGTCACCCTATCCACCTTCCAACCTATCAACCCAACACCCTAAACCCCACCCATACCCCGACTCTCTACCTACCCAACCCAACACAACCCACCCCACCAAGTCACCCTATCCACCTTCCAACCTATCAACCCAACACCCTAAACCCCACCCATACCCCGACTCTCTACCTACCCAACCCAACACAACCCACCCCACCAAGTCACCCTATCCACCTTCACCCCAACACCATACACCCTAAAACCACTCCCCACCCAACCCAACACCCCAACACCATACACCCTAAAACCACTCTCAGCCCCTCCCTCCCCACCGATCTGCAAGCCGATACTGAGACCGATGCCGGTCCCCTATTAAACCTCAGCCTCTGTTTTTGCGACCGATGCCGGTCGTCTAGTGACCGACATCGGTCCCTGTTTACTGCCCGAGCCGAACCCGCGCGCGGCCCCCAAAACTCATTTTTTACCTATTTCTACCCATCTACCCATCCAAAAACCCTAAAATTTTACACACCTAGCCGCCTTAGCATATCTAACCTATCTACCCTCCCCCTTTCTCAAATTACCTCCATTTACCCATTATTTCCTACAAACTACCAATTCCTACCCAAATCCCAAAAACAACATAACTCAACCAAACCACCAAAATAAAGAGTTTAGAACCTACCGGTACGACAACACGTCGTCGTGGTGGGATGGGTGGTGGCGGTCCAGCTGGTCCAGCCCCTCCAGCTCCTCCTGCCTGTGCCATGGCTCCAATCCTGATCTGCTGGGTCCCCGGCCAATCACTCGCCTCCTCAACTATTCGGCCCACTATCAACTCTCTCCGCCAATCAAATAGCTCCACCTCACTCAATACCCCTCCAAATCAACTCTCCACGTCAGACAAGTCAAAATTTGGATTACAAAAAACAAAAGTGACAATGACAGGCCGTATATTTCTTTTTATAGGTTTTTCGTCTTAAACCGATGTCGGTTTCCTTTTGCCCTAGGAAACCGGTATCGGTCCCTTAACCGATATCGGTCATGATGAATCGACGTCGGTTTGATACCTCTTTTACCCCATTCTTTTCCGTTCCTTACTCCTTGCCTCTTTTTCACCAATATCGCCTCTGTCCACCTTTGTTGCACAACATTTGTTCCCTGGTCCGGCCCAACCCAAGGCCTCGCCCTACCAATTGGCCCGACCCAAGGCCTCAACCTACCTATTTGGCCCGACCCAAGGCCTCACCCCACTTATTTGGCCCGACCCAAGGCCTCGCCCCACTTATTTGGCCCGACCCAAGGCCTCGCCCTATCAATTGGCCCGACCCAAGGCCTCAACCTACCTATTTGGCCCGACCCAAGGCCTCGCCCTACCTACTTGGCCCGACCTAAGGCCTCAACCTACCACTTGGCCCGACCCAAGGCCTCGCCCTACCTATTTGGCCCGACCCAAGGCCTCAACCTACCTATTTGGCCCGACCCAAGGCCTCGCCCCACTTATTTGGCCCGACCCAAGGCCTCGCCCCACTTATTTGGCCCGACCCAAGGCCTCGCCCTACCTATTTGGCCCGACCCAAGGCCTCGCCCTACCCACTGCCCGACCACCTAAGGCCTCGCCCTACCTATTTGGCCCGACCCAAGGCCTCGCCCTACCTGTTGGCCCGACCCAAGGCCTCGGCCTACTGTTGGCCGACCCAAGGCCTCGCCCCACTTATTGGCCCGACCCAAGGCCTCGCCCCACTTATTTGGCCCGACCCAAGGCCTCGCCCTACCTGTTGGCCCGACCCCGAGGCCTCGCCCTACCCACTTGGCCCGACCTAAGGCCTCGCCCTACCATTTGGCCCGACCCAAGGCCTCGCCCCACCTATTGGCCCGACCCAAGGCCTCGCCCCACTTATTTGGCCCGACCCAAGGCCTCGCCCCACTTATTTGGCCCGGCCAAGGCCTCGCCTCTACCTGTTGGCCCGACCCAAGGCCTCGCCTACCCACTGCCCGACCTAAGGCCTCGCCCTACCTATTGGCCCGACCCAAGGCCTCGCCTACTATTGGCCCGACCAACGTTTTATTTTATCCATCCATCCGTGCCTTGTGTTCAATCGAGCTCACTTGTTCGTGTTTTAGCATGATTAGCGTCCTTGACTTGATCTCGTCGACCAACTTTGCCTGACCTAGACCGTGACGTTTATCTCAACCAAACCAACCATTTGCATCGCCGAACATGCCTAAGCGTTCTGTACCTTTTACCGTTATATACCACTGGAGCTACTTCCTATGCCTTGGATACAGGGATTATATCACCCTTGTTTGGATAAACTATCGACCTTTGCCTATACATTCTTGGTTTGCTCGTCAAATCATGTACCCTAATGTATTTATTGCATTTCAACATGCGTCGCTTCCTTGGACCTACACCATCACCTTACCATCCTCTCTACCACATATACCCTTTATCAACCCTATCCCCGATTTCCCGTTCACTCAATCGTGATAAATTTGAGGGGATTACCTATATCTTTAACATGAGAAACCACTTCATATTATTGTCGCGCAGACTTTACGAACAAGCTACACGACAATAAGGGGCTAATGTAGACACCAAATTCGTGTCTCACGACCCCTGTGACCCGCATCCCATTTCGCAACCTAACCTCATTACCTAAACTTTACACAATTATTTATTAATTACCTTGTAATTGATAAATCCACATCACCTTACCTACCACCTCACTTGGCCACCTCACCATGACCTAGCCCTAACCCTAAACTAACCTAATTAGGACCCATGACTTGGTCAGACTCACATCCATAACTAATGCCTCCTTACTCGCACTCCAAAGCCGACCTTCTAGCCACTTGACCAAGCCCGCAATCGATCTCTCGGGAGAAAGCGGGAAGGTGGGCTATTTTACTAAAAATAGCCTACTTTTTCCTAACCGATGCGGTTCTACTCGACCGCCGTCGGTTACGCAACCGCCATCGGTGCCTGTAAATGGGCTTCCCAAACCAAAACAACGGATCGGAAATTTCATTTTGGAGATCGGTCAAGGATTTTTAATCAAAGGAGAGTCCAAAGCGATCGGCGAGGGGTCCAGAACTTCACTTGACCAAGCAGAGACGAGTAAAGAAACCAGAAGAGTTGGCAGCAAAGGAGATCAACTTGCACCTTCATACAAAAAAACAGTAAGTTATATCTTGCATGTCCTCCATTATAACATTTCTTGTGCTTTTGGAATTGTAATCTTCCCAAATCCGTTCCAGAACCCATTATCTAACGTACCATTGCCTCTAACTATCATTCCTTAGCTTCTAACCATCCCATTTCTCAATACTATCAAAAACCACCATTACAAACACCACAACCAGCCCTTGAAGATCCTAGAATCAAACCGGTATCGGTTATCGGTGACCGCCATCGCTATTAGGTAAGGTAGCAGCATCGGTTCCTTTGATCAAAACCAAGAAAAACAGCCTTTTCCCTACCCAGTTCCACGAAACAATTTAATTGGTACTCTACAGTATTTTGTGTTAATTCATATTAGCAGGGGAACTGACCACCTTCGAAAGGAAGTTTCATACTTCCTGGGCCCAAGGCAGTTCCCTCATTTATTATCTAATCAAAATCTTGTGGTCTTGTGTTCTTATTTGCAGGTAGTCCTTCCAAGACAAAAAGGAGTTCTTCGCAGTCAGCCTGATCTTTCTCTACGGTATGCGCACATCATCTCGACATTCTACAGGTATTCCTCCTAACCCTAACCTTATCTGTTTCTATAAGGAACGAAGCATTTCCGAGTGAAACAAGAAGGGCCATGCTAAATTCCAATATTTCAATATAAGAAAGTCTTGTAAAATGAGCTCTAGAATATATTTGAAACATAATATACAAACTTGGTAGCGGCCTAGCAGAACCACCAACATATGTAATGGTTGACTTATACTATTATATTAAAATACAATTTGAAGATCAAAATTTGTGTAGCATTTCAACTATTATCAGACAGTTCCAACTACAACTATACAAATGGGACACACACACTAATTACTCTTACATTTGTCTTAGGGATTGATAATACACAAATCACAAAGTTTGACTCTTTCAAAAGCTACAATTGATATAGAACAAAGGGAAAGAACAAGGTTAACATTTGTGGTTTTCTCTTGAGTAAAGTCATTAGAAGGAATAAGATTATTACTTTGCCATTTATCTATGACCACAATCAAAGGATGAAAATGCAAAACTACTTCCGATATAGAAGATCAAGAAGAAATTTTGAAGTACTTAAAACATAGAGAATGCCATGTACTTAATATGAATTTTATTCATTCATATTGTCATTTTATGTGATGTACGTTGCACAATTTGATTCATATGAAATAATTCTTTATTTTTCATTTTATCTTATGGATATTGCACATTTGTATGTAAATTTCATATTATATGTTTATGTATAATATAATTCCCACGGGTGCTACTCGCATGGGAGTATCATCCTCGAGGTGCCTATATTGCATTTATGATGAAGCTAAACAACAAACCTTTCTAAAATTAATATTGAAAAATATTTGCGACCACTAAAAACATGAATAGCATTAGATTTCAAATTTTATATATCAATTTTATTACAAAAATATATATTTATATTTTATTTAGAATTTGTAACTTATTTCAATTGATAATTTAATGATGGAACAAATAATTTTGTAAAACAATGATTATTTTCACTTGATAAAATGCTTTCATAGTTTATAAAGTCAAAATAGATTTGTTATTAAATGAATGTATTTGAATTGATGAAGATGATGGTAAAGCATAGTTGTCACACCATTCACTAAGTTATATATTCATAAAGATAGAAATAATGATAAAACTTATTTCATATATTAAAATTATCATATAACATTAAAATAAATGTCAAATTTATAGTCATTTTATTGATTTTCCAAAACTACAATTATTAATGAGGACGATAAGAAAGTCTAGATAAAGTTAATTTCATAAATTTTTAAATTTTAAAGCATTTGCTTGATTTCCTAAAAATATCATTATTAATGTAGATGATAGTAAAGTGTCACACCATTCTCACACCATCCACCAAGATAAAAGTTTATTTCATATATAAAAATTATTAGATATTACAAAAATAATTATCAAATTTAAAGTCATTGTCTTGATTTCGCAGAACTGCCATTATTGATGAGGACAAGTAGTAAAATGTACTCACACTATCCACGAGGATATGTATGTGGATATAAATTCATAAAGATACAAAAATAAATATAAGTTAATTTTAAATATTAAAATTATCACAAAATATTTAATCGAATGTCATAGTTAACGTCATTTTATTGATTTCCCATTACTACTATTATCAATGGACTAATAGTAAATAACACCATCCACCAAAATATAAATATTATAAAATAGGAAAATAATTTCATATATTAAAATTATCATATAATACTGAAGAAATGTCAAATTTCAAGTCATTTTGATTTCCGAATATTGCCTTTTTAAATTACACTTACAACAGCTATTTCAAAAGCTTCTTTAAATAAAGAATTTCAATCTTTATAATAGCCATATAGAAAACTATAATAATCAAGCTGAAAATACTTCAATCTGAGCCTGATTAACAACACAGAAACTGTAATTTTAATTTTTTGAACCCAAAAACGTCCCTGAAAAGTTCATTGGCAGGCAGACGTGGCCGTCAGCTTTAATCCCCGCCAATTCGGCGAGCTTCCAAAATACTGTACAAGCTGCCAATCTGATAAAACAATAGTATATATACAAGGGGAAGCAGCTAAAAAAACAGCTACCATTAGTGAGGTTTTAAGCAGCCTTGCCACATTGCAGGAAGCAGCTCAGACTGCACTGCAAAGTCTTACAATAAATCTTTTTGTCCCTGGCCCAGAAATTTCTTTTTGGGTGTGTGGGGTTGCTAAAATCTGGCCACACAAGACTAATAACAGGACAATGTTTTGTGGACCAGGATTCCTGGGAGGCTGAATATGAATATATGCTTCTTCCCTTTTCAATGTGGAGGACCGCATGCAGTAGAGTTTTTGCAGACAGGGATAGTCATCGTGTCAGATATATTTGTAACAATACTGACATGAGACTTGATCTGTCCCTCTCTTTTTGCTTGCTGCATCATCATCATGATTGGGACTTGTTTGGAATCTGAATTTACTACAATAATGTTGCCTTGCTCAATTGGTAAATGTCTGGCCTGTTGCTGCCGCTGCACTGAATTTAGCTGTCTCTGTTTGCAGCAGGTACGATCAGACTTAAATATATGATCTTCTTGTGTATATATAGAAAGAGAGTTCTCAGAAGGTTGCTGTTTAATTGGTGTTGATGATAATTTTAAATATGTTATCACACCACCCTCAACAATATCAAGATATCAACGAGTTCCAAATAAATTTAAGATGGTCAATTCTTCGTAAACATAATTCCAATTAATGTCATGTTTATCCTTCATTTTAGAATAACAATATGTAATCGGTTCTTCAAAATATCATCATCAATAAAATTTATATTAAATAACATGTACATAAAATAAAAAGATTTTTTAAATTTAGCGAAAGGTAGAAGAAAAAATTAATTTCATGGAAATGGTTGTTGGCAAGAATGATACATTATGAATATTAACCCAAAAAGGTTAATTTTTCATGTGTATGAGTTTTTTAAAGAAAGAAAAAAATTGCTTCTTTGAAATATTAGTATAAATGTGAGTTCAATAAAAATATATAAATTTATGTAAAAGCTGTTGAGAGGTATCATTCTCACATCTTCTTATTATGTTTATATCATACATTTATTTAAAAAGACATACTATATTAGTATCATACATAGTTGTTGTGTTATCCTTTAGTAAATAATATAAATGGGTAATATATACATCACATTAAATGACTCGTTTGAAAATAATTCAAATGTATAATTTACAAAAGATAAAATATAAAATACAAAATATTTTAATATTCATCAAAGTGTACCATACACCTCAAAGAAAATGACTTATTTTATATTCATAGAAACAAATTTCTAAAAAATATATGCCATTGTTTATCTTGTTGTTGTCATCCAAAATGTCCAATATGTGAAATTGAAAATTTTGGCCATGATAACTAAGCCCTGCATATGAAAATCTATCTCCCAATCATTGTGAACTCATCCTCTAGCTAGCCCATCATCTCACGTAGCCCCTCCAAATTTATGTCACCCTTATCCTGGTTGAGATGAAAGTGCTAACATGGTATACAAGTGTATTTAATGTGCAAGGTAATAGATCCAATATGCTTTCATGATTTGACTAAGCTCGAGGTGGAAAAGTGTTCTCCAAAGCACATAATTGAATATATTTAGCCATATTACACAATAAAGACATCATCGGAAGCTAGCGGTGAAGACTCAAGCTTTCTCGGAAGTTGTGCAGGAGAGAAATAATTGATCCAATGAAGTTTAGGGACAATCTATGGAGGCAATTAATCTCGGGAACAATTTAAGCAAAACCAAGCCGTTTTGGGGATACAGAATGAAGGCTTCAATTGAGATGAACACCTTGTTCTTAACATTATGGGAGTTATATGAGGATTTGGAAGCTAAAAAATAGGAAATGGAAATATCTAGGAATCCTCCACATGATGGACACATAAATTTTTGTCCAAGACTTACAAAATATCCATGATAATCCAAAACCCCGCAACCGCCCCTCCGAATAGAAAATGGTACAACTAAAAATAAATTTGTAGGAGGAGTTGGCTCCTAAACATGTTTTGATCATCCGGAGAGGTAATTTAGAGTCGAAATCATATAAATTTTGACCCCAAAACACCCTTCCATGCTTGTGGAGAAAAAAATGCACTCCTAATGTTCTAAAAAGGAGTTCGCAAGATGCCATCTCGTATATCAAAAAGGAATAAATGAATTTTGGATCATATTGTGTCCCCTCAAATTTTCCCAAAGGATCAAAGGGACACGAGGGAGACACAAATACACTCCCACATTCATTCATGTTGTTCCATCACTTAAAATGTAACTGGAGTGTTAGAAGAGGCGTATGAGCAGTTTAAGTGCCCAATTTCACTTCTCACGACTTCAAGATCTTTGCCGCACTTGGAAGCATGTCATGTCCCCTTGGATAATCCCCATGATGCAAAGGGACATGGGGGATAAAAAAGTGATCTCCCCCATGAGGGCCTCTCGTCTCGACAACTGCACAACCGATCACTTTTGCCCCTAAAAACATGTCCAACTTACATGTTTGCTTAACCACTCCCCCATTCTAATACGTTGATCCCCCATGGTGCATTTTTAAGCGATGGCATTCTTTCACATTGAGCCAAAAAAAAAGGTGACAAAGGGGACCATGAAAATGTGCTCATGTTCGGTTCATTCACCGCCAAGGCATAACAAGGACCAATTTGTAGCCATCGGAAGCCATTTTCGACCCCTTACATATCCTTCACACTGCACCACAATCGCCACATGCCATCATTAGGTTCAAAGTTCAATTTTTTTCCCCCTCTCATCCCTTTATATCATTTTCCGTGATTTAGGTACAACAACGTGCCAACGCTCGTCTAACCCTCGTTTATCTTGTCGGGTCAAATTTGAGTTCAAACTTGCAAAGTCAACAAATAAATCCACAACTCAAAAGCTTAAAATTATTTTCATTTCAAAAAGATGTGATTTTTAACCTCCACAACATCATTCTTTCATAGGGATTCTTCCGGTTTTCTTCAAACATCAAGCTAAAAATTGAATTGTTCTCGTATCTCCAAAACTGTGCACCCGATCTCTACAAACCTTCCCCAAATGTTCCCCTTGGAAAATTATTTCACATAATCTTTCAATTTGAGGCACAATAATTTATCTAATATTTTAGAAATAATTATCCACCCATGATATTCGTTGTTCCTAGAATAGTTGAAAATAAACTCACATTTTCGGTGACTCATCGAGGCAAATTACGAAATTTGGAGTAGATTATCCTTGTAAAAGTACCTTTCATCCTAGTAATTTTTTGCATGATGAGGTGGATTATTTTATAGGGATAAGGAGTAATTTGTTTTATCTCAATATTCTACCCTATTCAATGAAATTTTTATTTACCCAATGATCAGTGTAGCCAAATTACCTAAACTTTGGAGAAAATGTTCCTCATAAAATCATCTTTTATTTGAACCATTGTTTTAATGATGAGGTGGAATAATTTTGGAGATATGGAGGACTGGGTTTTCTCTCAGTATTATTCCCTCTTCGATGAAATTCTCACTTTCCCACTAATCCAAACGAGAGAATCATGTACAATTGAGCAAAGCATCCTTGAAAAATAATAAATTTTTTTAGACCAATCTTGTCTCATTTTGACACTAGGAAGACCCACTTCGAAAATAGTCATTCTTTCCAAGATTTATATTATATAAATAGTAAGTACCACAATTGTTCATTCTCTAAGTTTTCATTTCTCCTTGCATATCAAGAACACTCAAAAGTGCTAAATTGAGACATTTACTAAAAATAGACATCCTAGAATTCAACTTACTAAATATATCATGTGTTGGGATTGTGGTGAAACTTCACACACTCAGTCATGTCTAATTCATATCACCGGCCTTTGTCACCATGGAGTTCAAAACTCAAGTTTGTATCCAATTCCAACTTCAAACATTAAGTATCCTAATAAGAATAACAACGATGTAATGATTTGGAACTATGAGACTTGAAAATGAGGATGTTGATTAGAAATTGACAATATGCAAAAGACAAGACATTATTATTGAGTTGTTCAAAGTTGAAAGTGTGAAATTTTTTGAGAATGTGCAATCATCTTAAGCTAACAAAATTCAAGTCACATAGTAATATTTTGAACACTTATTCAATGTTTTTGAGTGCATGTGCATCTTAAGGAAGAAGGATATTGTAAACACAATGTTTCAATTCAATAAGAGATTAGAGATAAATACTTTCACTTAGAGCATTCTTCTACAATCTGTAAGAAGCATGATCTTAATCAACAAAGGATCCCTCATCTCCATATTTTAACTTCTCTATCTACTTCTCTCTCCTCTCCCCTTCTCTCTCTAAAAATTGTATTTATTTTTGGGAATGTAATTTTTCACTCTTTCCTCTTGTGTGCAATGAATTTTGTTAAAGCTATGAACATGGGGTAAGAATCTCTAAAGAAACCCCAAAATATTTGGAAAAAACAAATCAAATCACCATCAGATTAGAGATAAACAAGATCTACCTATTTGCATGCATACATAAAGCTTGAAACAAACAATCAACCTCTAAACATGACTATATTAGCTCCCTAATCCATGAAAGCTATCTATAAATGAACCTATTAAATCTCTAGCAATCAATTATGTGTTTATTGATGTCTCAAAAGCTTAAGAATGGAATCTCACCATTAATGGATTCTCCCATTTACCTAAAGCTTGAAATATTTAGCAAATAACAAGTAAATAGCTCAAATATGAAATGAAATGACTCTAAAATGACTAAAGCATAATCTAAATCAGAAATGAGATGAGAGAGAGAGTTCTTATGAAAAGGTGGGAGGGGTACCCTTCTATTTATAGTTTTTGGTTTGGAGAAAAGGTCTTTTGGATGCATGTGGGACTAAAAAGGAGTCAAAAAGGTGATTTTCAGAAAAGCACATTGGGAGGTGTGAACTAGATTTGGAAGGCCAAGTGGCTATTTGGAAGGTGAGATATTTGTTTTAGAAAGTCAAATTCTCATTAGAAAGTCAACAAGAGGGTTAATTAACCTAAACAAGGTTAATTAAAGGGAAATAAGCTTATAGAAGTTGGTTAGAGAGGGATTAGCAGATTTAGGGGGTTTAGAAGAGGTTAGAAAGGGTGATTTACTGGCGTAGTGTAGTAAATTGACATGAGACTAGGATAATTAGTATGATCTTAGTAATAAGATCATGTAGACCAAATTATAGGTGTCTACATTTGCCCCTCTTTGAGGTGACGTGCATGACGTCACTTCAAAGAAAGTAGACAAACATAAATGAGTAGAAAATTTTGAAGGGGTAGAAGAAAAATTAGTAGGATGAAGGATGCCCCCTTGAGTGTCGATGGGGTGATGGAGGAACAAGATTGATGATTAAAAAAAAAGAATGAAACAAAGAACAACAGAGAAAAGGGAAATAAGAGAAAATAACAAGAAAAAAGGGACTTTGAGTTGTCCACAAGGAATTTCTATAGAAACAATTCTTATTCATCATATTGCTAGTAATCTTCATCATCATTCCTTATTAAATTATATGCATACAATGGAAGTGTAAGATGCCATGAAAATCAAAGATACAAACAACTGTCCATTTCTATAATGGACAAATCCATGCAACATACATGAATGTAATGTAATACAAGAACAAATAAACTCACTTAACATGGAAATAAGTAAAATCGTAGACACTCAAACCAACAACGTTTAAGGAAGTTGCACAAATATTTTTTTATCGAGTTATAATCCCAAATTTTTTGATAAATGAAAAGGGTTTAAAATGATGTCCCAATCAAGTTTTAGATGCAAGGAGAAGGATGGAGGATACTTGGGTCCCATGAAAAGAAATGTGAACACCGAAACAATACCAAATAACTCATGTCCCAGAGCATCGACGAAGTAAGCAACGTAGCTCTTGCAAATGATTTGGAGATTCACATGATCCACAAGTCATTGTTTCAAAACATGTGAAAATGTCAGCAAGATAAGATATGAGTGTCATGCAAGAGACACAAATTTATCTGAAAATGAGTTGTTCGATCAATTTTATTCCATTTTCAAAGTGTTCACGATTCTATTGGATTTTTGGATGATTTTTAAATTTTTTATTTGTTAGAAGAATGTAGGAAGTGGAAGATATCATATAAGAAAGAAAAAAATGTCCTGTGGTGAAGAGAACGGACGTCGGATAACAATAAAAATGCCCCGATGAGAAGAAGAATGAGCCAAAAATAATTATTAAATAAAATAATTATCACGGGTAAAATAGAAGAAAATGATAGAGAATAGCACCTGGAATATTTGTAAACTTCCTTAGGGAGAAGAAATGACCACTAGGTAGCACTTAGTACTCCAACGTAGCGAAAATTAGTAAAAATAATTATTTTAAACATAAAAATAATCATTTTGGTGAGTGAAGAAGATTTAGAGTGATCACAATGGAGAAAACATGCCCCAAGGGCATCACGATAGCCTAATATACCCACCTCGAGGGGGGGGGTAAATCAATCACGACTAGTTCATTTGTAGCAGATCTCTTGTAAATTTTCACCATGAGTGAGTGTGAGATGGAAAGGCTATGCGAAAGCAGGAGGATACGAGTAGATCACATCTAGGAGTACCTATGGGATGAAACGGATGGACCCTACGTGAGTGCCCTATCCCTACTTTTTCCTTTAAGCATTTAATTTCATTTTTATTCATTCTTTAGGCTAGATTAGGGTAAATTTGATATATGCACATGAACACATGCATAAAAATACCGGATGATACGCGTATGCATAGCTGTAAAAAATGGGTATGTGTACGCCTATCTGCCAAGGGGATGCATATGCGTCATGAGGGAAAAAATGGGGACGCGCACACGCGCACGTCGAATGGAAAAAACATACGTCAAACTAGACTCGTATTCATCCCGGCTAGTAGCGTGATTAGATAGAAACATGAGTTAGGCGTATGCGTCGGGGTGGAGGCGTAGGCATCAAGCGGAGGTGCATATGTGTTGGGTGCGTACATGTTGAAACAAGCACGCATGTGTTGAAGTATGTGCACATGCGCCAAGGAAAGTGTACAATTTACCCTTGCCAATAATTAGCCAAGTATAGATAAAAATAGACTAGGTTGTTGTAGAAGAAAGTGAAAAATTAGCATGTTAGATGAAAGAAAGAATAATTTTACTAGAAAACTAGGTAGAATTAGATAGAAATGTAACCCTAATGCGTGTATCCCTCATAATTGCAAGAGATATGGCCATCTTGCCACGATATAGGAATAGTTCATTGAGGAGGATCGTAAGATTGTAGATATCCTTTTATACGTTACAAGGATAACTTATGTGGCTGACATCCCATAGATTCTCACGCTCATGGCCTCCTAACATCCTTAGCTGAGTGGTGCCACCATGAGAGTCAGTATTTGTAGCTTCTTACTAGTGAGATCACTATTACATTAGAGGACATGTGGCGCACTATGCGGGTTCCCATCTAAGGTGAGCTGATTTAGTACTCTAGTGCCAAACTAATATCGATCACTGTATCCTTGACATATTTTTCATTCCAGTGATACCCCACCATGAGATGAAAGTCAGACTATCATAGTGTATACAGGATCCCAAGCTTGATTGGGTTGTAGTTTATCTGATGGATTTTGTTAGTGGAGTTTTACTCCATGAAAAATTGGAGCTTCATTTTCACTTGGCCTCATTAGAGTGATACACGGCTTGATCAATGGTGAGACATATTTCTAGGGCTAGTGCATACTGGCGCACTTATATTAGGATTTACATTTGATCACATACTACTATACTGAAACTGGTAGGACCATCAGATTTTGATTTGGGCATGTGACCATATGCTTTATTGTTCACCCTACAACTATATTGAGAGTTCGATCTCCAAAGGAGACCTCTACTATGGGTTGGGTTCCATTGGATATTACATGTGGCCACGCATGGGAGACCCATACCATTATCGCCATGAGATAGATGAGCTACAACAGCTATAGTAGTATGGAGACCATACCGACATTTCAAGTGGCCTCGGGATGGCTTAGAACTCAGACAACAACAGATCAAGTATTTCATGCTAGGAAACCGTGGCTATGTCTGGAAGATTTACAGGTGGATCGGTGCTAGAGGTAGTTTGGTATCATACAAGATGTACCCAAACAAGACATGTGTATGAAAATAGGGCCAGAGAGTACTTCGATACGGGGCCATAGATTACCAAGGACAGAGCATTGATAAGATTTTACAGGTGGTGCCAGCTATGTGGGTACCCTTGAGACAAGTTAGAGATTTGGGGTGTAGTCCAGAGTATGCTCTATGCAAAAATGCATTAATACCTCATCGATTGATGATTCCTAGAGCTATATATGACGCAGAGTCAAGGTACCCCTAGTGGGGCCTCCTAGCGGCAATGAGGGTGGAGGTGATGGTGGAGATGATCCTTTTGATGGTCAACATCATGATGAGGGAGGGGGATAGGGTCCTCCACTACGAAGCTGCCAATACAAGGGTCGAGGCTCAAGAAGAGAAGCACCTAGGGCTCCCGATATAGAGTTTCCTCAAGTAGGTATTCTAGCAGGGATATATGCCTCATTACGGTAGGTATTTCCACGGGAAGGTCTACCACCTCATATTCCATAGGGTGATGGAGATGATGGAGAATTAGTCAGACTTCAGCAGTAGCTACATGCAGCAATATCATTTCAAATATAGGTAGCGGTGAGAGAGACCAAAGCGAGGGTGCAATTACGGGCCGTTACGGGAAAGTGATATAAGGTGAGAGCCGAGGCTGCTTAGGGTGGGGATGGTGTAAAGACTGACTACACCAGATCAGCGCAACTAGAATGTAGGGTGATCGAGATAATGAGCCTCTTACATTAGGCGCAAACACATGCATAGACTTTAAATTTACAACGGGACCAGTGCTCAAGCACAAGTGCAAGGTTATATCATTCATAGAGATCAGGCCTAAGCCTGGGTTCTAGATTATTATTCGAGATAGAGATCAAGATGTCGCAGTTATGAGACAAGCCCATGATGATACGAGCCAAATTGTAGGAGAGTGATATGTTTCCATACATGAAGCCACTACTACGGAGATACAAAAATGATTCAAGATATTATGAGAGCCGGTGGTGAGGCCTCATATTACAAGGCAAAGACACTATATAGAGCGGCAGCCCCAAGAGGGTAGCAGGTCGCACCTTTTGGTCGGCCTAGACATGAGTAGGATAGGCTCTATATCATATAGGTTAGGGTGATCAATTAGATCGGTTCAAAGAGCTGAATAACAATAGGGTGGTACACCATGAGCCGACCCTTCATAGCCATTTGTTGTTGTTTTATCCTTTAGGTCACGCACCAGGCAGCCTCGGAGAGGGTGAGAGTCATGGTGACTCTCCTTTTGTACAAACATATGTATGTATATATGGACATTCGATGGTTTATTATTTCTTTTTCGTGTTTTATATACTCTTATGATGATAATTAATGTTTATAGTTGTATGAGAGTATCATGATAATGTATGATTATATAGATGTTCATGCTAGATTAGCGATGTTGTACCAGATGTTTTCTATATTGATGATATATCCTTAGATGTTATGACATGCTTTTGGTTATGAGATATTCTAGTTTTATGCTAGCATTTTGGATGATACTAGATGATATTGGTGTGGGGGGATAGATTTTTTATCATGCGCAACCCCTCTTGCCCCCATTGATGGTACGATATGTGATGATTAGCTTAGCATACATACATGATGTAAAACTTAGGATTTTTTTTGTAAATATGATGTATTAGATGATGTTATATGTGATGAATGGTAGATGATAAATGTTGGAGCAAGATAGATGTGCAATAAACAAACACAAAATAAAAAGGTTAACAAAACTAAATAAATATACACATACAAAACCGCACAAGAATATGCAACTAGAAATGAACTCATGTAAATTCTAATGATAGATTAAATTGGTGTTCAATATAAGTAAAATGAATCCTAATAGATGTATATGGCCGATAATGAAAACATAACAATATCTTACAAGTATGAATGATAAAAATGAACTCAATGCAACACACAATTAAATCAAACAAGATTCAATCTAAGGTAAGAAAATGAACCATTCTTTAAATCATATAATGCGAAAAGATACCTACAATCAAAACCATACAAACCGACAACTAAAAGTAATTAAATCACTACCTTGTTTTTGTGGGACAACATTGATATATTTTCTAATGTTTTTGGGTTATCCTGAAGGATAAGTTTTCAAGGCTACTATTCACATTATTTTGGGGTTTCCCTAGGACAATGTTGGTGTAACTTCGTTGCAAGGGGAATTTTCTGAATGTTTAGATTTTTATGTATCTTTTTCCAAAAGTTTTTGTATTTTCCAAGGCCATGTTCCAAAAGTAATTTACAAAGAAAAAGAAGCGTGGATGTCCACAACGCGATGCGGGAATATACAAAAGGAATAATGCCAGGTGGATATGTATGAAAAGTGAAATGTGAACGTTCCCCCAACACTAGATGGGAATATACAAAAACCCAACCTTCATGGAGATACAAGAACAAATAAACCATATCACGGCTTTGCAAAATAGATTTGGTAGGTTTTAGACCTAGCAAAGGAAACTAATCCTAGATAGTGGTGAGAGTTACCCATCTAGATGTAAGAGTAGCTTATGACTGATGAATCCTCCTTGAGCACCGAAACCGGTTTTCACCCAAAACCAACCCACCGCACCACAATTGTGTGGTTTTCACATGTGGACGACCTATTTTTTCTTTACTGTTTTCTTGATTTTCTCATGTTTTGCTTGTTTTTTCTTTATTTTTCTACTTTTTAGTTCTTATTTGATATTTTCACAATGCTCAAGCATAGAAGCGTTTAAGATGCATGGTGTTCATAGGTTTGGGAATCTCTTCCCCATTTGAGTACATGCCAGTTTGTAAGCTCGTGATCCATTTATGGTGACAACCACATAAGGCCCTAACTATGTAGCCTCAAATTTACCTTTCTTTTCTCTATCCTTAACAGTCTTCTTCTGATTTTCTTTCAAAGCAAGATCTCCTACATCAAACTCAGAATAAATGATCCATTTATTATATCCTCTTGATACTCTATTCTGGTAAACCTTTAGGTGATTAAGTGCTCACATATGCTTTTCATCCAATAAATTTAGCTCGATAACCAAGCAAAATCTGTAGTCTTTTTCCTTATCAAGATAGTGCGAAGAGATATTATCAAGGAGGGAAGCTCCACTTCCAAGGGTATGATGGATTCAGGCTTTATAGACTAGTGAACATGAGGTCACACCCGGTAGGAGTGCGGATGGAATTTCGATAGGCCCATAGGATGGGATGTATCTATAAGTTCCAATTACATCCAGTTTTACTTACCATTATCTCCATGATCCGTACAAGAGTGTATTGGTAGCCTTGGGTTGCCCATTACATTGGGGATAATAGGGAATAAAACACTTGAGATGAATATGGAAGCATTGGCACAATGTGCTAAGCTGGTCTATTCTTGAATGAATTACCATTATACTGTGACAATGGCAAAGGGGATACCATGATGGAAAATGAGGTGATTCATGATGAATTTGGAGATTTGTGCACTAGTGACATAAGTGAGGTAGAGCCTCTACCCATTTAGTAAAATATTTGGTGGCGGTGATAACGTGGTGTGGCCATCGAAGAATAAGGATGGATCTTCCCTATGAGATTGAAGCCCCATTTAGAACCCAACCAAGGTGTTTTGATAGGTCATAAAGATTATGCTAGTGCATGTATCAAGTTTCCATACTTTTGCATAGCTCACATTTCTTTACAAAATTACAAAAATCTACTTCCATGGTGGGCCAATAATGACCCACTCTTAAGAGCTTCTTATCCAATACCATACCACTCGTGTGCACTCCATAAATACCTACGCATACTTCCTTAATAGCGTGGACTAATTTAGTAACGTCTAAATAATGAAGCACATTCCGTCGTCGTAGCCATGACGATAAAGGATATCTCCAAGGAGGTTATAATGGGATATGCGGTGAATAAGGGATTTCTTTTCGTAATGGGCAATGTCTAGGGAAATGTGTCATCTTTTAGGTATCTAAATATAGGGTCATAAAAAGGGAGGATGGACCAATAATTTCACCTACCAAACAATATTCCAACATGTCGTATGTGGGTATTCATAAATGCTTTATAAAGAAAGGCATTTTACTTTCCCGATTTGGAATGCGTAAGGCAGAGATCGATTATATCCATAGCATCTTCTGATCTATTCTCGTGACCTTGGTTTTGGTCAAAGATAATTTTCGTAAGATATTCCTTCAAGGTTTCAACCAACTTCTTGTATGGAACAAGCTTCTCATCTTTAACCTCTTACTCATCATTAAATTTCTTGATAATGAGTTGGGAGTCACCAATGACACATTGTTTTATGATATTCCATGTGATAGATAACTTGAGGCCAGCAATGAGTGCCTCATATTCTGCAATGTTATTAGTGCATGGGAATCCCAAACAGAATGCTCTTGGAATAACCTCACATGTGGGAGTGATGAGCACCACTCCTCCTACAGATCCATGGAAGATTAATGATCCATCAAAATAGACCTAGCACTCCAAAAATTATTCAACATACATTATGGATGCATTTGGCATATCCAGACACAAAGGTTCTATCCACGTTAAAGGCGCTTCTACCAAATGATCAGCCAATACATGTCCTTTCAATGACTTCTGGTTTACAAACTCAATATAAAATTCAATTAGGAGAATGATCCAATTATCCATTCATCCTATAAGGGTGGGTTTGGATAAGAGGTATTTGAGAGGGTCAACTTTGGATATTATCTTGGTCTTATTGTTAAGCAGATACTAACGTAGTTTTAGAAAGGTAAAAATACCGATAGACAAGCTTTCTCAATCAACGGGTAATTTAGTTCATAGACAATCAAGGAGCCACTAAGGTAATAAATTTCCCTTTCTCTATGGTCTAGGTCATATTGGGAAAGTAGTGCACCAATAGAAAATTGAGTAGCTGAAATGTATAATAGGATAGGTTCACTTTGGGTAGGAAGCATGAGTACGGGCGGGTTGACAAGGTATTGTTTAAGTAATACAAATGCCTTTTGACAACCTAGTCCCAAGTTGACTATAACATCCTTTTTGAGGAGATGTGTAAAGGGATGGCACTTATCCACTAGCTGTGAAATAAAACGGTAGATTGCTTGTATCTTTCCTTGTAAACTTCTTAGTTGTTTAATATTTGTTGGTGGAGGAATCTTTTTATAGTTATAACCTTTGTAGGATCTACCTCTATTCCTTTATGTTAAACGATGAAACCTAGGAGATACCCCTGAAAAAACACTAAAGACACCTTTCTTAGGATTCAAATGTACTTTGTAATCTCGGAGACGTTGAAAAATACATCTCAATACTTCAAGGTTTCCTCCTCTACTTTTAGATTTTGCTAAAATATCATAGACGTAATCCTCCATTATGTCATTCATCATGTCATGGAAGATGACTGTCATTACATGTTGATAGGTGGACTTGGCATTCTTGAGTCCAAAAGGCATGAACTCAGAATAAAACATCCCCAAGGGGTGATAAAATTTAGTTTATGTTGATCCTCCTTTGCAATTCGGATCTGGTTATAACCTGAAAAACCATCCATTAAGGATAAAATTTCATAATGAGTGATAGAATCGACAATCATATCAATATTAGGCAACGGAAGTCATCTTTGGCTCATTCTTTATTGATTTCACGGAATTCGGTGCAGATCCTTATGCCAACGATATTTTTCTAAACTAGGAATATCTTAGATATCCAATCCGAGTAGTCAATGGGTTTAGTTAAATTAGCAGCTAATAACTTTTCAAACTCTTCTTTTATAAGTAGTGAAATTTAAGGATGATCTTTCTCAACTTTACTCAATGGGTTTTACGTGCGGGTGCACAACAAGGTTGTGTGCAACCAAGTATGGGTACAAACCATGCATATATGTGTATGAACATGCAAATATATATACATATTCTCTTAATAACTCCACAAAAAACTTTTTTTCTTGATCCGAGAGTGAAGCTACCAACTTTACCATTCTAGGTTCATCTTCGAGCTAATGTTGACAATAATTGTTTCTTCAACTAGAGTTTTGAAGCATCCTCCATCCATGTAGGATCGGGGGAAGAGTAAGATAAACCTCTTTAGGGTTCTCATCATCATCTTTGAATGAATATACCATTTTGTCTACAGGTTCTTCATTTTGTTTATCTACTAGTGCTTCAAAAAAAAAAATCACTATGAGACATGCATTTATTCTTTCCACAAGGCTTGTTTGAAGCATTATTACTCTTACTTATGACCTTATTATTCAAGCATCCACACATCTCTACCTCTTCTCCAAAGTATGCACAAGCACCTAGTTGAATCAAAAACCCTTTCTTGTGATCCCCAGTCAGAATAAAATCCTTGAGACCCATGAATTTTGTAAATACCTCTTCATTCTTAAAGAAATCAATTGGCACATGAAATTGTTGATCCCAATCTACAATCTCGGGATATACAAGGGTTACTTGGTAATTGGTTTGAGGATTAGATTTAGATAAGGTAAGGGTAGATGAATCAAGGAATAAGTTAGTGCACAAAAGATCCTCGTATAGGCTACATTCAGAATCTACATCACTATCTAAATGAGTTGAGCTTTCCTCACATTCAGAAGAGGTGGCATCTATCTCAAATGGTGGATCATCATGAGATCTTATTCTAAGACCATGTTTGTTAGATTTTAAATGAGGAATCAAAATGGGTTATAATCATCCTTGCGAATTGACACCACATCTAAAACCATTATATCCCATGATGTACATCATGCAGTGGCCCTCAATATAATGCAAGGCCTGATGGCATGAAGCCATGGTAACCTCATGTACTTAGCTAGTGGGATCTTCCAACATCTTTTCCTCATATAGGAGACCACTAGGAATGAACTTCTCTAGTGGTTTGTGGTATTTATCCCAAGTGCTCTTGTACTGAAAGTAGGGTTTACCAAGTGTCTTAGGAGACATTAATATATCTGATAATAATAAGGCCTGTTGAAGAGTGAATTGTTCACCTAGGCCATACTTTGCATACATTGTGTTCTATGATGTAAAAGGGTTGACCAATGAAGGAAATTTTTGATTACAAGGACTGAGTGAATTTTTATGCACTCGTGCTCCTTAATTAGAGGTGGTTGTTACCCATCCTAAGATCAAGAGAGTTCTTATGGATGGTGGATCTAGTCTAAATATTTTTACTTTGAAGTTGGTTAAAAAAATAGGCCATTCAGAAATGGATTTAGGGCCAAAACTATTATGATCATAGATTATGATAATGAGGAGCATGAGTCAACAAGTACTATAGTAGTTTATATAAAAGTAGGTCCCACTTGTCATGATATGATATTCCATGTCCTTGACTTGGATATTCCATACAACATGCTCTTATGGCGCACATGGATCCATGCCATTTAGGTCATTCCTTCAACATTCCATCAGTGTATCAAGATGTGCCATGAAGGGTAGAAATTCACCACTCATGGTGATCTAGAACTATTCACACATTGTAGGTAATTGCACAATTTATCTCATGCATCTTAAGAATTCCTTTCTAAGGATATTGTTTTTCCTTAATACATTTCTGAATGGCCTATTTTTTTAACCAACTTCAAAGTACAAATATTTAGACCAGATCCACCATCCATAAGCACTCTCTTGATCTTAGGATGGGTAACAACCACCTCTAATTATAGGGGTAAGTTGTGCTCTAGGTCATTATGTGGGATTGCAGTGCAATCAAAAGTGATATGATTTTTTGAATCAAGGTGTGCAACCATTTCTTGAAGGTGTGCGGGATCTACATTTGTGGAAACTCCTCAACTCTATAGCATTTTATACAATATTTTTTTACGGGAAGTAGATATTTTGAGGAGATCTAAGATCAATATCATAACGGGTGTCTTCTCCAACTATTCTATTAAATTGTCGATATTCCTGAGGGACAAGTAGGGCATATGGTATGATTAAACGAGTGCATCATGTCCCAACTGCACAATTTTTTTCTAAGATCCTAATAGTATTGACATGCTCATCGAAGAATGGATACATCTATGAGGGTGTCAAAGGGGCTATCATTAGTTGGATAAACATAGGAAGCAGTTCTATAGTCATTGGAAGTTTTTCCTTGATCTAGATTCATGTTCTTCTTATCCATGTGGTTAGGAAAGGGATATTTGAAGATACTCATTTTCTCATTTGTACCTTGTCTTGAGTCAGGGGGAGAATCTACAATGATTTTTCCCTCTTCATTAAGGTCTTGTAAGTAATGTTGTAGTCATGCAAGCATCTATTTGTTTTGTGTCCCTTAACATGATGGAAATCACAATACTCATGCTCTTTAAACACAATGGGTTTTGGAGCATCCCTATATATGTTTGTCACGATTGGGCATGGCACCATGTTCACGATGTCTAACTATTTAAGTATAGCTGATAGTGAGTTGGTTACTAGTTTGAACGTACATTTGGTGGATGCTTTTGGGTGAGGTCCTTGTGAGAGATTTAAAAGAAGACCAGACTATACAACTTGGAATCTTTTAGAGTTTATAATGCCATCACCAACAACTCATTTGTTCTAGTTGAAGAATTTTTGTTTATCCAAGGTTTTTGTTTCATGTTTTTCTTTGATGACTAGTTTAAGTGTACCCTTTGGGATGAGATCCTTTTTTATTTGAATAACCTTCTCTATAACTTCTTCAAAGTTACAACCACAATGTCTTTGTAAATGGAAAGCTATCTTCGTGTTTAGGTTAGGAACGTATTTTCTTACTAGATATTTTTCTAGTAAGGCACATGGGAAATGGCTAGCCAACCCACACCATTATTGTAAAAATATCAAAAATTTATCGTTGGGCTTCTTCTTTGCATTGTAAAGGTCGTTCATTGTGATATCATTCTCCATGTTTAAGGAATAATGCTGCACATATTTTCCCGTAGGGTGGGCCATGTTGTGATGGATCCCTTGGGTATACTAAAGAACCATTCTAATGCCAGTGCTCTAGGCTATGAGGGAAGAGTCATATTAAGAAATTATCATTGTATGCAACCTCTTGAAAAGCCATATAAAATTCCTTGATGTGATCACGAGGATCACCTTTTCTTTTATATTTATCAAACTTAGGAATGGAAAAATGCTTTGGGAAGGGTTGCCACAACATGTCCTTATCAAAGGGATAACGACATAATTCTTCATAAAGGTACTTCCTTTTGTGTCCTAAATTTCCTTCCTCTAGTGTAGTAAGCATATATTTCATTGATTGTAACTCCGTTGAATGAGTTTTTCTTTGGTAGGTGACACTGGTCTATTTACCTTAGCAACTTTAAAAGTTGTGTCATCATACGAGATCAAAGTGGAACTCACTAGATTTGGTCTTAAGTTTGTCTTTATGTACGTTCCTACTCAAAGAGCCTAAGTTTTCTAATTTTTGACTTAGCTTCAATATTTTCTTTTGAAGGATCTCTTCTTCAACTAAAGGATCATCTTCTTCATCAAACTTAGGAGGTGGTGAGGCTTTGTGCTTATGCTCAATCTTCACTTTACATGAAGCCTTGTAATAAGGTCATCGTGGATCGCCAATTGGCTTTGATGGGTCTCCTTCAACGGTGTTGTGATGTTTCCCAGAAGTAGAAGTGTACCCTATGTCAAAGGGGTTATCCATGTCTAAGATGGGTTTTTTCATTCTTTTGTTTTACGATTAATGACCTTAGTCTCCACTTCACATTCTTGTGGAAGCTTAGCCCCTAATTCTAAGACTCTTGAGAGTATTTGATCCCTATTATAATGAAGGATATTTTAAAACCAAACTAGGTATAATTGATGTTGTTCATCACAAGAATAAATTCTCTCTTCTATGATAAATAAATGACTTTATGTCTTTAACCTGTGAAAAGAGAGGTGCTAATTTGTTTTTGTTAAATGGGAAGGATTTAAAAGGAATTTCTTCTAAATCGTGCTTGTTTGGTTTAGATGCCATTTTTTTTTATTTTAGGCATAATTAGGTGTATGTTGTGATACTAGGTTTTTCTCGAATGAATTCAATTTTTATGAAATCTAGGTGTATGTTGTGTAAGTCGTTTGATAAAATTCCAAAATATCCCGAAGTGTGTTAAATTATATTTAATGTTATGCAGCCATTTTATTATTCAAAGAATACTCATATTCAAATCAAACAATCACTCAAACTGTAGTTTTAGTAAGACTATACCCTAAACTATGATTATGACAAAGTGTTCGAAGAAAATAGTGACAATACCCTATTAATATATAGGTCGAGTTAGAATACTAACAAGGCCTAAATACCAAAGTGGTATTGATGTGATCTCTCTGTGAGATATACTAAGACTAGTTTAAATACCAATAAAACCTAAGTTTTATAAAAAATGGAAGTTGTGAATGTGTATAGTGTAGCATTACTATCACGATACATTAATCGAGAAAGCAAGGTGTTAGTATCGATATGGTATAGCAAGAAGTTCTTAGTTGTGCGTGCAGTGTAACCATACAATAAAGGGATTTATATCAAGTTCTCACAAAATTGAAAACATTATTTAAGTACCGAAATTGTGGGGCTAGCATGTGAGAAAAATAATAACTTAAGGAGAAATAATGACGAACCAAAATCGTAGCGATGAAGATGATTTTGAAATCAAGATAGATGGACTACCAATGACACAAAAACATGCCTATGCACTTTAGATGTTTGACAACCCATCCAAAAATAGGGATGGGTGTAAATAGAAAAAAAAGTGGGAAATAAAGTCTTTTATAAGACTTGGGTGATATGCTTCCTTCTCACCCTAAATGGGTAGTGAGAATGCAAGGGTATAAATAAAAAGATGAAAATAAACTAAGTGCCACTTGGGAAGAGTTTCACCTTGTCGAAGGAGAGAAAAACATAGCTAAGTGAGATGTTATTTTAATTTCGTGATGAAATACACTTAGATATAACTCAAGTGGAATCTTTTCCTTGTTTAAAAAACAAGGTTCAAACTCCAAGTAAGTCATCACTTCATGATGGCTTGACATGAAATGGACTAGCAAAGTGGGCTCCAAGATAGAATGGCTTTCCTAATAAGATCACTCAACTAGGTGTCACAAGTTATCTAAATGCGAGCTCAATTTACCCAAAGAGTTGCATTGAATAATTTGGGAGTATCTCGTCTTTACTTTACCCCCTTCAAATATGATGAGCAACTAGTGCGTTCACACGTATTCTCACTGGGGTCACGATACGAAAAATTGACTCTAACTTACAATGTAAAATCTAGTCAAGTGGGTAAGCGGAGCACTTCCTGTTTCATCCACGAGGTTACTCAGTGGTGGATTACTTTAGGGTTCCTAGAACCACCCCCATTGTTATAGCTTAAGGAATTATGCCAAAGGGGTTGTGTTCTAGTTCAGAAGATAGGGACATACCCTTTTTCAAAACCTACAATACATTGAGCTATGGAGTGGTGTGTTTTTATCTTGCTTAACTTAATGTGGTTTAAGTAGCACACCATTTGGCAACCTGTATGAAAACACATATTAAAAGGTTTCATTTTTGCAACTCCTTTCTTTGAGAAGCATTAAGACCTACACCTATTAAGTTAGTAATTTTCCACCACAAAAAAAGATATCAAGAAAGAGAGTTCATGTGTTGTTTTGATACCGAGATCACCAAAAGGCACAAGAGCATACACAATGCGAAAAAACCACTAAAACAAGATTTTATGAAAATTATTTTTAGGCGTGTTCGTAAAGGATAGAGTTATCTTTTACCAATTTTAAAAGGTTAATCCAATTTAGGAATAATAAAATAAATGAGTTTTCAAAGTGACAAAGGTTTTTAGAAGTTTTCTTGATCCCTAAGATTGCCTAAAATGTGCAAGGAGAGAGCATACACACTTCCTAAACATCTTTCTAGCTAAGAAAGTAAAACACTTAAACTACGTTAGTTAAATAACCCAAAGGAACTTGCAATCACTTGTTAAAGCCTGCAAACAACTAGAAAAAGTCAAAAAATTGATCTTACAGCTTGAAGAGAAAAAATAGATTTTAACTCGAGACACTTGCGCATGCCTAGAATGACACATGTGCGCCCAAAGCATACGGATACGTTCCCAAAACAATAGGGAGTTGTGGAATAAGATTTTGAAAGTGGGTCCTAACACCTACATAGACCTAATAAACATGTACGCCGGGGTTTTGATGGAGACGTCTACAATTTGACGGATACACTTGCAAGCCAAAATGAAAATCAACACAAGTATGCCTCAAAGATACCGGTGCATTGAGAGGCACATGGTACACCGATAGTCAATGGAGATTCCTACATTTTTACAGGTACACATCCCTTTGTAAATGAACTGTCAATGAAAATTATGACCAGATGAGTGCGCAGCCAATTCAACTAGTGTGCTAGGGTTTTTGTGAGAGATGCTCACCACCAAGACACGACGCTGCGTACCCTTGAAAAACTTGTGAAAGTGATGGAAGTGAAATTTTTCAATAGTCAAAAATGTTAATTGTTAGTCAAAGAATCCTATTTCTAGTTTAAACCCACAAAATGTGCATGAACAAGGATGATTTAGCTTACTTAAAAAATGAAATCAAGTAAATAACAAGTTGTTTCTCCTAGAAAGCATGAAAGTGAACTTAAAAATCTTGGAAAAGGCTCCTAGAGGACAACAAATGTATCCCACTGGGCATTCCAAATGTGTGTAATGAAAATTTTGGTAAAGATACAAACATGGGGTAAGAATATGTAAAGAAACCCCAAAATCTTTGGAACAAACAAATCAAATCACCATGAAATTAGAGATAAAAGATTTTAGAACGTCCAATTTTCATTAGAAAGTAAACAAGAGGGTTAATTAACCTAAACAAGGTTAATTAAAGGGATACAAACTTATAAAAGATGGGAAGAGGGGGATTAGCATATTTAGGGGGTTTAGAAGAGGTTAGAAAGGGTCAGTCACTAGCATTGTGTAGTAAATTGAAACGAGACTAGGATAATTAGTATGATCTTAGTAATAAGATCATGAAGACAAAATTATAGGTGTCTACACCTCTTATTCACTTACGTTGTCTTATATTGGATTTTAAAAGTTCCTTTTCAAATTTATAAGAAAAGTTGTCAAGGAGTTAAGTTTATTCCAAAGGAATTCTAAAGGTTACAATTGGATGTGAGATGAGAATTCATATGCACGGAAAGGAAGAGACATTTTGGAAGCTATTCATTAGACCATAATTTTGTTAAATGTGGACATTTTACAATCTAGATTAAATACTGAAATCAGCTATGTTGGTTTTACTTATATCAAATATTGGAATTTGATTTACCTTTTATTTGAACACGAAAAGGGCTTTTTTGGAATTTGATTTGGCTATTATTGGAAAAAAGTGGATTTTTTTAATTATATATCATGTATGAGGGATTTCCATTTTAGGGGTTTACATTTTTTTAGTAAGAATAGGAAATACTTATTGGAATAATTAATACATTTATAACTTTGCAATGCATAGAAAATACTTATATTTTCCATTCTCATACAAACAAACATTTTTATCACTATGATGAGAATGGGCATATACACATTCTCAAAAAATCAATATAGAAAGAAAGAAAATTTTGGATGTGATTTATTTTAACTATGGGGTCATGTGCATTTCCATGTTGTGTATTTTACATATTGTAATCATATATATTTGTGTCTAATATTGCTTCTAATTTATTATATCAACAAAAATTAAAAATTGTTAAATTAGAACGTGGATTTATTTACATAGAATGAATGTAGGAAATGTGTTGTTAATAGATGCATACAACATAAAATGATGGTAATAAATGAATAGTTAAGATATATTCTACAAGAATAAATCAAATATATTGTTATGAGATAGACTACAAAAACCAACCAATTAATTTATATTTATTAATCAACATAATAGTAACAAGTAAACTCAATCAAGCTCAATAATCATGGAAATGTGTTGTTATGAGATAAATACAAGTCACAATTATTTTTTCATAAAATGATGATAATAAATCCATTGTTATGAAATAGACTAAAAAACCAATATTAATGAATTCTTATGATGGAAATATGTTATGTATAGAAAAACAACACCCTCCGAGTTTTGAGAATTGGATGAGGAAATCTCTCAATAACATCCTATGGGAATCTATTGTGGGACCCTTCACGTGGAGACAAACCTCCATTAGAAGGTTGGTTCCTCGGTATATCTCTAAAAATTGTACTATTACTCCTAATGTTGAAATAAAATCCTAGAGTAAGCAATCAAGGGACATAGGGATAAAGAGAAGGATGTGAAGAAAGTGGAAATGGAAAATGGGAAAAAAGCCAAGGAAGGAGATTATGAAAGGAAAAGGGTTGATCACTCTCCATGAGGGAAAAGGAAATAGAGGGGGTGTGGGAGAAGAGGGAAGATGTGTGTACCATAGATCCACACACAAGATTGGTCTTCCAGGTGAGCGCAACACATGAATCCAAGGGGACCTAAAGTGAAAAGAAATGCACAAAACAATTCTTCAGAGAATCCTCCAGAGAGGTGAGGTGAAAATAAAATTAGAAAGGGAAAAGAATTCCCAAAAATGATTTTATATATTTAAGTTTCTATCAATCATATACATTCATGGAAAGAGGTGAGGATACCACATTACAAAGACCTATCTCACAGGTCCAAACTCATATAGTCGGCCACCATTTTTGCATGGTGTTCTTCAACAAAGAGGGATCCTTTTTACAAAGCGTAACTTTGTTATTCATATAATAAGAAGGAAAGAAGAGAACTAGAAAGTGAGGGAAACTCATATTCAAATTTGTAACCACAAATAACAAGTGATAAATACTTGTAAATCCACTAACAAGGCTATAAGATTCAAGCACCTCCAAATGTTTATTTGGCATGTAGAAGAAACAAAGGATTAATATCTAAATAAATTTGGTGGTTGGGGTCAATTAGATATGTGCTTGATGACCAAAATGACATTTCTCTATTTTCCACCTACCAAAACCTACCCAAATCTGATTTTAAACAAATATATCCCACGAAATAATTTTCAAATGAGACCAAACATATAGGGATCTTAATATGAACATAAGTTATGGTTGTTAGAAGATTTCGAGCTAACGGGTATGTAGAACACATCGCATTGATTGACCAAAGGATTCAACAAGCTGTTCATTTTTGTCCTTTATTCCATTTGTCACTATGGCTGGTTGTCGGGATTCAGTTCCTAGTTGGCACGCTTTGATAGGTTGAGTGTGGCACACTCAAGTCTGACAGATAATGACGTAGTAAGAAGAATGCACAAAGGAAGGAAGAAAGGTAGGCATAAAAGGATGTAGAAGGAAAGCGCTCAAAAATGAAATGTGCACAGGAAAAATGTGAAAAACAGTGAGAGAGAGATGCATGGTCAAGGTGTAACTATTACAAGGTAATTTAGGAACGACTTAGTTTTTTTGAGAAGTGGATTTGGGGAAGAAATTACAGGTTGGGAACAAATGAAAAATTTGGGAAGCGGGGCAAGGTGGACTCATGGAAGACATGAAACCCATTTGGGAAGAAATTGGGTGTGTAAAGGGAAGGCACAAAGGGGAAGTTTAAGGAGAGAGGAGAAGTAAGAAGAAATTAAGGCACATCTGCGGAAGAATTGAAAAAAGGTGAATGGCAAGGAAGAAAACTTGAGTGTGTGCAACATGAAATGAAACATCACAGTTAGAATAAAATATATGTTTTCCGAATAACTACAAGGGTTATTTGGGACAACAAAAGAATCTAAAAAATAAAATAAATTTATCTATATAATATTAATCAACATAATAGTATCAAGTAATCTCAATCAAGATGAGTAATTGTTTTTCTAAATGTTCCCAAAGATAGAGGTAATTTGGGTATGGAACACATAATTTAACCATAAATAAGTGTGTGAAAATATTTTATCGAGAATGGATTGTGCCATCACATTTCTACCCCTAAAACCAATAACTTCTTTCCATGGAAAATGAGATCCCCAAAACTAGCCAATAAAAAATTTTTTCAATAAAGTAAATCATAGATTATATTATCTGATTTTATCGATAATTACTTTATTTTTATATAGAACCATCGAGAGCTATTTTTGAGCATTAAAATGTAAACTATTAATAACATCCAAAGTTATCATTATATACTAATCACATCATTTGGATCAAATGTGTAGAATGAAAAAATTGTAATAAACACATTTTGAGCACTACATATTAATAACCATCAATAAAATCTTATTAAAGAGTGTATAATAATCACTTCAAATGGAAAATGGGAAAAGAACTTCAAAAATGTAATAAACACAATTTTATATATTGATTTGTTCCACTATTGTTTGAAATAGAGAACATCCCTTTAAGATGTATCTTACATCATTGAAACCCATACCAAGGCTAGTTCTATAAACAATGATGACATAAGTCACTTATTATTTTTAAAGTCTTCTTTGTAGAAACCTTTGGAGACACCAAATTGTTTTTCAAGAAATCCTTTGTTGATTACATTAACTACAATTGTAGTTTCACATTTGTATGGAAATTCTGGTGTTTTCCAATTTTTTCCAATTTTTAATAAATATGTCTCCCTCTTTTTTGCAATGCTCCATACCACAACAAAAACAAAAGGATGCATGTCCACTTTAACTGTGTGTAACAATTTTGTTTCTAGTTTTTCTACATTGGCATCTGATATCCAACATAGACTAGAATGTTATTATATGAAACTCTTTAGATACAAAAGTTAGAAATTGGGAAATATACATTCGTGGTAGGATGAGCACTCCCTCTTTATAGTTTTCATTTAAAATAGAGTTGGTTTGTTTAATTGAAATGTATTTTCCTTTTTAGAAATATGCTTTATAACTACAATCCTTTTAATTCAAGAACAAACAAATGTTTCTTTGGAGGCATTAACAAAAAAAAAATTAAACTTTTTATTAACTTGTATGTATTTTAAATATGATAATAATATTTCACAAAATATTTTTACCTTATTTCTTTACATATATTTGTTGGTTTCTTTGGAGGCACTGCAAAAAAATAATATTAAACTTCATTATTAACTTGTATGTATTTCAAAACATGATAATAATATTTCACAAAATAGTTTTACCTATTTCTTTACATATATTTGTTGGTTTCTTTGGAGGCACCAAAAAAAAATATTAAACTTCATTATTAACTTGTATGTATTTCAAATACGATAATAATATTTCACAAAATATTTTTACCTATTTCTTTATATATATTTGTTGGTTATAGATTTTCTAGATTTTATCCAGCTGTATCTCCACATAAAAATTGAAATTAGGATATATTTATCAAAATTGATTCCAACTAATATTGAAAAATAAAAAGGATTAATATTTTTACCTATTTATTTACATATATTTTTTGGATTTTCTCTAAATTTATATCGCACATAAAAATTGAAATTAGGATATATTTATCAAATCAATTCCAACTAATATTGACAAGTAAAAAATATTATTAAATTTTAAATAATACTTTATAAATTTTCGTGAGCCAACTATCATAATTGATGGTGAAGGGTTTGATGTGGCTTCAATATTAATCACCACCATTAGTTGTGTTTTTGTGTTTTGTTGGGAAAATTCTTTTTGGCTGGATGACATCCTACTTTTGTCAAGAATAATTTATTCCTCTAATGGATTAACCTCATGGATTGTAATTTTTTCTCCACTCATAATAATTTTTAAGGGCTCAATAGTTGTTTCCAATGAACATAAATACTTAGAATGTAAAGTAAAAATTGTAAACAATGGATTGTTGTCCATTCTCACTTAATCACTGTAATACATGTTCAATCTTGTATTCACTAAGGATACCTATACATTGTAGTACCTTCAATCTTGTATTCACTGGGATGGATACTTGTCTCATTTAGGAATCATAGAAGAAGAATAGAATGTTGCATAAATTTGTTTGTTTGTATGAGAGAGATGTTACATAATCTAGGTTGTTTGATGCAGAGCCTAAATCACTTGCAATCTATCACCAAGGTTAGAATGATCCAAGACTTCAAATACTACCTTTTACTTGGCCAATAAATACTTTTATCTAGGTCTCCACTCTTCAAAACTTACAATTTTTACCTTATGAAATTCTCTTTAATTATTCATAATTGTCTTATATTGGCTAGACTATCCCTAGCAGAGCCAAGTGTTGCACTACATACCCTCGACAAGAGGGATCAATCCTTATGTAGTTCACCTTTTTTATAAGGTAGAAGGGCCATTCCCCATGATTTATAATATACTTTATAGAGGTATTCAAATGATTAAGTTCAATCTTGTACTGAATGTGTGGATGCCTGTTCTTCTATAGGAATCATTAAGGAAGAATATATGATTGATATATGATAATGGACATATGCCCATTAAATACATGAAATATTGAACTTAATCATTTTAAAACCTCTATAATGGAAGTGGTTAAAAAAATTAGTAGAGCGAGCTTATCACACAACAGTGGAAATTTTATTAGAAATTAATGTTTTCAAAGGTAGTGGAGTTCTTGGGAATGGTAAGCTTCACCAGGATGCTATTGCAAGTGATCTATTTGTTTGATTATAAACACCAATACATTCATATGCATGATGGTTTCTAACTCTACCCATGATTCAAAATATCATGGTTTCCTTTCCTTTCTTTCGGATGGACAATTTCCCATTGTAAAAAAGTATACTTTTAACTCTTCATGTCAATCCCATTCTCAATAAAAATAATAGTGATAAAATTTACTTTGTCTTATAATGAGAAGTTGTGCATTCTCACAACCTTATCTTGTTTAAAATTTTGTCGAGAATGGGCATATGCCCATTGTAAACATTCAACTACAAGTAATATATTGAACTTAATCATTTTAATACCTCTAAATATTTTGAAACATATTTAATTTTGTCTTCATTCATCTTCTATGATATCTATATGAGAATTGGCATATACCTCAAGCAATATTGAACTTAATCATTTTACGAAATCTATAAAAGCTGTGAGAATGGAAAATTTTTTAATTCTTTTCTTCTAATTAAACTTCTAACTTTTGTTTAGATATATTCTATAATATGAAAAGAAATTTTAGGAGTAAACTATATGAAGGATGTACATCTTAATATTAGAAAAAGTAAACATTGTTAAGAATTAACGTATACATAATGACTATAATAAAAAGAACACAAAAATTGTAGAGGCTATTCACCTGGAGGTAGTTAGACATTTATAATATTGTTGGAGCATGATCTCTTGCTTGTGATTCTCCACCATAAAGATAAGTGAGGACCTATTTGTATTATGTGCTTCCTTTAATGCATTTGTCCCACCATATAATATTAATATAGGGACACATTAGAGTTGCATCTCTCAATCATGTGCTCCAAAAATGCACTGATATCGATCATTTGAAAGGATGTTCAAGGATGAAAAATCCAATTTCATTTGGTTTGATAATATCCAAGGGCTCTGAATGTTTCCAATCCAGATCCACTATCACATCTTCCACCTCCATACTAGTTGAATTATGAACACCATATATGGAAAAAATCACTGACATCCCTTGAAATGCATGTTATGCATTCATAATTCATATATGTTTATAATTGTATCATATTGGTTGGACTATCCCTGGTAGAGCCAAGTGTTGCACTACATACCCTAGAGAGGATCAAGCCTTATGTAGTTCTCATCATATTGAAGACCGATGTTTATCAAGGTAGTAATAGAAGTAAATCATTTCATTTTAAAGACAAAGTGAAGCATCGAGGTAGTAATAAAAGTGAATAATTTCATCTTGAAGATGTGATTATGCACATAATGGTCTTGCATTACCAAACATCGGCATGAATCACATATTCAAGGATTAAATGATAAAATTTCATTGTGACTGCTAGTTGAATATTCCTTGTTGAAGAAATGATTAGGTACTCATGTTTTCCTGCACCCCATCCTAAAAGCACAAAATGGGAAATCATTCAATGCATAGCTCAATACATAACTCAAGTTCTTGTTTATAATTATATCATTTTGGCTATGGAGTAATAGATTCAAGAATAATAGATGTTTAGAATGGGCATATTATGCTCTACATATCCTCGAGAGGGATCAAGCCTTATGTAGTTCTCACATATTTTATATATATATATATATATATATATATATATATATATATATTTCTTTTAACATGGGAAGGAATGGGAAGTTGTGCATTGTGACAACCTTTATAGAATTTGTGCACATTTAGGGTTGGGCACAAGCCCATTCTCATATAAACAAACATTTTTTGTTTTGAAGTAATTAATAATTGTATATATTGAGTTGGACTATCCTAGAAGAGCCAAGTGCTGCACTACATACCCTCGAGAGGGATCAAGCCTTATGTAATATATATATATATATATAATCTTTAATCCATTCTATATTTTATTATATATATATTAGAAGAAGAATAATCATTTAAGTTTAATCATAGAAGAATTATCATAGTAGTTTTTTTTATATAACTAACGTTTTAGAAGAAGAATAATATAAATTTAAGCTAAGTTTAACATGGGAAGTTACCATTCTCATGTAGTTTTTTTATATAACTAATAGAAGAAGAATAGAGATAAATTTAAGTTAAGTTTAACATGGGAAGTTACCATTCTCATGTAGTTTTTTTATATAACTAATTATAGAAGAAGAATAAAGATAAATTTAAGTTTAACATGGGAAGTTACTTTGTTTTAGAATGGGAATCTGTGCATTGTGACAACCTTTAAAGAAGTTACAAACATTGTTTGTTTTGTAATTATTAATAATTGTTTGTTAGATAAAATTTACTTTGAACATTGTTATATTTTATTGTAAATGCAAATAACCTAAAACATGGCTATGATATTAATGGCATTTAATTCACACCACTACGTAAAACATGGCTATGATATTATGTCTTTGTTCATCATGGTTAGATAATAGTAATAAAAGTAAATCATTTTATCTTGATGGAGAATCATGTCCATCTAGGCCTTATATCATTGGTGAATCATGTCTATGTTGCCTTGATGTCGTATGTGTCTATTTCCATTGATGGATGATTTACCAAGCATGTAAGGAAAAGTTGCACATGGTTCATCCTTTGGGATTAAATGTTGCACTTCCATTACTATGATCTAACAAACATCAATTACTATGATCTAACCTTGCTCATATATTAAGAATCATAGAATAATAATAGAGATAAAATGTATATTTTTAGATAGATATATTTGTGCCCATTCTCATATAAGAATTATAGAAGATAGAATGGGAAGTTGTGCATTGTGACAGTAACATTTTTTTTTTTGTAAATATTAATAATTGTATTATACTAGTTGGACTATCCTTGGCAGAGCCAAGTGTTGCACTACATACCCTCGAGAGGGATCAAGCCTTATGTAGTTCTTAGTTCTCATACACACACACATACACACACATATATATATATATCCATTCACATTTAGCAAACATAGAAGAATAATAGATATTTTGAATGGGCATATGACCATTCTCATATATTTTGAATGGGTGAGGGATTCGGTTCCTCTCTCCCAAAGGTTCCACCAAATAATGATGGACCAAAAAGCTTTTCATCATTAGGGTCGATGAACAAGGACAAAGTGTTGAGATTACAATGTTTGAGTTCTTCATCCAAACCAACACTATGAGAGGGAAAGAAAAAAAATGAGCAATCATGGAAACTTCCAATTTGTTTATAACTAACCATAAGCAGATTCAAACAAATTATATGGAAGGAGGACCATATTGGTTGGACTATCCATGGCGAAGCCAAGTGCTGCATTACATACCCTTAAGAGGGATCAAGCATTACGTAGTTCACCTTATGCTTAACAAATGCAGTGGAGTTTTGGGTGAAGCCTCTATCTCTAATTATTTCTTATTCTTTTTCACTTTTGGCCTCTCTCTATTTTCATGAAGAAAATCAAAAAATTTTGAGAAACACCAATGAATTTTTCTAACTCTTCTCATGAAGAATATCATCTAGTTTTCCTTCCATTATAAAATTGGGAGGAAGACCCATTGTAAAAAAAGTAATCTTCATCTTCATGTCAAGCCCATTGAGTGGGAAGATGCCCATTCTCGTATAGGAAACATAGAAGAACAAACAAAAGAAGAATAGATGTTTAGAATGGGCATATGCCCATTCTCAAATAATAATCATAGAAGAATTGTGAGCATTTTTATCTCATATAAAACATAGAAGAACAACAGATGGAAGATGAATAAATGTTTAGAAGAGACATATGGAAGATAAATTTTACTTTTTTTTAGAATGGAAAGATGCCCATTTAACATATAGAAATCATGAAAGAAGAATGACTCATAGAAGAAGAATTTACTTTTTTACCATGAAAAATTTTTTTACTTCTTTTTTAAATTGAAGATAAGTTTCAAAGATACTTCTAACTCTTCTTTGTTGATTTATTATGAGATGAAGAATATCATCTAGCTTTCTTTCTCTTGTATTCTGATCTGGGTATAAAGATAATGCCATATTTTAGATCTTTTGTATTTTTTGATATGTGTTTTAAGAATATCACTTCAATATTTTGTAAGACTTGCATAGTTGTTATCCTCCATAGTTATAAAAGGATGCATCTAAATATGACCATTTCTTGCATGTTTTAGAGTCTCAACAAGATCATTCCCTTGAAAAAATGTATATGATTATAAGAAATCCACTTCCAATCCTTCATGCTAAGATGGGGAGTTAACTATTTTGTTATTACCAAAGTACAGTGTGGGGTTACCACCTAGGCAGTGTTACTTATTTTATGAGTTAGGTGGCCTAGTTGTGTAGTAGCCTAAGATGGGTGGGTGAGGGGACTCACCAATCTTGGGAGAGGTGAGATAACATTCGAGATGGATGGGTGCGATGACCCAATTTGCTAAGGTGATGAGATTTTCGAGCTAGCGGGTCGTGATGATGAGGTAAGTGACATTGACCATGGCCAGCCGAGTGGGAGGAGATCTAAATTCCCGAGTTGGGGGTGAGCTCACCTTCGAGCTAAGAAATATTGAACTTAATCATTTTCATATAGGAATTAAAATGATTAAGTTCAATGTTGTATCTAATGATAAAATTCGTTCTCATAATTGGAATCATAAAAGAAGAACAAAGATAAAATATAGCTTGTTTTATAATGGACAATTTCCCATTCTCACAGCCTTCATAGAGTTATTGAAAATAATAAGTTCAATATTTCTTGTATTACAATGATTAGAATTGGCATACACCCATTCTCATACAAAAACAATTTTTTTATCTTCCATTGAATGGTTAGGTATCCATTCCTATAGAGGTATTAAAATGTTTAAGTTCAATATTGCTTGTATTAGAATGTTTAGAAGGAGCTTATGCCCATTTACATACAAAAAAACATTTATTTCTTGTATTGAATGGGAAGATGCCCATTGTCATATAGGAATCATATATGAAGAATATAGATAAAATTTAATTTTTTTAGAATGGGAAGTTTCCCATTATCATATAGGAATCATATAAGAAAAAAGATCAAATTTACTTTGTTTTTTTGTTTTTGACCATGGCATAGTGAGACCATTAATTTGTAAATAAATTGTTTTCCACCATTTATTTATTAATTGAAGGTACTTGTTTGTCAAACACGTATTCGAATTCCTATTGGAGGGAAATTGGTGAAATTAATGGAAATTAATTCATGCCACTCCGTGGAATGTAGAGAGATTGATGATGGTTATTTTTTTCGATGATGGAGAGGTCTTGGGAATTACAAGGTTCACCGTGGGTCGTGAATCTATCTCTTTCTTGTTCATCCTTTCTGATTTATTTTTCATCAGTTTGTAGTTTATAATTTTTTTGTTTGTCCTTCCACTTGGGCTTATGTATTTCATAAAAATAAAATATATATATATATATATATATATATATGATATGTGTGTGTGGAGATGATTCACTGCATTGAATGATTTCCGTGTTTTCTGTATGTAGTTAACCATTCAAGAGGGGTGCAGGGAAACTAATATTTTAGGAGGGGGTGCTAGTATAATACAATTATTAATTATTACAAAACAAACAATGTTTTTTTGTATGAGAATGGGCTTGTGCCCATTATAAATGTGCACAACTTCTATAAAGGTTGTCACAATGCACAACTTCCCATTCTAAAACAAAGTACCTTCCATAGACCATTTTTCTTGTGAAGAAGAATATTTGAAGAATATTTATGAGATATTGTTTGTTCTCTCTACTAAATTTTGTTGACCCTTTCCGCTTTGGGCTCCCTCTATTTCGTAAGACCGTTTCAGCTTGTGAAGCACAAGATTTGAAGAAAATTTTAGGCATGAATTATTCTAACTCTTCTCTGTTGAATTATTATGAGATGAAGAATATCATTTGGTTTTCTTTCCAATATATTTTGTTATGGGTTTAAAGATAATGCCCTATTTTTGATCTTTTGTATTTTTTGATTTGGGTATTAAGAATATCACTTCAATGTTTTGTGAGACATGCATAGTTGTTAACCAGTAATCATAGTTGCTAATATGGGGAGTTACTTCTTTTTCAAATTGAAGATAAGTTTAAGAGATACTTCTAACTCTTCTCTATTGTATTCCATGAGTTTTGGGTATAAAGATAAATTATAATGTCCGTATTTTAGATATTTGTATTTTTGATATGGGTTTTAAGAATATCACTTCAATATTTTGTAAGACTTGCATAGTTGTTATCCTCCATAGTTATAAAAGGATGCATCTAAATATGACCATTTCTTGCATGTTTCAGAGTCTCAACAAGATCATTCCCTTCCAAAATGTATGTTCTCAATGCCCAATGGACCTCTATCTCATCCCATCCAAACTACTAATGTATATCTAAGAAATCCACTACCAATCCTTCATGCTAAGATGGGGAGTTATTTGTTATGTTTTTACCAAAGTACAGAGTGGGATTACCACAGGAGGCATTACTTAGTTTTCGAATGGGTGTGTGGGTTGATCAAAAATAAATGATAATTCTATAATTCTTCTTTCATCCATAAAATGATATTTTTGTTCATGATGTTTTTCATCAAGGTTAGATAATAGTAATAAAAGTAAAGCATTTTATCCGATGGTGAATCATTTTGCACTTGGCCTTGCATCATTGGTGAATCATGTCACACCTTGCATCATTGGTGAATCATGTCATGTCTATTAGCCTTGATATCGTTTGTGTCTCTTTACATTGTTGAATGATTTACCAAATATGCAAGACCAAGATACACATGGTTTATCCTTCGAGATTAAATTTTGCACTTCCATTACTATGATCAAACCTTGTTGAACAAAAGTCTTCCATTATATAGTATTGGGTATTAAAATGTTTAGATCCCTTGTTGAAAATAGTTGTTCAAACAAGGTTAGATCATAGTAATATAAGTGCATCATTTAATCCTAACTCATAAAGGTTAGATAATAACATCTGTATATTTTTCAAGATGTCTATAGGTCTATTGAATAATTGTATAATTGTATCATATTGGATGGACTAGCACGACATACCCTCTAAACTACAACAAATAAATTTTTATTTATGTTATTTGAATGGGAAAGTGGAGAGATAAATTTTACTTCTTTTTTAGAATGGGCAGATGTAAAAATGTTTGGTTTCCCAATTCAATACAAGACAAAAGGTTTTTTAATATGAGAATTGGCATATGCCCATTCTAAACATTCAATATGCCCATTCTAAACGTTCAAATGAAAGCAATTATTTAAAATGTTTTCATACCTCTATAAAGGTTGTGAGAAGGTTGTGAGAATGGGAAACTTCCAATTCAATACAAGATATAATTGTTTGTTTATATGAGAATTGACATATGCCCATTCTAAGCATTCAAATGCAAGCAATGTTTAAAAAATTATTTTTGTATTATTTATTTTTTAATATTCTAATAACTCTCTAAAACATTTAAATGGGTCTAAACATTAGGATATTAAAGCATTAAAGCATGGTTGGTAATTTTTTTTTAATAAAAATATGGGTCTCATGTTATGTTTCATGTCACTGGCCCCTATATTTTTAAAGAGGGTTTGTTAGAGTAGGTAATTAGTCACATCATGATGCTTGTTTATTTGTATCATTTTATGGACTAACCTCAGACAAGTTGTGTGTGTGATATTTACATACCCTCGAGGGGGATTAAGATATGTAGGGGATATTATCTAGTTTATTATATTATTTTGTTTTATAAAGGGCATCTATGGCTATTGACTTCAAGATCCTTGACTACATACCCTTTCTAAGATGCCCATTCTTGAATTATGTAGTTCTTTATTAATTTTGATTTAGAAATGGTAGATGCCCATTCTCTCTCCCATTTTTCATATAGGAGAAATTAACATATATTGTTTAAGACCATGACATAGCGAGACCATCATAAATATATTGTTTACCACCATGTATTTATTAATTAAAGGTAATTTTTTTAAAAATGATTCTTAGACCACTCGTAATAATGAGAATAGGCATTAGACCATTCTCTAGACATTGCTAACATTTTTTTGGCCATATTTTGGTGTTTGTATTAGACTATATTTAAAATATGGGTTCCATCCTTGAAAAAAAACATTATATTATTTTCATCCCCTTTTTTCATCGAAGGAGGACCATATTAGGACCATATTAGAAGAAGAATAGTGTAAAAACATTCTGACAACCTTTATAGAGTTAATAATTGTATCATATTGGTTGGACTATCCCTGGTGGAGCCTAGTGTTGCACTGCATACCATTAAAGGGGATCAATCCTCTATCTCTAATTGTTGTTTATTCTTTCACTTTTGGGATCTCTCTCTTTTCATGAAGAATATCAAGGAAATTTCTGAGAAACAACAATGAATATTTCTAACTCTTCTCAATGTGAAGAATAACATCTGGTTTTCCTTCAAAAAAAAAATGGGGCACAACCCACTTCATCTTCATGTCATGCCCATTCAAGTAGACAGATGCCCATATGTAGTTCTCCTTATGCCTATTTTTCTCTGTGATTCCTATATTAGAATGGGCATATGCCCATTATCAATGGGACATATGTTCATGTTCTAAACATTCTAATATAAGAATTGTTGAACTAAAATGTCATATGCTCATTCTATATGTTGAACTTCCGATTCAATATAAGACAATATGTTGAACTTCCGATTCAATACAAGACAAAAGGTTTTTTAATATAAGAACTAGCATATTCCCATTCTAAAAGTTCAATATGCCCATTCTAAATGTTCAAATGAAAGAAATTATTTTAAAAATTTTCATACCTCTATAAAGGATGAGAAGGCTATGAGAATGGGAAACTTCCAATTCAATACAAGACATAATTGTTTGTTTATATGAGAATCAACATATGCCCATTCTAAGCATTCAAATGCAAGCAATTTTTTTAAAAAGTTATTTTTGTATTATTTATTTTTTAGTATTCTAATAACTCTCTAAAAACATTTAAATGGGTCTAAACATTAGGATATTAAAGCATTAAAGCATGGTTGGTAAATTTTTTTTTTAATAAAAATATGGGTCTCATGTTATGTTTCATGTCACTCCATATTTTTAAATATATTTTTGACACACATTGGAATTAGTCACATTTGATGCTTGTATATAATTATATTTTCTGGACTAACCCTAGTGGAGCCAATTTCGATTCCACACAAGTGTTACACTACATACCCTCGAGGGGGATCAAGCCTTATGTAGTTCTATTATTTTTTTTAGGAATGGGCATCTTGGCTCTACCAAGTGTTGCACTACATACCCTTGGGTAGATGCCCATTCTTGTATTATGTAGTTCTATTAATTTGTTTTAGAAATGGAAGATGCCCATTCTCTTCCCATTGATCTCATATAGAAATTAACATATATTGTTTAAGACCATGACATATCGAGACCAACATGCAAATATATTGTTTACCACCATGTATTTATTAATTAAAGGTAATTTTTTAAAAGACTTTGGACCGCTCGTAATAATGAGAATAGGCATTAGCCCATTCTCTAGACATTCTAACATTTTGTTTTGGCCATATTTTTGGTCATTTGTATTGGAATATTTAGAAATATGGGAATTTTTCCATCCTCGAACAAACAAACATTTATTTTTGGGTTGTTCCCCATTTTTCATCGAAGGAGGACCATACATGGAAGGAGGACCATATTAGAAGAAGAATAGTGTAAAAACATTCTGACAACCTTTATAGAGTTAGTAATTGTATCATATTGGCTGGACTATCCCTAGTGGAGCCTAGTGCTGCACTTGCATACCATTAAAGGGGGATCAAGCCTCTATCTCTAATTATTTTTTATTCTTTCACTTTTTGGGCTCTCTCTCTCTCTTTTCAAAAGAATATGAAGGAAATTTTGAGAAACAACAATGAATATTTCTAACTCTTCTCAATGTGAAGAATAACATCTGGTTTTCCTTCAAAAGTAAAATGGGGCCCAACCCACTTCATCTTCATGTCATGCCCATTCGAGTAGACAAGATGCCCATATGTAGTTCTCCTTATGCCTATTTTTCTCTGTGATTCCTATATTAGAATGGGAATATGCCCATTATCAATGGGCATATGCTCATGTTCTAAACATTCTAATACAAGAAATATTGAACTAAAATGTCATATGCTCATTCTAAACATTCTAATACTTGCAATATTGAACTTAGTTTGTTTAGTACTTCTATATTACTCATAGCTAGTCCACAATGCAAGATGCTAGTGGAGAGATAAAATTTATTTACTATCTTTATTTATTTAAGAATGGGTAGTTTTCGGTTCTCTCATACAAACAAGCAAACATTTTTCTAATTTTATCTTGCATACAATGAAATTTTTCTAATACGTATAATAGAATAAATTGATACGAATTGAATGGGAAGATGCCCATTCAATTATAATATGAGTAATAGAAGAAAATTATTGTCATTTTAGCACTTCTATAGACTTAATCATATCTAACTCCACAATGCAAGATGCTAGTGGAGAGATAAAATTTACTTTGCCTTTGTTTAAGAATGGGTAGTTGCTCATTATTTCATGATAAAAACAAACATTTTTTTATTTTATCTTGAATACAATTGTATCATTTTGGCTGGACTATCCTAGCCGAGCCAAGTTTTGCCTCCGCCAAGTGCTGCACTACATACCCTCGAGGGGGATCAAGCCTTATGTAGTTCTATTTTTTTTTTTTAGAATGGGCATCTTTCTCCGCTAAGTGTTGCACTACATACCCTTGGACAGATGCCCATCCTCTTAGTTGTATTAGTTGTATTAATTAGAATTTAGAGATTACATATGCCCATTTTCATATAGGAGTAATTAACATATATTGTTTAATACCATGAATAGCGAGACCAACATGCAAATATATTGTTTATCACAATGTATTTATTAATTAAAGGTAATTGTTTAAAAACAAGTCTTGGACCGATTGTAATAATGAGAATAGGCATTAGCCCATTCTCTAGACATTTTAAGATTTTTTTGGCCATATTTTTGGTCACTTGTTTTGGAATATTTAGAAATATAATGATTTATCCATCCTCAAACAAACAAACAATTCTTGTTGGGTTTGTAGTGCCCACTTCCCTTCGACACTTTTGATATTGATCATGATATTGCTTTGACTATATTATGGACATTATTATAGTTTTTACTTAGTGTGGTGTTAGATGTCGATCATGGATTATTGTTAACTCTAATTCATATATGATGCATGATTATTTTTAGAGACATTTTATATAGATGTTGACATGTTGTTGGACATGGTATATATATATATATGGATGTTGTCGGGACATATGATATTTGGATATATTGAGTAGACCGAGAAAATTGAACTTAAAATTGATGATTATATAGTTGTTGATGAAATTGAAAGTGATATTGTTGATTGTCTTGATGTTGTTGTGATTCATATATATATTGATTATTGTTAAATTATATTATATTCATTTGGATGTTCTAATATGGTCACGAGGCCAAAGGGGTATTTGTATTTTGCAGGTTAAAAATATCACAACAAACATCGAGGGATTGGAGACCAACCACATTGGAATTCTAGATGAATTCAACAAGCTCACCATGGAAACTTGTATTGTTCGTGTGTGTGCGTTTGATTTTTAGGGATTCTCGTGGGGAGGATCACATTTAAATATGACCAAGGGTTATGTGTATTTATTTATTTGGTTCCTTTTTATTGATGTTTGTATGTGCTTATTAAGTGATGTGTTCACCCCTTTTCATTATTTATTAATTGTGGTAAATTAATGTGAGTAAACATGTTGTTAAAATTAATTAATCAAATTGGTACATAAGAAAGTAATTATTAGAGTTGTTGGCCTAAAATTAAATTGTTGTGAGAAATGTGTAAGTGATGTGTAAGTTAAATTTTGAGTGTCAAACAATCCACCTTCTTTGGAAATTCACAATTTTCCTTCGAAGATGATTTTGGAGGCTTGTGGGACAATTTAAACTTGTCCCATACCTCTTAAATTTACTTACCAACCATACCTATGGTTTGAGGGTTAAAATTAGACTTTTATAATATTTTTGAGAGGATAAATTGTAAGTTTTAATTGCACTTTTCTTACATGGTTTAATTTCAGTCCTTTGGGGTGTGGGTTGGATTTGAGTATGTAAGTAAACTGTCATATTACTCACCCACCTATTTATTATGCATTGGAGAATGAAGTTGACTTTTGGGTGAGGTTGAGGATGTGTGATGTGGCATCCTACATGGATCCACCTCATCCTCTTCTCTTCCCTCTTCTATAAAATTTGAATTGCTTACCTTGTTTTGGGTTACTTCACCTTGGGATGCTTCATTTTGGGACGATTTATTTTAATTTTGGAGAGTTCTTTCTTTTGAAGGGTTTGAAGATTGTTGAATGCTTGTGCTTGGATGATATTTTGGATTACTTGCATTGGAATTAAATTGTTGTTTTGAACTGGAACAACTCCATCATGGAGAGGTAAGAGCTTGGCTCTTGGAATTCTCTTTTTTTATGCTTATGTGAATGGTTGAGTGTTTGAATGTGTTGTTTTTTTGTTGGCTGGTTGGGTAGACTACTTAGGGATGGTGTAGGAGAAGACTGTAATATATTTTGGGGAGGCATAAGTGTTTTGGGAGGTATAAGTGTGGAGGGAGTTAGGATTTGGGTTCCACCTTACAAAGAAATAACTTAAATTTCTTTACTCTTTATGGGGTTCCATAAAATTTTGGGGAGGCACAAGGATATGTGAGGAATAAGGGGTACTTGGGAGAGTCATAAGGGCATGCAAGGAATTGATATACTATATTTTGGTAGTTTATAATTACGTGGTGATACCCATTTCCCCTTTGGGAGGCATGAGAAGCATCCCCATAGTTTCTTGCTCCTTTGGCTTGCATGATGAAGCCTGAGTGTTGTTTGTTGTTTTGTTCTCGTGGTTAAAAACTATAGCTTTTTTTTGGACTTTGTTTTGAATGATAAATATATCTTTGTGTTGTGGAAGCTTGTTTTTTCCATGTATTGGACAACATCTCTAATTGCATTGTGGTTGGGGCTCGGGGCCAATGAAGAAGGATGGATTCTCCTTTCATTGGATGTCTTGGTTAGGTGGAGAGCATTTCCTTTTCCCCTATTCTTGTTGTGATCGATTGAAATAAAGAAAATGGAGGATATTCATGTTTCAGTTCTGGAGTTGAGGAGAAAGACAAGTTTGATAGTTCTAGTTAAGATTATTATTATTATAACCCCTTCCCACTTTGAAGTGGATGTCCTTGTACATTATTTGTGATGGAAAGATGTGTTGTATTGGCTATGAAAATTAAAATTTGAAATATGAAAGAGATATACTCTATTCTCTATTTTTGAATAAATGGGGATGAAATTTTATTCTGTATATTTTAATTGAGGAAGAAGAAAAAGTTCAGACAGTTTCTTTCGAAAATAATTTTCTAAACCATTTCCCCATTTAATGTGGTTGAAAATTCAATATAGATTTTGTGTTGAATAGATACTATGTTTTGGAAATGAAATCCCTTTTGAATGTGAAAGAAATATACTCTATATTTTTTTGTAAAAAGGAATGTAATGAGAAAGAGTTGTGATTGTAAAGTTACATTTGATCTATATAAATAGAATTGGTTACTTTTTTCAAATAATATTGCTTTCATTGGAAATTGAATGTTGAATGTACTTTGAAATCTCTATTGGAAAGATGAAAAAGTGAATATGTATGAAGAAATGTGATAATGCTCTTGTTCTTTAGAAATGAAAGTTTTGAAAATAAGAATTGTAATTTGGCATTTGAATACGTTAATTTGAATCAACTTAATGAGTTAGATTGGATCTGGAATGATTTCTAATACTTAGAAGATGATAAATGGAAAATAGATCCTTTCGAATTAGATCTTTGTTAGATATTTTCAAAACTGGCAAATGTTTTATCAAAAATACAGATAAACCCTGCAACCTTGGAAAATGAAATAAAATGATTGAATTGAGGTTACATGATCAAAATAGCCCCAAAAAAACTAAAACATTTAAGAAATTTTTAGAAGAACCTTTCAAATCGAGCAAAGGAAAAGTTGCAATTGTTTTGCTGTCAAAAGTTGTAATTTTTGAATTGTTAATCATTCAAACAAAATATACCTTGCAATCCATCCTAAATTCATCTAAGATAAATCCTCCATGTTTGTTTGGCATGTTGAGAGAGGAAGGAGGTCAAACTGAACAAAATATTTAAGTCAAATGTTACCACTTTCATTTTATAATCCCGCAAATATTTTTCTCAAAATTGACACTTTAAACTTTATCAAAATGAAATTGCTAAGGTTTCTATGAAAAGAGGACGTTGAGATCTTTCCGAAAGTCCTTATCTTCCAAAAACCGAGTTCCCAATCAAAATTTATGGCCTTCTGAAGTTTTCACTTCATTTTGGGCTCAAAATAATCTAACTATCAAATTTTAAATGAATAAAATATTCTTGGGCAGACCTGTGGGATAAAACTATATTTTTTTTTTTTCCCAAAAGGTGTAAGGTTTTGAAGTTTCCCACTTTCGCTCCGCTTAATCCGCAAGCCTTCTTTTCATCTAAAAATGATCTAATTCCAAAAAGTTGATTTGACAATTTTTCCTTCCCCACCCCCGTAGCTAATCATTGATCGAAATGTGGCTTTGTTTGGCATCGGTGGAGGCTTGGAGAAATTTTAACCTTAAGGGCTTTCAAAAATAAATTTAGAAAAATTTGTAACTTTCCTCCGTAGCCCTGCTAGCCCGCAACCAATCAGGTGCTTCCACGTGGTTTCACGTGGTTTCACGAGGTGGAGGAGGAGCGGACCCTTTTAAGCCTTAACACTTCAAAAAAATTTGGGCAAAATTTCCAAATTATCCCCACCACCCCACCCAACCTGCTGCAATTAATGGTTTGCCGACATGTGGCATCTTCTCATGTCGGTGGAGGCGCGGGTTCCTTTCAAAAATTTTTACCTTCCTTTTGAAGAGTAAAATTGATCAAATGTTCCCCACCAACCCACTAACCCGCAGCTAATAAGGAGCTGCCATATGGCCTCCCTAGGTGTCAGCGGAGGTGTGGGTGTAAAATTTACTTTGTCCCAAAAGGTAAAAAGTGCTAAATGCCTTCCCCACTCCACCGGCTCGTGTTTGGGAAATGTTTTCCTCCCGCTCCGCCACTCCACTTTTCTCCTCCAGGATAATTTTCCCTCGAAGTCGCAAACCCGAGTTGGGGAAAATTTTCCTCCCAGAAGCCCTGACTTGCTCTTGCAAAATTTTCACCCCAAGTTCCTCTGGTCCATAACTTGAGAAATATGAGGAGTTAGGAGGACATATCTATATAACCAAAAAGGTGAGGAAATTCCTATCTAATGGGAATATTTTCAGGAAATTTTACTTACATTAATCATGGGAAAAATCAAATTGAATCTTTAACCGAGTTATGGGAGTGGGTAAGTAGGAATTTACTCTGATGATTTTAAATATGTATTCCTTTCCCCCACCGTAATTAAACCTTGCTCTTGTCTTAGATATTTTGGAATTAAATACCTTAAGTATTTAATTGTTTTGGTCCCTTAACCCTAAAATTTTAATCAGGGAATATTTAGCTAAATTGTCAATGTAATCAGTGATTAAATTAATCGCTAAGGAGATTTGAGCTAGGTGTGGACTTATTACACTTGTTGCTTTATAATGTGGAATTAGTAATTATTATAATGGGAAAAGTTATCAATTGAATTTAATTGTCCATGAGACTTTGGTTGTTAACACTTTTAAAAAAAAATATTCCATAATTTTGTAACTAAACCTAGGTTGTTCATGGGTCTCAAGTGGGAGATTTTAGTGGGTGTTACACTTGGTATCGAGCCGTGGGTTCAAAGCTTGGACCCTTTGGCACACTAGAAAACTTGAGACATGAACTGTAAACCTAACACACTTTTGAATCTAAGAAAACAATTTTTTTGAAAATTGAAAAAGAAATGCGTATGAAGAAATATTACATTACGTTGTTCATTTGAACTAGCGAGAATTAAAATAATAATAAAATAATATTTTTTTTGAATTGTTGTACTTACTTAGTGGTGTTTTTTTAAAAATTGGGTAACTAAGAATGTTAAATTAAAATGATTTTTGTCAACTTCTAGTGTAGTGGAAACTTGGTTCTCCTTTGAAAATGTGTTGTTTTACAAGTCCTAAATCTTGATTTAATTGTATGATGTGTTAAGCCCTTTTAAGACCCTTCCTTATTGGAGTTGTTGGAATGATAAATTATATGGTGTGATTCTTGTGGTCGGACAATAATGGTTGTGTTCTTGGGTCGGGAAGAGTTAATTAGAAGATTTTTTGAGCTTCCTTCCTTTAGTGGTTAGGAAAGATGGTTTGGTTGTCGAGTTTTCATTTTTTTTTTTCCCGTATGGGAGAGTGGACATTAAGTCTTGGTGTTGTTTATGACCAAATCCTGTGTATGTGTCCTTGGAACTAACCTTGAGGCAGAGTACCCCTATTGGTGACCATGAAGGGCTGTGGAGTGAATGTGGTGTTAACTTTTGTGTTTTACATTCATAATCTTGTGTTATTTTATCAAGGACCAACATCTTATTTTATGATTGGATTGAGAAGCTTTGAGGCTATTTTAGTTATTTATATTTTTACGAGAATTTTCAGACTTTGCAATGTGGCTACTTAGCCACTTTCCTTTATTACCGACATTTCTTGAATTTTATTTTGATTGGTGACTCAGAGCTCGTTATGTTGTTGGCTGCTTAGCTAAATGTTACAGTGGATTTATTCTTGCATGATGATGAGTTAGTTCTATGTTACTTGTATTCATACATTTTGTCATATGGGGGTACACCCTAGGTGTCTTGAATGTCCTCTTAGGTGCTTAAAGTTATGCCTTGGTTTTAGATGCACGGAACCTTGAGTGTATCTAGGATCTTAGAGTGACCTTTTCATTACTCAACCTTGTTAGGAAGAGAGTTCATTGTGTTGTGCATTCTAGTTGGCAGTCTATTAGCGGTGGTGGTGATTCTCTTACAATATGGTAAGAGCTTGAACCTCATCAGAGTAGAGGTTTTTAATTGTGGGTTGATGAGTTATGGTGGGATTTGTTTGCTTTTGGTGGCATTGGCTGTTGATGTTAGTGGAAAAGTGTTTGTCTGGTAATGGCTTCTATTCGATGGCATGCTAAGTTTTATCAAGCGTTCCTCATTTCATTCTATTAAGTAGTGACTTGAGGATTGTATACATCTTGGTAATTATGGTTATATTTAATCCCATTCGAGTATAATGTGTAAATTAAGTGTCTATTTTCCATCTTGACCTATAAATAAGTCTACCCTTTCCTTAATTTTTTTAGTTACTATGAATAATACTTTATGACCTATTAATTTTGGATTATGTGGAGACACTTATGGATGCTTTGAGTCTTTTGTACCATGACATTGGTGATGATAGTGTAATGAGAACTTGATAATTTAATCTCAATGATATTTTATAATGTGATTCTTCTTGCAAAACTGTAACTCTTGGTCATAAAGCCATGTTGAATAAATAGTTGATTATCATTCTTCCATTTGATGCTTTCTAGCGAGTATGTGGTGTTCTTATAGTTAAAATATTTCCTTGTTATTTTTATTTCTTGGTTAGCGGTATCCTATGGTAATATGGGTGTAGATTTGAATACTTTCCTTGTCTTATCAGTGAGTAAAATGTTTTCGCCAAAACAACAAACATTGTTAAACCCTAGTAGATCAAGAAAAGTAATTATTCTTCCTTAATGGGCCTCCTTGTAACTTATTTTGAGAACTTTTAGAAACCACTAGGAATTTTTATGATACTTGTAATTAGTGGGAAAAAAATCTTGAAATATTGTTCTTATCCATGTTGATTGATTGTTTCCTAGTTCTTACAAAAGTAATAATGTGTTTTCTATGTTGAATGTCCCTTGTTTTCCTTAGAATTAAAAATGTGATGTGTTGATTTACCTCTCTCTCCCATAAAATTAATAGTTTGATATGTTTACCCTTCCTTCTCATTAAATTTTTAATTGGCAAGTTGACTCACCCAAACATCATCATAGACTATAATTGAGGAGATTTGCCCTTAAAGCTTAAAAATAAATTGGAACATAGAAAAAGGGTAATAATAATTGCTATAACTTGTGTAAATTAATGGAAGAAATAAAAAACCATGTAGAGGAATAGAAATAAAATTCTTTCCATATACCTTCCCTAGGGGTAAAATAAATACTTTTTCTCTTTTCTTTCTTTACATGAATGGCAAGATATCATACCCCTTAGTGGTCCTTATAACACAAACATGTGATATCATAATAAAAGAAATATTTTAATCAAAGAATTTTTTTAAGGAATGTGCTTATATATATATATATATATATATATATATATATATATATATATAAATAAATACTTTTTCTCTTTTCTTTCTTTTTACTGAATGGCAAGATATCATACCCCTTAGTGGTCCTTATAACACAAACATGTGATATCATAATAAAAGAAATATTTTAATCAAAGAATTTTTTTAAGGAATGTGCTTAATATATATATATATATATATATATATATTCAATTAATAAGTTTATTTATAAAGTGAGTAAGATTTATGTGTATTGAGTGCAATGTTTAGTTGAAACTGTAGTTTTTCGCCTACCTAGAATTTTGAAACACTGATGGATAGCAATGTGTTCTAGTTGCTTAGTACTATCTTATTCATAGATGTATGTTCCTTTCTTTGTGGGAGTTTTGGGTCATCATACCCTTATCATCCCGTAGCTTGACGAGTGTGAGTGGTGGTATTTTTGGATTGAGACTTACCTCTTGTTTAATAAGCAACGTCATTGCGTGTTGTTTTTCCTTGGATGCCTAAGTTATTGTAATTTTAAGGAAACATATGTTAAGGATATAAATTAACTTTGGGAAGTATTATTTTCTTCATATTTTCTTGTGTCACCTTGTTATTGTTGCCCCTTTACCATTAGGATGGAAAGTGCAAGATGATGTTATTCATTTTTGTCATGATGCACCCTTGGATTGTAGTTGGACCCCTTGTTACTTGTTCTTATCCCTAGCTACCTTGAGTACTCCTTGGTGTTTATTTTTCTCTCTTTATGGTTAATCTGAGATTGATCAGAAATAAGATAAATGAATCCCATTTTTTATAGTGAATGGTACTTTTTGTATTGATATGTTAGTTCTTTAGGTGAGATATATATATTTTTATTTTGTTAAATGGTTGACATCTCTAGATTTTTTTGGTGTGGTGTGTTTGATTATTAAAACAAAAGTGTAAAAATCAGACTATAGGAAACCTTGTGGTCATGAATTTTCTTAGTATTACCATGAAAATTGGATTGTACCCTCTCGAGTTGTAAAAGTGATTCCCATAAATAGTTCCCTCAGTTGTAAATGTTTTGTTGAGTTAGGTTCCCTTCCTTGTTGATTAACCTCATCTTATGTGACCTCAATTTGTGATACCTTTAAGTAGACATGTTTTTCATATAAAATTTCATATCATGGTTAATTCTGCTAGCCTTTTCTAAACAACGAACTATGAAAGCATAATTTAACCTTAGTGGAAACCTAAAATTTTGTTATTGTAGTATGTTGTATTCCTTGGGAAACTATGTGGTCTTTCTCAAACTCATGGAATTATCCTTATTATTCCTATACTTGGTGGTTACTCTTAAGACTCTTTTGAACTCCTCATGTTATTTTGTTATGTGTTGTATTTTAGTTAATAGTGTAAAGTTACTCTCTAGATTTAAATGTGTGTATCCTTACATGAAGAAAGTTTAGAACTCATCCCATACAATCTTTCATCTTCTTGCTAGATTGCATTGCACCAACCTTTGGTTACAGACCCAAACTTGTTTGACGATGCAAGCAATCCCATAAAGGAGTGATCTTTTTCTATTGCATTTGTTCCTATCTCTCTTTCCAATGACTTCCAGGAGGAATTTGAGTCTAATGTGAGGGGATGTAGTGCCTACTTCCTTCGACACTTTTGATATTGATCATAATACTACTGACTATATCATGGACATTATTATAGTTTTGAGTTAGTATGGTGTTAGATGTCAGATCATGGATTATTGTTGACTCTGATTCATATATGATGCATGATGATTGTTAGAGACATTTTATATAGATTTTGACATGTTGTTGGACATGGTTATATATATATTTATGGATGTTACGAGGACATGTGATATTTGGATATATTGAGTAGACCAAAAAATTGAATTTAAAATTGATGATTATATAGTTGTTGATGAAATTGTAAGTGATATTGTTGATTGTCTGGATGTTGTTGTGATTCATATATATATATATATATATATATATATATATATATATATATATATATTGATGATTTTGAAATTATATTATATTCATTTGGATGTTCTGATATGGCCATGAGGCCGAAGGGGTATTTGTATTGTGCAGGTTAAAAATATCACAACAAACATCGGGGATTGGAGACCAACCACATTGGAATTCTAGATGAATTCAACAAGGTCATCATGGAAACTTGTATTGTTCATGTGTGTGTGTTTGATTGTTAGAGATTCCCATGGGGGATCACCTTTAAATATGACCAAGGGTTATGTGTATTTATTTATTTGGTTCCTTTTTATTGATATTTGTATGTGCTTATTAAGTGATGTGTTCACCCCTTTTCCTTATTTATTAATTGTGGTAAATTAATGTGAGTAAACATGTTGTTAAAATTAATTAATCAAATTAGAACATAAGAAAGTAATTATTAGAGTTGTTGGCCTAAAATTAAAGTGTTGTGAGAAATGTGTAAGTGATGTGTAAGTTAACTTTTGAGTGTGAAACACTCCACCTTCTTAGAAATTCGAAATTGTCCTTAGAAGATGATTTTGGAGGCTTGTGGAACAAGTTAAACTTGTCCCATACCTCTTAAATTTACTTACCAGCCATCCATATGGTTTAGGAGTTAAAATTAGACTTTTATAATAATTTTTTAGAGGATAAATTATAACTTTTAATTGCACTTTTCTTACATGGTTTAATTTCAATCCTTTGGGATGTGGGTTTGATTTGAGTAAGTAAGTAAATTGTCATATTATTCACCCACCTATTTATTATGCATTAGAGAATGAAGTTGAATTTTGGGCTGAGGTTGAGGATGTGTGATGTGGCATCTGCATGGATCCACCTCATCTTCTTCTCCCTCTTCTATAAAATTTGAATTGTTTTCCTTGTTTTTGGTTACTTCGCTGGGGATGCTTCATTTTGGGGCGATTCATTTTCTTGTTGGATAGCTCTTGCTTTGGAAGGGTTTGAAGATTGTTGAATGCTTTTGCTTGGTTGATATTTTGGATTACTTGCATTAGAACACGCTTGTTTGTTTGAACCTAAACAACTCCATCATGGAAAGGTAAAAGCTTGGCTCTTGGAATGCTCTTTTTAATGATTATGTGAATGGTGAGTGTTTGAATGTGTTTTTTTTTATGGCTAGTTGGGTAGACTACTTAGGGATGGTGTAGGAGAAGACTATGGGGTATTTTGGGGGAGGCATAAGTGTTTTGGGGAGGTATAAGTGTGGAGGGAGTTGAGATTTGGGTTCCACCTTACAAATAAATAGCTTGCATTTCTTTACTCGTTATGGGGTGCCATAAGAGGTTGGGGAGGCACAAGGATATGTGAGGAATAAGGGGTACTTGGGGGAGGCATAAGGGCATGTCAGGGATTGATATACTATATTTTGGCAGTTTGTAATTAGGTGGTGATACCCATTTCCCCTTTGGGAGGCATAAGGAGCATCCCCCATAGTTTCTTGCTCCTTTGGCTTGCATGATGAAGCCTAAGTGTTGTTTGTTGTTTTTTTCTGTGGTTGCAAACTACAACTTTGTTTTGGACTGTGTTTTGAATGAGAAATTATATTTGTGTTGTGGAAGCATGTTATTGCCATGCATTAAAAAAACATCTCTTATTGTATTGTGGTTGGGGCTCGGGGGCCATTGAAGAAGGATGGCTTCTCTTTTCATTGGATGTCTTGGTTGGGTGGAGAGTGTTGCCTTTTCCCTATTCTCATGTCATGATCAGATTGAAATAAAGAAAATGGAGGATATTCATGTTTATGTTCGAGCAGAGGAGAAAGACAAGTTTGAAAGTCCCTATTAAGATTATTCTTATTATAACCCCTTCCCACTTTGAAGTGGATGTCCTTGTACATTATTTGTGATGGATAGATGTGTTGTATTTGTTATGAAAACTACAATTTGAAATGTGAAAGAGATATACTCTATTCTTTGTTTTTGAATAAATGGGAAAGAAATTGTATTCGGTATATTGTAATTGAGGAAGAAGAAAAAGTTCGAGCAGTCCTTGCGAAACTACTTTTGTAAACCATTTTTCCACTTGATGTGGATGAAAATTCAATATACATTTTGTGCTGAAGAGTTATTGTGTTTTGGAAATGAAATCCCGTTTGAATGTGAAATAAATATACTATATATTCTATTTGTAAAAAGGAATGTAATGAGAAAGAGTTGTGATTGTAAAGTTGCATTTGATCTATATAAATAGAAGTGGTTAATTTGTTCAAATGATATTTCTTTCATTAGAAATCTGATTTTTGAATGTAATTTGAAATCTCTGTTGGAAAGATGAAAAAGTGAATATGTATGAAGAAATGTCATAATGCTTTGTTCTTTAGAAATGAAAGTTTTGAAAATCAGAATTGTAATTTGGCATTTGAATACGTTGATTTGAATCAACTTAATGAGTTAGATTGGATCTAGAATGATTTCTAATACTTAGAAGATGATAAATGGAAAATAGATCCTTTCGAATTAGATCTCTGTTAGATGTTTTCAAAACTGGCAAATGTTTTATCAAAATGCACAGATCGACCCTGCAACCTTGGAAAATGAAATAAAATTATTGAATTGAGGTTACATGATCAAAATGACCCCAAACAAACTAAAACACTTAAGAAATTTTTAAAAGAACCTTTCAAATCGAGCAAAGGCAAAATTGCAGTCATTTTGTTGTCAAAAGTTAGTACAATTTTTGAATTTTTAATCTTTCAAACAAAATATACCTTACAATCCATCCTAAATTCCTCTAAGATCAATCCTTGATTTTTGTTTGGCATGTTAAGAAAGGAAGGAGGTCAAATTAAACAAAAATTTTAAGTCAAAAGTTACCAGTTTTCATTTTATAAGCCTGTAGATCATTTTCTCAAAATTGACCCCTTAAAATTTATCAAAATCAAATTCCTAATGTTTTTGTGCAAAGAGGATATCAAGATATTTCTAGAAAGTCCTTGTTTGCCAAAAAAATGAGTTCCCAATCAAAATTTATGGCCTTCTGAAGTTTTTACTTCATTTCGGGCTCAAAATAATCTAATTGTCAAATTTTTAATGAATAAAATATTCTTGGGCAGACCCGCGTGCTAAAATTTTCATTTTTTGCTTTTTTCCCAAAAGTTGTAAAGTCATGAAGTTTCCTGGCACTCCTCTAATCCGCAAGCCTTCTTTTCATCTAAAAATGATCTAAGTCCAAAAAGTTTATTTGGTAATTTTTTCTCCACGAGCCCACCACCCCGCAACAAATCATTGATCGACACGTGGCTTCGTTGGGTGTCGGTGTTGACTCGGATCGATTTTAACCTTAAGCACTTTCAAAAATAATTTTGGAAAATTTTGTAAGTTTCCTCCACATCCCCGTTAGCCCGCAGCCAATCAGGTGCTACTACGTGGTTTCACAAGGCATCGGTGGAGGAGCGGACCCTTTTAAGCCTTAACGCTTTAGAGAACTTTTGGGAAAAATTTGAATTATCCCCCATCCCCACCAAATGTAGTTAGCACGGTTGGCTGACATGTGGCATCTTCTCACGTTGTTAGAGGCACGGGTTCCTTTCGACCTTTTTCCCTTCCTTTTGAATAGTAAAATTTTCCAAATGTTCCCCACCAACCCGCAGCCAATAAGGAGCTACCACGTGGCCTCCCTAGGCATTGACGAAGGTGCGGGTGAAAAATTCGCTTTGTCCCAAAAGGGAAAAATTGCTAAATTCTTTCCCCACTCCGTTGGCCCGCATCTGGGAATATTTATCTTCCTCGCTCCGCCGGTCTACTTTTCTCTCTTGTGCGAATTCTCTCTGAAGTCCACAGGCCCAAGTTGGGGAAAATTTTCCTCCCCAGGCCCATAGGCCCACTCTTGGGAAAATTTTCACCCCAAGTTTCATCGTTCCATAACTTGAGAAATATGAGGAGTTAGGAGGACTTATTTATATCACCGGAAAGGTGAGGAAATTCCCTATCTAATGGAAATGTTTTTAGGAAGTTTTAATTGCATTAATCATGGGAAAAATAAAATTGAATCTTTAACCGAGTTCTGGGAGTGGGTAAGTAAGAATTTACTCTGATGATTTTAAATATGTATTATTTTCCCCCACTGTAATTAAACCTTGCTCTTGTCTTAGATCTTGTGGAATTAAATACCTTGGGTATTTAATTGTTTTGGTCCTTTAACCCTAAAATTTTAATCAAGGAATATTTAGCTAAAATGTCAATGTAATTAGTGATTAAATTAATCCCTAAGGATATTTGAGCTAGGTGTGGACTTATTACACTTGTTGATTTATAATGTGGAATTAGTAATTATTATAATGGGAAAAGTTATCAGTTGAATTTAATTGTCCTTGAGACTTTGGTTACTAACACTTTAAAAAAAAATTATTCGATAATTTTGTAACTAAACCTAGGTTGTTCATGGGTCTCAAGTGGGAGATTTTAGCGGGTGTTACATCGTTGTTCCCCATTTTACATGGAAGGACCATTGTAGTGGAAAGAGGAAAAAATTAGAATAATAATTATGATGTAAAAACATTATGACAACCTTTATACACTTAAAAATTGTATCATATTGGATGGACTATCCCTAGCGGAGCCTAGTGCTGCACTACATACCCTTAAACGGGGATCAAACCTATATATCTAATTCTTGTTTAATCTTTCACTTTTTGTCTCTCTCTTTTCATCAAAAACAAAAATAAATATTTCTAACTCTTCTCAATGTGAAGAATAACATTTGGTTTTCCTTTCATAGAAAAATGGGGAACAACCCACTTCATCTTCATGTCATGCCCATTTGAGTAGACAGATTCCCATATGTAGTTTTCCTTATGCCTATTTTTCTATGTGATTCCTATTATTAGAATGGGCATATGCTCATGTTCTAAACATTCTAATACATGCAATATTGATCTAAAATGTCATATGCTCATTCTAAACATTCTAATACATGTACTATTTAAATTAGTCTTGTTAGTACTTCTATATTTCTCATAGCTAGTCCACTGATGCAAGATGTTTGTGGAGAGATAAGATTTACTTAATCTTTATGTATTTAAGAATGGGCAGTTTCCCATTCTCTCATAAAAACAAACAAACAATTTTTTTAACTTATCTTGAATACAATGTAGTTTTTCTAATATGTCTAATACAATAAATTGATATGAATTGAATGGGAATATTCCCATTCAATTATAATATGAGTAATAGAAGAAATTCTCATCATTTTAGCGCTTCTATATTAATCATATCTAACTCCACAATGCAAGATGCTAGTGGAGATAAAAAAATCTTTGTTTAAGAATGCGAGTTTGCCATTCTCTCGAGACAAACATTTTTTTTTTCATTTTATCTTGAATACAATTGTATCATTTTGGCTAGACTATCCTTGGTGGAGCCAAGTTCTATCACAGCCAAGTGATGCACTACATACACTCGAGGGAGATCAATCCTTATATAGTTCTATTATTTTGTTTTAGCAATGGGCATATTTGTTTTGCTAAGTGTTGCACTACATACCCTTGGACAAATGCCCATTCTCATATAGGAGTAATTAACATATATTGTTTAAGATCATGACATATCAACACCAAAATGCAAATATATTGTTTACCACCGTGAATTTATTAAGTATAGGTAATTGTTTAAAAAATTCTTAGACCGCTTGTAATAATGAGAATAGAAATCAGCCCATTCTTTAGACATTCTAACATTTAGGTTTGGCCATATTTTTTTGTCGGTTGTATTAGAATTTTCAGATAAATGGGAATTTTTCCATCCTCGAACAAACAAATATTTACTGTTGGGTTGTTCCCCATTTTGCATGGAAGGAGGACCAAATTAGAAGAATAATTATAGTGTAAAAACATTTTGACACCCTTTATAGACTTAATAATTGTACCATATTGGATGGACTATCCTGACAGAGCCTAGTCTTTGCACCGCATACCCTTAAAGGGGGATAAAGCCTCTATCTCTGATTGTTGTTTAGTCTTTCAATTTTGGTCTCTCTCTTTTCATGAAAAACAAAAATGAATATTTCCAACTCTTCTCAATGTGAATAATAACATTTGGCTTTCCTTTCATCGTAGAATGGTGTACAACCTACTTCATCTTCATGTCATGCCAATTTGAGTAAATAGATTCCCATGTGTAGCTTTCATTATGCCTATTTTTCTCTGTGATTCCTATTATTAGAATGGGAATATGCTCATGTTCTAAACATTCTAATACATGCAATATTGATCTAAAATGTCATATGCTCATTCTAAACATTCTAATACATGCAATATTGAACTTAGTCTAGTTAGTACTTCTATATTACTCATAGCTAGTCCACAATGCAAGATGCTAGTGGAGAGATAAAATTTACTTACTCTTTCTATATTTAAGAATGGGTAGTTTCCCATTCTCTCATACAAACAAGAATACTATTTTTTCAACTAATCTTAAATACAATGTAGTTTTTCAAATATGTCTAATACAAGAATTTTTCTATATTATTTATATCTAACTCCACAATATAAGATATTAGTGGAGAGATAAAATTTATTGTCTTTGTTTAAGAATGGGTAGTTTCTCATTCTCTCATACAAACAAACAAACATTTTTTCATTTTTTCTTGAATACAATGTAATTTTTTTCTCTCGAATAAATTTTACTTCATTCTCACAACAAGCATCATATAAGAATGATAGAATAAGGGATGTTGTTCACTCTCATAGCCTTAGGGTAGGTGCTAATGATATATTTTTAGAATTTTCATATGCCTATTTTGATATAGGAATCATAGACGAAGAATAGTGATAACACATTCTAACAACCCATTCACATACAACAATCATTTTTTATTTAATAATGTAAAATATTATTTGAAATTTATTGGTATTATTAAATGATACGATGTTATTTCTTGTATTTAATTATTAGTATTATTAATTAATGTTGTTAAATAATTAATTTTGTTTAGTCCTAATATCATATGTTAAATACATATTCTTTGATTTCTAATTTTTTGAAATAATGGAGTTTATATCGTTAATTAGTTTTATAAAAAAATTACTACATTTAAAATGTACTATAATTAATTAAGCATTATAAATAATGGTGATTAAGTTGTTAATTAGTTTTATAAAAATTATTTATATTTATATAATATTATTTAATTGTTCTAGAAATATTTTTTATTCATTTGATAATTTAATTAGATGTTACTAATATGTTTCTAGTTAATATAGTAATGTAAGTTTATTGGTAATAATAATTCTTGTAGTTAATATTATTTGATAGGATAATTTTTTTGTAATTAATTATAATATTATTAATTAATTATTTAAATTAGTACTAATACTAATTAATTATAATAATATTATTAATTTACTAATTAATACTAATATTATATAATCACCGTGATTTCTATTATTAATCAATGTTATTGATTAACTATTAATTACTAATATCATATCTTGATTAGAAACACTTTGATTTCTATTATTACTTGTTGTTATTGATTGATTGATTGATAATAATACCTGCACGGTTTTTTTAAATTTCAAATTTTCGACGCTCTTTTTAAAGATTGATTCAAATTTAAAATTTTCCATTTTTATTTTTGGGAGGCAATTCATAATGGTCATTTATTATGGCAGGTTTGATTCAAAATTTGAATTTTCGGTGCTTTTTTATGAGGCACCTTTTTTGGCCAAGTACATTATAAAAATATTGATTTTGAATGAATCGGGTTTTTATTTTCACTCTATTATCACTGATATTTTTTCATTCAGACATTTAGCTCGAGAAAGATGAAGAACACATATGTAGATGGAGAAATGCAAAGATACCAATATTTTACAAAAGAAATTAGAAGATATAGTTGTTGATAGTAGGAGAGATACGAAGATATAAAGATTTTGCAGAAGAAAGAAGAAGAAATAGTTGTCGATACAGTGATTTTGCAAGAGATATTATTAAAGATTTCTCAAACAGAATACAACAATGGCAAAGCAGGGTATTCAACATTTTTATATCTCGTTTTTTCCATGTTTACTTCTAAATCCTAAAAAAGTATAAATAAAGATCTTTGCATTCACAATAAACTATCTAGACCATTTTTTCATATATATTGTTTATTTTTATGAATGTATCAATTTTTTTAATGCATAAACGTAACAGAAAACAAATATAGAAATCAATTTGTTTACATTCGTAAACGTAACAACTACCAAATATACAAATCAAAATTGTTTCGTTCTTTTTTAATGTCTTAAGGACTTAAATGCGTACATGTTTATGGTGTGAATAAAATGATTAGATAGATTCAGTACCACCTATCTCTTTCTGTGTCTTTTTCATAACCTCTACAACAAGTTTCTCTTTCAAAAATATTTGTATCCATTCAATAAAAAACCTTTCGCATAAGCTAAAAATGATTTGATAAACTCAATCATGTCTCTTTCTTTATATTTTTTTATTACCTCTGCAACAAGCTTATTATAATATGTGTCCAATCAGCCCAAATACTTTCGCATAACTTCATCTTTGTCCTACAAAACCTATGAATAAAAAAAACCTGGCCGTAAGAGAGAAAAAAAATAAAAAATCGTATGTAAGAGAGAAAAAAATAAAAACCCAATCCATTCAAAATAAATATTCTTTTAAACTATTTGACCAAGAAAAATTGCCTCTAGAAAAAAGTACCAAAAATTTAAAAAAATGAGTTTACCCTACCATAATAAATCACCACCCTATAATGATTAAATGCTTTTAATATCCTAATATCCTAAGTCTCAAAATTTGAATCTATCGAACCGTAATAAATCACCACTCAAGTAATGCTTAAATGCCTTTAATATCTTAAGTCTATTGTAAATAATTAACCACGAAAGCGTACATATTTACATGCATTAATGTCCCATCATCCCAATGTTTGAAAACATTTAAATGTTTTAAAGAGGTATTAGAATAATGAAAAATACATAAGTACTATTTTTGTACATACATTCAAAATTTGAATGTATAATACATTAACAAATCACCACCCTTTAATGCTTTAATGATTTAATATGTTGTAATATTGTTTAATATGCTTAGATATTTGAATTTATTGGACCCATTTAAATGTTTTAAATAGTATTATGTGAATAATGAAAAATATATAGTAGAATTTATTTTCATACCTATTTAGACACATGTAATGATTTAAAAATGTCCACACTTATAGAAAATATGTTTTAATAATGAAATCATGAAAATTTAAATATGTTTTTATAATAATGAAATTTAAATACATTGTACTATTTACGTATTTACTGTGTTTTAGAATGGGCACCCACTCTCACGTCTTGTGTAAAGTTATAAAAAAATTGAATCTATCCTACAATAATAAATCACCACCTTTTAATGTTAAAATGCTTAAATTATTTAATATCCTAATAATCTAAGTCTATCGTAAATGTTGTAACAAGATATTTGAATAATGAAAAATATATAGTAGAATTTATCGTCATTCCTATTTACTATGTTTTAGAATGGGCACCCATTCTCACGACTTGTATAAAGTTATGAAATTGATTGAGCATTTTTACATTTTCTTGTATTGAATGGGCAGATGCCCATTCTCATATAGGAATCATAAAAGAATTGCTTGGGAAGATAGGAATCATAAAAGAAGAGTATGGATTATACATGCTCATAGCTTTTAAATAGGTATGAAATTGATTGACTATTTTTATATTGTCTTGTATTGAATGGGAAGATGTCCATTCTCATATAGGAATCATAAAAGAGTTGTTTGGGTAGATAGGAATCACAAACAATATTGCTTGTATGAGAATGTTTAGAAAATGCACATGCCCACTCTCATAAAATCAATATTTCTTGTATGAGAATGTTTAGAATGGGCACATGCCCATTCTCATAAAACAAATATGTTTCAATCATGAGTGCGCCAATGCCCATTCTCAAAAAAATAAATATTACTTGTATTATACTATTTAGAAAGGGCATATGCCCTTTATTATAGGAATAATTAAATTTACTTTGTTTTAGAATGTGCACCCATTCTCACATCTTGTTACAAGAGTTATGAAATTAATGGAGCTTTTTTGTATTGTATTGTATTTAATGGGAAGATTCCCCTTCTCATTTAGGAATCATAGAAGAATTGTTTGGGTAGATAGGAATAATAGAAAAAGAGTAAAAGAGTATGGATTAAATAGTCTCATAATTTTTAAATAGGTATAAATAGGAATAAAAGAAGCAATCTCATAAAATTAGTATTGCTTATATTACAATGTTTAGAATGGGCATATTCCCATTCTCATGCAAACAAAATTGTTTCATCTTGTATTGAATGGGAATCACATTTTTATTCTACCTATTCTCATATAGGATTCATAAAAGACTTGTTTGGACATATAGGAATCATAGAAGGAGAGTATTCATTAAAATTACTCACATCTTTTAAATAAGTATTCTCATAAAATCAATATTGCTTGTATTAAAATGTTTAGAATGGGCATATGCCCATTCTCATAAAACATAAATGTTTCAATTCACGTTCAATGTGCACATGCTCATTCTCTAAAAAAATAATATTACTTGTATTAGAATGTTTAGAATGGGCATATGCCCTATTATAGTTCACATTCTAAAAAAACCAATATTGCTTGTATTAGAATGTTTAGAATGGGCATATGCCCTATGTTATATGAATAATTAAATTTACTTTGTTTTAGAATGGCCACCCATTCTCACAACTTGTATAGAGTTATGAAATTGATTGAGCATTGGGTGATGCCCCTTCTCATTTAGAAATCATAGAAGAATTGCTTAGGCAGATAGGAATAGTAGAAGTAGAATACAGATACTAGTATCATTGTTTCGAATGGGCATATGCCCATTCTAATACAAATAAATATGTTTTGTCTTGTATTTGGAATCATTGTTTCAAATGGGCATATGCACATTTTAAAACAAACAAATATGTTTTGTCTTGTATTAAATGGGAAGATGCCCCCTCACAATCGTTAAATACGTATTAAAGAGTGGGCAATTAAATTTTTGTCTTGTATTGAATATTCATATTCCCATTATCACAACCTTTACAGTTAAGAATTGTTTTGTATTAAATAGTCATATTCCCATTCTCACAGCTATTATAGAGGTATCACAAAGATTAAGTTTAATATCACTAAGATTAGAATATGTAGAATGGGCATATGCATATTCTCTTTAATAGCTATTTTAGAATGGAATTTTTCCTATCTTCTTTAATAGGTATGAAATCAATTGACCATTTTTACATTGTCTTGATTTGAATGGAAAGATGCTCATTCTCATATAGGAATCATAAAAAAGTCGTTTGGGTAGATAGGAATCATAAAAGAGGAGAATGGATTACATATCATAACAAATTTTAAATAGGTATTCAAATGACTATTTTTGTGAAATTGCACATGCCCTCTATCATAAAATCAATATTGCTTGTATGATAATTTTTAGAATGGGCACATGCCCATTCTAATACAACATATATGTTTCAATCATGACTTTGCACATGCCCAATCCAAATAATATAAGTATTACTTGTATTATAATGTTTAGAATGGGCATAAGCCCTTCATCATAAGAAACTTCAAATTTATTTTGCTTTAGAATGTGCACCGATTCTCGCATCCTGTTAAAAGAGTTATGAAATTGATGGATATTTTTGCATTGTCTTTTATTGAATGGGTAGATGCCCCTTCTCATTTAGGAATTATAGAAGAATTTCTTGGGTAGATAGTAATAATAGAAGAAGAATAAGAAGAGTATGGATTAAATAGTCTCATATTTTTTAAATAGGTATAAATAGGAATAATAGAAGCAATCTCATAAAATCAACATTGATTGTATTACAATGTTTAGAATGGGCATATGCCCATTCTCATGTAAAAAAAATTGTTTCGTCTTGTATTGAATGAGCATCACATTTTTATTCTTCCTATTCTCATATAAGATTCAAAAAATACTTGCTTTAATGAGATAAGAATCATAGAAGGAGAGTATTAGTACCCAAATTTAATCTCCTTCACAACTTGAGCTACATCATAGATTTTACAAGACACTCAGAGGTAGATAAATGGTTTATATGTCATTTTGTAGCCAAGGAAGCAATTTATCTAACTTGTTAGCACTCAGGATTTGAAGAATTGGGTAGCACCTTGGAAGGATTTGATCTAATCCTCACTATTTTAGGTTGTGCCTATCAACCAAGGTAAGAGAACCTATATTGTAGCCTCTGTTTTGTGAAGGAGGTGAAAATATCCTTGTACTATGTAGATTGTATGGAGATGGCCTTAAGAAAACATGATCAATTTCCCATTATTCAAACTCAATAGAGATGTCACTACTAAATGATGGAAATGCTTTCAAGACAAGGCTAAGGCTATTAAAGACATGGTATGACCCTGATTTGCTTTGTGCATTTTGTAAATGGATTGTATTCTTTTGTTGACACACAATACAATGTAGGGGTATTATAGGTAGGATGAGTTAATTTGAAATGAATTTATGGGTGGGAGATATTCAGACAAGACTAACCAGAATTTTCCAACTTCTTTGGGGACCTTTGCAAAACTTGAAAGACTCAGACAAAATAAATGCTTTAAAGAAGTTAAGGTGTTCCTTCAACAAGGATATGTGCATCAAATGGGAGCCCAGTTTTGCACTCTTCCACACAATATCGATGATTTATCACAAAATCTTGAGTTAAATGAATCAAAGCAAAGCATTTAGAAATTTCTATTTTATTAGACCTAAGGTACCCCCAAAGGTTTATAATCAAATCTATATCAAAGAAAGTAGAGTGAATTTAAATTTCTTTATCCCTTCATTAGATGAAAGCTCTTATGATTATGGAATTACAAATGCCACTAAGCATTACCAAAATTAGATCTACATGAACAAAAGGAAATACCAAACACCATATTGCAACAGAGCAAGAAACACAAATTGAAAACATTCGGAAACATAAGTAAACGCAAATTTTACCAAGAGACAACACAAAATAATCTAGAATGACCAAATTTATCAACAGGGGAATGTTTTAAGAACAATCTCAGAGCTTGTTAGTGGATATACATCTACAACCAACCTAACATGATACAAATTTGATACAAAAATGAGTTAAAATGGTTCTCAGGTGGTTTCTCAGAGAATGGGCTTCTTCCCAGATTTTCCCATGAAAATTCTAAGTTTCTCCGACCATTTGCATGAAAAATTCATGTAATATATAACTTTTACTCACTCACTCACTTTGCCCCTCAAATATTCCCTCCAAAAGTGGAATATTCAAAGCACCTTTTCTTTACAATATTTTTGGAAAATCACATTTAAAAAACTCACAAAAAGTTGCAGTTTTTCTTTCAAAAGGTGAATCATTACAAAACTTTCATCATTCTTCAAAGTGGAAGCACATTTTTCATTTCCCACGCATGTAGATCCCTTTTATTTCAACATTTCAACTTTTCCTTTCCCAATTTTTTACTCTGTAACTTTAAATATTACAATTCACGTTTTTCAGGAACCAGAGTAAAAATTCATTTTCAAAATGCCTTGGATTCACAAATTGAACCCCCAAATTGATTAATTCGGACCCTACAGGCCAAGATGACACGAATTGGCAAAAAATTTGATGAAAAAAAGATGCAAAAAATGCATCTCCAAACTTCCTGAAGCTCAAATGGTGGCCAAATTGGTGAAATCCACAGCTACCATCGATCTGTTCTTATCTTTAACTCTAAGCCCTTCATGTGGCAGATCAGGAAAAAAGCACAGGCCTCCGGGACACTTTTGACCTTTTTACAACTTTTTGAAAATTTGCAAAATTTCTTGATTTCCTCCGCCACTCCGCCTTTGTGATTTGGGTCTGACACGTGGTGTAATATGACTAGATACGGAGTTACGGCTCAATTTTACACATTTTGCATCTTTTTAGACAAAGGAAAAATTTTCAATTTTCCTCTACGGCTCCGCCCTCCCGTAAGACACGTGTCCTCATATGATTGGCTGAGGGGCAATGCTTCTCATTTCATATTTTAATCATATTTTGCGAAGGAAAATTTTTAACATTTCCTCCGCCAACCCACCTCTCGCTTCAAGTTTCTAAAGTGGGTCCCAACAGAACCCCGGGTCCCTTTATGCCTTTAACTCCCTTTTCCCTCAAAGGGAAAATTTTTCACTTTTCCTCCACCAGCCCGCACCTCTGCTATTGACTTCTCAAATGATTTTTGAATTTTTACCCTCGAGTCTTGCAGTTAGTTTGATACTTTGAGTCATTTGAATACAAGAGGAAAAATTTCCAAGTTTCCCCCAATGGTTTGCCTCCCCACCTCTTTGACTTTTCAAACTGCCACATGTCACCACAACACACCTTGAGGTGGTCCCAAAAATTTGATACCTTGAATGAGCACGGGCTCGCCACATGTCCTGTTCAGTGAGATTTGTCTGAATGCTTGAAACTCAGTGGAAGGCACCACGTGTCATACTCGAGGAAGTATCCTTTTGGCCATTGAAAATTCTAAGTAAAATGCAAAGCAAGCGGAGGCCTCCACGTGTCATCCTAGCACTTCTTTAAGATGGTGCCCAAAGCGGAGACCCTGAATGAGCACAAGCTCACCATGTGTCCTGTTCCGCCAAACTACTCCAACTACATAAAAAAATTGTCCAAGTCTGGGCCAAGCAGTGGAAGCCTCCATGTGTCCTCCAGTGCTACTTCAAAGTCAGACCAAAAATTTGATTCTCAAACGAGCGTCATTCACCCACATGGACATATTTCTGAGTTGAGGCCTTTTATAGAATTTTTGAAGTATTTAGCTAAGCTGCGTCCAACCAAAAGGTACCACATCCCCTGTAGATGCAAGGATGCAAGTTTGACCTAGAGAAAACACCTGTCAAACTGTAAAATATAGAAACATGAGCATTTGACCATGAAAATGAATTTTTCTTCAATGATAGAGAGTTTAGATTGTTGCAAGGCTCAAACATGATCCTTAGGGACACATCAACTCATCCTTTCAATTATTTCAACATAGAAACGTCAAGAACAAAAATTCTAATTGTGGCAATAGAGGGAATGGGAAAACACAAATTTTTAAAAGATAGAGCTTGGGAACCCAAAATACAGACCTTTTCTAGAGGAACAAAGAAACTAGGAGAAAAATATGGACACATACATGATATTTGACCTAGGGTAAACTAAAAACAACAACAAAGACTAGCCAAGCACAATCATGGGAAAGGAGAAAATGACAGAGGCCGTAAATCAATAAATTTCCAAGGGCACAAATGGGGTGAGACAATTTTGAGCACCAACATAGGCTTCGACTCGGTGATGGGCACTCCCGACAAATGTCATGAGAACAAAAGTAGACCAAGTGCCAAAATATCCATTGGGAAAATGAATTCATCTTTGCAGGGTAGAGAAACAAATCCATCTACAAAAACAAACAAAGAATCCATCAAAAACAGGTCACCAAAGACCATGACGAACCAAAACACAAAACAGAAACAAAAATGACTATACACTCATGACAAAGATGTTTACCTTGATTCGGAGAGAATAATCAAGGAAAAAAATTTGAGTGCTGCCATCCTGGATATGACCATGCCAAGAGGTTCTTATATGTTTTCCTCAACTATAAATATACCTCTTTTTCTTCTTTGCTATGTTTTTAAACCATCCATTTCTCCGAATCTCTTCCATTGTGCCTAAGTCATATTCTTGACATTTTTCAAGGCTGAATCATAGACCAAATTCTTCTAAAGTTGATTTCTTTCCTATTTCTGCAATAGTAAGTGGAGCTTCAACAACATTCACATTTCTCTTCACAGTGAGCCTTCTCCTCTTTGAATCCCAAATACTCAAGTGGAATTCCAAGCATCTCAACAATTGGAACACTAACCTTGATTTGGCTCGAGAACTTGAGCAAAGTCATAGGGAATGTATTTAATCAAAACAATAGTAGGAGGGCTACAAATTTCATCAGATGGCACAAGCTTTTTAACATTTTGAGCATGGGGTGAATCATAACTTTTTCTTGGGACAGCAAGGCTCTTAGCAGATGTTTCTTTCTTAGGAACTTCTTTTGGGATATTAGAAAGCAATAAGGTTTTATTCTTGGCCTGAATCCTAGCTCCCTTTATAGCCTTAATTCTTGTGTTATACTCCTTCTCTTGGGCAACCACAACATTCATAAGCAGTTACCTATCTTCTTCCAAGGGTATACCTCCGTCATACATCTTGATCATCAATGCCCTCAAGTACTCAAAATCATTACTGGGCAGCTCAAAGGATTATACATTATCAATTTCTAAAACATGAGAAGGAGGAAAAGATGTCCCTATTGGATACAATCCCAAAAGCTAGTAGTAGTCTATGCCCTTATCACTTCGGTAGATGTTGCTCCTTGACATGAGTGTGTAGAGCGAGTCCATCATACAAGCATCATGATCTGTATTATAATCATCAACTTCCTCTTCAATTTGTTGATCTTCTTAACATGGTAGATGGGTTAAGAAACATCTATCACACCAGTTAATCTAATTTGTGGAGAAGTATTGATGAGGCACGTGGAAGCTTCCGCTGCACTCTTCCATACTTAGTCAATTTGGGCTTGTTCTGAATCATTTATAAAGCATGAAGACTTTGAACCTCTCGATTTTCTTTGACAATGTTTGGCCCTTCCCCGACCTTGTTACTCCACTATAGAGCCTACCTACAACTTGTTTGTTGGATTTGAAACATGGGCTCGTGTAACAGAACCGTCCCTTGGATTTCTTCCTGCACGGGGTTGTGTTTGATCAATTTTTCCAGGGGAAAATTTGAGATAACAATTTGGCGACTCGCGGGGACATCTTCCTACTAGATGAAGAGACCGGTAGCATTGAAGCATCTATTGGGGATGGATTCGTGGGTGGTGGCCTGATGTTGGTCTGTTATTTGAAGCTTGAATCGACATTTGCACTTGGAAACCTTGAACTTTCCCATTGTTCTAGAAATGGACCCTTGAAGACTTGATTTGAGTTTCTTTGAATTTTTTCTATTTTAAAGTGAGCAACTATTACGGAAACTATGGGTCTCCCTGTTGTAAATGCTGAAAATCATACTGTATAACAACGCCAAACCTTGAGCAATAAAAAAACTTGTGTCAGAGCACTTAGGAAACAAAAACCAATGCTATAACAAGACAATGTGCATACGTACTTAGTGAAATTAAAGTCCTATGCTAATATTTACAAGGGTGGAACCTCCCTTTTCGATGTAGCTTGACATTTGAGATGGATCCCATTGACTGGAATCTGTAATTCTTCACCATCCAATTTAGCTAGCTAGAAGGCATTGCTACTTTTTCACCTTGTGATCATGTAAGGGCCACTCTAAATGACATCAAATTTGGAATGCTTTCTGGTTTTTCCGATCTGTATCCCACTTTAGAACTAAGTCCCCCTCTTGAAAGGTCATTGTTCTTTCTTTCTTGTCAAAACTCTTCTTGATCAATGCTTGATCTTTCTCTATGATCTGCATTGCGTTCTCTCTTACCTCTCCAACTTCCATTAGCTATGCATACCTGATTGTCATAGGTTTAAAATCAGCCAGTTCCAACTATTTCATGAGCTCCAAAGTAGGAAACTCTAATGATATTGCAATCACACGCCTCTTTTCCATATACAATCTTATATGGGGAGCTACCAGTGGACCTTTTGGATGTGATCCTATTAGCCCATAGAGCTGATTTGAGATTTGTATGCCAAGTTCTCTTATTTTCATCAAGAGTCCTTATGATAATTCTTAATAGGTTCTTGTTTGTGGACTCTGCTTGGCCATTACCTTGAGGGTAATAGTTTGATGAAGTGCTGAGGTATACACCATTCTTGACATCCCATTCAGTGATCCTTATACCAAGGAATTCCAATGTGTTATCTGATATAATAGTGGCAGGGACTCCAAACCTAGTGGTTATTCCTTCATAGAAATCTAAGATGTTGGATTCATTTGCTTCCTTAAGAGCCACTGCTTCAATCCACTTGGTGAAATAGTCTATTGCTGTAAGTATCCACTTGTGGCCCTAGCTTGAGTTTGGGTTGATCACTCCAATAAAGTCTATTCCCCATTGCATGAATGTATGATCCACTGAAATTGGGTAAAGGGGAAGGGCTGCTAACTTCTCCTTCCTTGTGAAGAATGCACACTTTCCATCACTTCTTGATCCATGACTAGCAGTCCCTAAACACCCTAGGCCAATAATAACCACCTTTCATGATCTTGAGAGTTGTTACTCGAGGAGAAAAGTGGCCTCCTACTTTTCCATCATGGAACTCATGCAACACTCTCTCAATTTGGCCTGTCCGAATGCACCTCAATAGGACACTATTGATATCCTTTTTGAACAAGAATCCACCAACAAGCACATATGGGATGGTTTATAGTCTGAAGTATCTCCTTTTTATTTGTTCCATTCTAGAGGGCACAAATCTATTTGGAGATAATGCAGCAAGGATTGAGTCCAATATGGAATAGGTGCATCATTAGCTAGTTGTTCTTGATCATTTTGTAGTAATAGGACAACCTCTTGTTCATCCACTGACTCAACTTGTTTCTTGGAAGTGAATTTCTAACACAAACCCTTACCACAAACCATTTTGGTCACTTTGATCTCAATGTCATACTCCATTACACAAGTGATCCAACTAGATCTCTTCTCATTCAAGTCCTTGTTTAGGAGAAAATCCTTGACACTAGCATGAAACACTAGCAGTTGAATCTTATTGTTCGAGACTAAGTGTCTGAACTTATTCAAACTCCTAATGAAAGCAAGGACATGCTTCTTCATAAAATAATACTTTACCTCATGATCTTCCAAGCTCGACTAAAGAAAGCTATGGGCTGTTCAAAACCTTATTTTTAGGTTAAACCAAGATGGTTGAGATTGTGTCTAACCCTCGAAAGCATATAGCATGAAGTCCTTTGAAAATTCGGGTTAACAAGAGTTGGAGCTGTTATATTGTGAGCTTGATGGCCTCAAAACTCTCTTTGCCCTCTATTTTTCATTTTAATGCAAGAATATTCTTTAACATCATTGTTAAAGGATTCACAAAAGTGGAAAAATCAGGCACAAACCTACGAAAAAGTTTGTTCTCCCAAGAAGCTTTAGAGAGACTTTTTGTGTTGTGGCAATGGAAGTGTTCGGATGGCTTCAACCCTTTAAGGATGGCTTATTAACCCTTCTCTTAAGACAATGTGGCCCAAAAATTTCCCTCATGTGCTAAGAACACACTTCTTTGGGTTTAATGACACTCTGAATCTTCTACACCTCTAGAATACCTGTCTGAGGTGGAAGAGATGGTCTGAAGAATTCTTTGAGAAGATGGTGATATCTTCTAGATACACCAAGACAAAATTGTTGATTAAGCCTTTGAATGCCATGTCTATAGCTCACTGAAATGTTTCTCTGGAATTTGATAGTCTAAATGACATCTTCTTATAAGCATATGTGCCCCATTTGGTGGTGAAGGTTATCTTGAATTGATCTTCCTCTTTCACCATTATCTAGTTATAGCCTGAGTATCCATCTAGCAATGAAAACCTCTCAAAGCCAGCTACAACTTGTAAGATTTGTTCCATTGATGGAAGTGGGTAGTGATCCTTGAGTGATGCTCTATTTAGATCATGAAAGTCCACACACAGTTTGATTTCTCCATTTCTTTTCCTCACAGGCACTAAGTTTACAACCCACTTGAATCCTTAATAGGGAAGATGATGTTGGCCTCAATTATCTTGTTCAACTCTTTTCTCACAATAGGCTCAATGTGATGGTTTACTGGCCTTTACTTCTGTCTAAAAGGCTTAGATCCTGGATCTAGCTCGATAGTATGGTGTTCCAACTTTGGGTTGAAACCTCTTAAATATTTGTAAGTCCAAGTAAAGACATCTAGGAATTCTTGGCAAAGTTGAATGAATCCATATTTTTCTTATTGAGTGCTTACCTTTCCAATCTACAACATTTTTCCTTCTTCTATGAAAATGGGCTCTAAATATTCACCCTTTACCTGAATATTCACCTTCTCCTTTTGGAATTGGTCATTTGGGTTGAAGATTGATTCCAAAGTGACAAGACCCTTTAGTAGTTTGTTGGTCCTTAGCTACACCACTTGATCGCCATATTGTTGCTCCAATTTGTCTTGGTTCTTGGAGGAGAACTTGGCTTCTTCTTGTAGAAAGTTGACAATTTGTTGATCATTTTCTAAGACTTGCAAACTTATGTTTTTGTCTGGGACAACTGGCCTCACAACCAACTTGATATGGGGCTAAGATTTGTCACTCTCAATACTCTCTATAATGTAAAATGTTGTCACAATCCTTGCTGCCAACTGTCTGCTACTTCATTTTTCTTTCTTTGGATGGAATTGATGTTGAATGATTTAAAATCCTTGATGAGGTCACATACCCAATTTTTTTAGCTCTTTAGCAGATTGTTCTTGGCAGCGTTTTTTCCTCAGACTTGATTCACAACTAGCTCACTGTCGTCAAACACTTACAGGTTTTTTATCCCCTTTTTCTTTGCCCAATGCAGTCCATGGATCAAGGCCTCATACTCTGATGTGTTTTTTAACAAACAAATTACAAACAGAATGTTGATTAGTATTTCATGCCTTGAGGGGAAACAAGCATAGCTCCTCCTCCGACTCCTTGTTTACTTCTTGAGTCACAAATAATAACCGACATATCTCATTATCATCTTTGTGGTCTGGCTTAATGATGTCAGCAAGAGGATGATCATCATCATGCAAAAAGTAGACTCCTAGCTCATATTCCTCCATCTCCTTATAGGGGTCAAAATCATGCCTATTGTTTTCCCACTCATCGAGGGTCAAGTCTGGAATATACCCAACCTTGGTATCAGCCTCACAAGTGCTTGTGAGGTCCTCTTGATCAAAGGTTGGATAATTCACATTGATTGGGTTGGGTACATAAGGCTCAACATGGTAATCCACAATGGGTTCAGATCTGAATATATCCTTAGCTCCATACCTTGTTCTAAAAAGCATGTGTGACCAATCAGCAGACAAATAGCCTCCAAATTTAGCAGTGAAGTCTCTTGACAAACATAATGAAAAATGTGGCAGAAAGTCTATGACTGATACGTTTTGCAATACAGTCACATTGGGGCATGCGAGAAATATGAGGGTAAAATCCTTGATGAATCCAATTGTTGTTACTACTATCCCATCCAATTGAACTACGCCCTTAGAGATGACTTCGTATTGAAGACCTAGCTGATCGGCTATTTGTTTTGGCATTACAGAGCTACTTGCCCCTAAATAAATCATGCAATTATGTACCAATTTTTCCCCAATGATAAATGAAATGTAGAACGAAGGGGGCTTCAAATATTTACCTTATTTTCCTCTATGGTTTCCCTTGGGCGAGCTGCATTGGTAAGTACTTTCTCTTGGTTATGGGGCTGATTTGAGGTTGACCAATTGGCCATAACGACTTGCGGCAGGTTTCTCTATCCTGGGATAGCCAATGAATCCCACATTGAAATATTCACATCTATTTTCTTAATTTATTCAATGATGTTGAATTGGGATGAGCTATCTTTTTGCTGCCCCTTTCTGTTACATTCTTCTCTTGCACATAGGTCATTACAATTGGTGCTTGAGTGGGTCGGAAGGTGGCTTGGTCCGATTGTGCATATTGGGAGTTGCACTTTGAGTGTCAATACCTTGTGGAATAATAGAGGGTTGAGGATTACCAAAGTTTGATTACTATTGCTCTGCAATATTCCTTTTCTTGACTTCGGTGTGTATTGATAGATACACTTTAAGAAAGGGCTTGGTTAATTCCATAGAAGTCTTCAACCTACCAATTGACAAGCATAGTCTCATTTGGAGGTGCTTATTACATAGTTCCTTGCTATTTATTTTCCTCTTGATTGGGATATTGGGACACACCAATGGTTTACACCATCAATTCTGGTTTAATGCACCATTGAAACACATTGATTGTTTATGGGGCTGATTGCATGGGAAACACCAATCACATTCTTGAGCCATATTATTTTGTGCTAGAACCGGGGCCCTAGATGTTGAAGCTATGTATGGATCATGTGTTCAAAAGGGCCTAGCATCTTGATTTTTTCCTTGGCTTGGTTTTGATTTCTGACTGAGTTGGGCGTCTATTTTGCTGATATGGGGTCTAGCTCGATACGAGTTCGAAGGCGATAAGGCCTAGAACTCGAGATTGCTTTCTTTTGATAATCACTAGCTCATTCCCTAGGTTCTACAGTTGTTTCATAACTTCTTATAGCTATTTTGAAGTGCTAGAAGATGAGGTGGAATCTTCATCTAAACTTTGATTCCTTAGAGTAGGTATGGTAGCTAATGTGGGTGTTTGACTAGTGCTTGGAGATCCTAGTTCTAGATATAGAGGGATAGGTGGCCTAAGAGCAATTTTACCATCCTGGATTAAAAAAATCAGCTGTAATGGAAATGTCATAAGCTGCATGTAATTTTGTACCTCCCATGGATTGAATCATTAGGGTAATATCAGAATTTAAAGATCTAAGAAAGTATAAGAAAGCACCTTCATCTATGGGCCTTACGGCCAATGGTATCTTGTCCCATGTCCTTTGAAATCTAAGGTTGAAATATGTCAACTACTCATTAGGAGCCATCTTGATAGTTGTCAAATTTTCCAACAAAGATAGATTATCTCCCTTCTCTCCAAATTGATTGTGAAGAGCTCTACACGAGATGGTCCTAACTCTAAGTGGACCCTTTGTTAGAATCCCGACCCATTGTGAAGCTTTTCCCTTGAGTGAAGAGGCTAACCATTTGAGTGCAATGTCCATCTCGGTGATCTCATGAATTACACGGACATATGCGATGTCTTGAATATTGTCACTAGGAGAATTTTGGTTCTCTCCTATGAAATATGGGATGCTCTTTAACTTAACGCTGCAATTTGGACTGGAGTTTGTGTATTAAGAGAAAGTGGGCTGATGCCAGTGAAGTTAACATAGGGTTTGGATGGTTGTGCCATTATGATTGGCCTAAGAACCCTCATTGATTAAATGAATGGCCTACCAAGAGGAGGTGTTGACAAGGTTTTATTTGGTGGAGATGGAGACCTTCGGGATCTTCTCCCTCTATTTGGGGACAAGTGCAGATAGAAAAATAGTCCCTCCTCTCTAGTTATTAAACTTGTTTGTATTCTTCTCATGAACTTGACAAGATTATATTTTTAAAACTAGTAGATTTTGATCCTTTACAGTTTCCAAATGTGCAACTTTAGAGCTTCTTAGAAGCTGAAAACTTGCAACAAGTGCACATCAATCTTGCTGCAATAAAAATGGATACCTCTTGATCCAAATGGGTGTACCAAAACTATTAGTGCATAATCACAACACCCCTAACTATCTACAAATAGATGGGTTGAGACTCTCAATGTGATTACACAACATGGAGCATCTCTCAAAGTGTGGTACCTTGCGAGTTGAGAGATCTCTCGCATTAAGGTTGGTTCCTATTTCACTTTGTTCGAGTGCACACAAATAAATTGTAGAGGATATACTCTAAAACCTAATCTATCTTACCAAGGAGACATGGATAAGAGGATATGATAAAATAAACCTAAGCTAATGAGGTGATGCACCAAAGTAATGTTAAACACTCATTTTGCAATCTAACACAGACCATAAAAATGCAATACAAACACCATGCATAGATAACCAAACTACAATGAGAGATCAAAAAGACAAAAATGAACACATGAGAGGGTTGAGAATCATCCACAGACATATATTATTACTCTAGAGTCGCTATAGTATATTATAGTGGCAAACAGGAAAAATTATGTATTACGACTCAAATGGGAGGTTCGAAAGCTCCACAAATTCTCTTGCAGACAAGGGAAGAAGGGAGGGTGCAAAATAGAAATTTCCAACCCTTTAGAAAGAGCTAAGATCCTTATTTTATAGATGCAACAAAGAGAGAAGGAGAAAAGAAGTGGGAAAGTTTATTTGAAGTTCAGCTACTAGCCATCAATTCCCCTAAAAATCTTCCCACAATCTGTCAAGTCTGCGGCTCTATATTTTCTCGGCATGTCAAAGAATGAAGAACAATGGATCAAATCAAATATGATCTAGTTGTTGGAGCAATCGGATTGCATATTAATGGCATGAAGACATTTCCCATTTTTCACCCACCTAACCTCGTCAAAATTAAAGTTTCAGGTTTCCATGGTGTAGACGAGGTCAAGACTTTTCCAAAGGTGCCAAATTTGTTGAATTTTGGGCACTGGGTTGAAATATATGTCCATTTGAATGTTTAGGTTGGGTTTGTACAAAAATGGTGAAAACCAGTTAGCAGAATGGGTTTGTGGGCCTGAAATTCAATTTTGTAAAAAGCCATCTTCGGGCTTGCTGACCACGTTTTCCATTTAGGAAAAATCCACTCCAAGGCCCACTAGTCCACATGTAACTTAGGCCTGACACATGGCTCTTTGGGCATCAATGGAGGTGCGGCTCATTTTTATACTTTATGCCTTTTGGAAATGAAGCCAAAAAGTTAAAATTACCTCGACGACCTACCTTCCCACTTTGACTTGAAACATGGCCACGTGTAGAGATGGTGCACGTTTGGGGACCACTTTTGGATTTTTCTTTTGAAGTTGTGCCAAAGAGACATGTGGCACCTTCTGCAACTTTTTCTATTCCTTTATGTTTTGGCTAAGTCCTTTTGTTTGGCAGGCCATATATCTAACCCGAGACATGTGGAGACTTGGCGCTTGTCTAGGAGACCCACTTTTAGATTTACCTTTGAAGATGTGTTGGTGACACATGGTGCCTTCGCAAGTCTCGTGATACTTAGCCAATTCGGGTCGATGACTCTCTTGAACACTAGACACATGGAAGCCTTATGCTCATTTGATTTTCTATTTTGGGTCGCGCCTTTGAATGTGCACCATTGAGACACTTGGTGCCTTCTACCGACACCCTTATACTTAACTGATTTGGGCCCACCTTCCATTTTGACTCCTATTGAACCCGGCCGGATGGAGGGTTGAAGCTAGATTGAGTCTCTGCCTTGAGCTTTCTCTTTTGGAATTGCACCGAGCTAACACGTGGTTCTTTTTGCTCATTTGGACTTTTCAAAATCTGTCCCTTTTCGGACCTGGGACATGTGGAAGCTCCGTGCTTGTTTGGGGACTACTTTTTGGGTTTAACCTTTGGAGAAGCGCTAATGAGGCACATGGAAGATTCCGCTAAACTCTTCCATACTTAGTCAATTTGGGCTCATTTTGAATCATTTGTAAAGCCCGAAGACTTTGAGCCTTTCTCTATTCCTCTCCTTTGAGCCTCTGGTTTTATTTGACACTGTTTGGCCCTTCCCTGACCCTACTACTCCATTGTAGATTTCTCATGCAACTTGTTTATTGGATTTGAAACGTGGGCTCGTGTGACAGAACCATCCCTTGGATTTCTTCCTACACAGGGTCATGTTTGATCAATTTTTCTGGGGGAAAATTTGAGATAACAAGACCCTTAGTTGACATTAACTCAGTTGTACATGATTTTGGCCCTCATAGGCTTATCTAAGGATGTTTAAAATGTAGAGTAATAATAAAGTTGATTGTTGTGAGCTTTGACTAGTTGTGTACTTGAATGAATCTTTGTTTTTATCTACGGCATTTAGTTTTTCCACCACTTTCCAAAATCAAAGATTTATTTAAAATTAAATGTAAAACCAAATAATAATACATTTCATATAAAACATAATTTTTTATATGCTATGTATTGTTGGTGAGAGATAGAGTTTTGTTAAATATATCAATACATGATTGTATATGTATATCTTTGTATCTATATGTAAAATCTATATTTATTTGTTATAGTTTATATATTTTCAATTTGATTACTCCTATCAAAATACACTAAATCATGTAAACATTTATGTATCATAGTGGTCATTGGTCTATAATTCTTCTTTGGTGAAGAACTCTATGTAGCCTAATGGTCGTTGGGCTATAATTCTTCTTTGGAAAAAAACATCTATGTAGTTTGGTGGTTGTGCGGTTTAGTTGTTTGTTTATATTAAGAATTGAGATTTATAACACCACTTCTTTATAAATGTGACATAATTACCTTTACGAATATCTTAATGTACCACTAGGCTACAAAAAGTAGATCTCATCATTAATAAAAACTCGTTTTATAGCTTCTTGGCTACTAGTACAAGGTTCTTAAATTGTCATAAAACTAAAAATACTATTTGTCTAAATCACATCACAAATGTAAAGAAATTAAAATAATAGATCATGTTAGCTAATTTTCATTGTTTATAATTATCTAACACATAAAAGGTTGATTTTTTCATCTTAGTGTTCGTTAGGTAAAGCCTTGAGTAAATACAACAAATGAATCTTGTTTCATGGAAAAAATAATATTTGTACATTAGTCAAAAAATTTATTTGAATTTAAAATTTAAAGTAATATATTTTGAGCTTAGCAGCAGTTATGCCACCAAGTAATATTTAGGGCCTAACGGTTGTTAGGATTTAACAAATCAAAGGAAGATATTTTAAGCTTAGCGGTCATAAGGGACTACCACAACATAATATTTAGAGCTTAGAAGTCGCCAACATTTAAAAAATTAAAATAAGGTATTTTGAGCTTAGTGTCCACTAAGGTACTACCACAACATAATATTTGGAGCTTAGCAGTCACTAAGATTTAACAAAATAAAGTAATATATTGTGAGCTTAGCATCTACTAGGTTATGCCACAACATATTTTTTGGAGCTTAGTGGTCGCTAGGATTTAACAAATTAAATGAACTTAGCAGCCGCTACATACCTGGCACATCATAATATTTCAAGAAAAAGTGTCACTAGGATTTAAAAAATTAAAGGAATATATTTTGATCTTAGCGACCACTAGGTTATGCCACAACATAATATTTGTAGCTTAGTAGTCATTAGGATTTCACAAATTAAAATCAAAGTTTTTGATCTTAAATTCCTCTAAGTTATGCCATGACATAATATTTAGAGCATAGTGGTCATTAGGATTTAACAAATTAAATTAAGATATTATGAGCTTAGAAACCACTACAAGTATGCCACAACATACTATTTTGAGCTTAGCAGTTGTTAGGATTTAACAAAATAAAAAAAGATTTTTTGAGCTTAGCGGGCATTAGGTTATGCCACGACATAATATTTGGAGCATAGCGGTCATCAAGATTTATTAAATTTAATTAAGATATTATGATCTTAGTGGTTAGATGGTTATTCCAAAACATAATATTTAGAGCTTACGGTTGCTAGGATTTAACAAATTAAATTAGCATATTATAAGATTAGCAGCCACTAGTTTCTTCCACAATATAATATTTCAAGATTAGGGGATGCTAGGATTTAACAAATTAAATTAACATATTTTTATTTTAGCGGCCACTAAAGTACTACCATAATATACTATTTTGAGCTTAGTGGTTGCTAGGTAGTTTCAGATGTACACCTACAATGTGCATATTTAGATAAGTATAACATTTGGAATATATATCTGAAAATTTAATCAATTATAAATAGTAATCAATTTACATGTTATACATATTTCATTATTTTTGGCTATTCTCAAATACTACCACTCATGATTCATTACGCTTATTGATTAATTTTGGGCCACTTTGTTGATCCGACTCCACATGTAAAGTTTCTTTCGATGTTTATGCGCTTGAGTTGGGATTTTTTATCACATTGATTTTGTGTCACAAGAACGTTACAAATATTGTAATCTTCATCTATCTTTCCTATGTCCACAATAGTCTTTCTAAAGATCACATGAGCCTTGTCAAGAAAAACTTGTTGAGTAACATTTGATTTTTTTGTGATTTCCTTTAGAGTCTCTTATTTTTGTATTTTTCCTTGTTTGGGAGACAATCTCAATGACCTATGAAGTTTCTCCTTTGTTTTCCTCTATTATTCTCCTTTTAAAATTAACCAATAATTGCTTAAGTAATATAGAAAAATCTTCACTAGAAACCAATTCATGGTTTTCCTTAAATACTTCCATAACTGAGGCTTTTGCAAAAATTTGATTTCCTCTCAAAAATATGTCATAAAATTAGAGAGATAGTTTTCTTTCTGGTCATTTTATTCCCTAATTCTATCCTTGGTATAATTGGCATATGTTTGGCATATACCAATATTGTCCATGGTTATAATTGAAGGTTCTTTACAAATACCTTCCTCAATAACCTGCCCCATATATATTAACATTTTCTACATCCATCCCATTATTTTAATGATATTTTCATTTTTCTTAGGTGGGATTATTCATTCATATTTTCCTATATGCATTCATTTATAGAATTATATATTCCGTGCAATGCCTCTTCTACATCGAAAAAGTACCCACGGGAACTATGGCCTTTAATTGAGTTTTAAGATTTTTATTTCTATCACATATGTATCTCACTACTTCTACGGTCACTTACATTTGTAGCCCTTATCATCGAATCTAGATCTTATTCAGATCACACCACCTTTGGGGATCCTATGTATTTTTTTTTCTTCATAAGAGAGAAAATGTCTTCTAAAATTTCATGCCAAATAATCGCTTGTTGTGTTGACTTATTATTTTTGGTTATCCTTTTCAAGGTTCTTGTCCTTGGATTGAATTCAATATTTACTAAGGGATCTTCTTGTGCCTCCCAATCTGGTTGTTATTTTTGAGAAATTATGGATTTCTCAACCTAATATTATCTTGCTTCATATGGATGGGATGGAGCAAATTGAGATGGTTGTGACCGACACTTTGCCTTGGCTAAGATTTCAGTTTTCATTGCCTCTTCTTCTTCATGTGAAGAAGGTAAGACATAGGCCACCAAAATTGAAGCTTCATTTGGTTCAGGCCAAAATTATTTAACCTCAGATAGAATTTTAATTGATGTATGAAACCCTGGAGGACCTATAGAATGTGGTATGAGGGGCTTCTCTGAAGGATCACGAATAGAATATTTCCTTTCTATTTGTAGCATCATTTTTAATAGTTCCTATCAAATAAATAACTACACTGTCATCTTCATATTATGTTGAACCAAGCTATCATCTATTTTTGTAATCCATACACAATAATTTACATCATCCTCATGTGCATATGTTATATTTATTTTTCCTCCATGAAAATCAAGGTGTTTAGAAACCCTTTTCATGTGGTCATGTTTCCCTAAAGGATATTGGGTGAGATGGAATGAATTTCTATGGGCCACCGCATCTATCAAAGAAACCTATTGAATACCTTGCATCCCATAGTTATTGATAGGGCATGTGTTCTAAGATTCTTCTCTTTTCACTTTCTAGTAATATCTTTACAAAATGTGATATGACACCTCTTGTTATGCCAATTTTTCAGAACATATGTTAGAAGATGAAAAGGAGGTTTAAGGAGTACCTTAATCATGATAACATTTATTATAGATAGAATAATACAACTCCTTTTATCTTATGGATTTGAGGATAACAAACATATATTTTAGGTGTCATTATTTCATGTATTTTTAGTAGAGAGAAGGATACAAATAAGTGCATGTATCTTGAATACGAGATCGAACTAATGGGCATACAAGTCTGGATATAGTTCATTAACTGGAAAGTTCACAAAGGAAGTTAACTTTGACATAATTCTGAAATGTTTTGAACACCATAGACTACATCCAAAAGATAAAAAACCGTGTAAAATGATTTCCATTATCCACTTCAATTTTTCTTTAGCTTATTAAATTGAAATTTTTCACTTTCCCTAACGAAGGAATATTTCCTTAATCAATCATCATAGAAATTAAAGGGATCTAGGATACATCAACCTTAGAGATAGAAGGTTTTCCATATAACTTCTTCATGAGGTCCATTCCAATACAAAATCCTAGACTTGACCTTTTAATAAGGATATTGCTCATATCGAATCATCCTTATCATCTATTAGTTCTTGTTTGGGTGTTAATGTCAAGTGGGGATAGCCCTTAGATGCCTTAAAGATTATTTTTATTAATCTTAATCGGTCTTCACAGCTTTGAAAAGAATGAAGAAATATAACCACTCACCCATCCTATATAAATAGGATTATCCCTCGTGGGATTGGACTGCTTGGTGATTTAACTGTTTCTAATGTATTTCATAGATCAATTGATCTATACTTAGATACTTATGTGAGCCATTATACAACAAGACAAAAGTCTATTGTTACAATGAGACTAAGGAACAAAGTAGAAGTGTTGGGTTAAACTGATAAATTATTAATATAAGAAAGTGATTTTTCAGTGGATTTTTTTCCCGATGGGTTTCTCCAATTAAATTTGGTGTCTCTTGTCTCATTTACTTTTAGCTATTGATATTTGTTTTCATTCATATGTTAATTGTTATATGCATTTGTAAAACATCTGGTTAAAATGTCTGCACATTATAATCTATAATCCTCAATTGTTAATCTATGGATCTATAATTCTTCAATTATATATTCCCACATTTATTCTAACATGGTATTAGAGCTTGTGATTATATGTGTGTAGAGATAGATCTGGATGCTTTCTAGCTTGCAAGATCAAAGAAGCTTAAAGATTGTTTGATTTGTGAAACCCTAAAAATTCAGGTGACAACTTCAAGCTAAACCAGGTGCAAAGTTCTAATTTTCATCCCAAATTACTTGGATATTAGTTGATTGACTATTTAATTCTGTTAGAGTTGTTTGTATGCTTGATCTTTGCTTCTACATCTAGTTTCAATCATTTATGGTTTAAATCCATCATCTGCGAGCTTATTTTAAGTTTTTGTGTCATTTATAGCCATTAGGGTTATTTTTTGATTGTGGACCCGAAATATTTCCTTAGATCTAGTTAGTTCGGAGCATTTAAATCTGCCCTATCTTTATAAATATTTATTTTTTGCTAGATCTGATTTTATGAAGCCTGATCCAATATTTTTCACCATTTGGCTTTGTTTTTTTGGTTTTGCAAAGTTTGGACCAATAAAATTTCTCCAAATAGATTCACTATCCTTTTTCATACTTACAAAGTATCACCCACTCTTATATTTCTAAGTGGCTTCAATCTAACATCCTTATGTCTTTGCGAAGCTTGGGCCAATCATTTTTTCCATCTGGATTCGCCACGTCAGTCTTATTTGACTTATTTCATTTTTATTATATTCTTTTAACTGCGAAGCTTGAGCCAATCATATTTCTCCAAGTAGCTTCACATTGTCAGTTTTTGCGAATCTTGAGCCAATCAGAAGGTTCCATCTTTCTTTGTTGCATCATTAATATTAATTATCTTATTATCATGTCGTAAGTAAAATGTGAGCCAATAAGGGCTTTACACATGTTTTCACGTTGTCAGACTTGGATTAGTTATTCTCTGTCATCTGCAAAATTTGAGCCAATAGGATTTCTCCAAGTAGCTCCATATTTCACATTTTCAATCTTTTTTTTAACTTTCTTCTAACATATGCAAAGGAAAAACCAATAAAATTTCTCCAAGTATCTTTTATTTCACACTTGTCAGATTTGTGAAATCCGAGCCAATAGAATTGCTCCACATTTTCACATTTTTCAGTCTTTCATTTGTGGCAGTTGTTATCCAATTAAAATTTGCCATCTTTTCACATTTGTCAGTGTTTTTAGTCTTGCAAAAGTGAGCCATTTAAAAGGATCCACGTGTCCTTAGTTTTCTTTAGTCATTTTGGTTGCATTACAAAGTGCAAACCAATAGTATTTGGACACGTACATCTCTTTTTCACATTTTTCAGTCTCTATCATTTGTGAAGTGTGATCCATTTAAAAGGATCCACGTATCTTCTTTTTTGACTTGTCTTTGTTAGATTTGCAAAGCGTGAATTAATTTCTTTTTGACATATTTTAAATGTGTCATCCTTTGCAATTATCAAGGTGTCAATATTTTCTTTGGCTTAGCAATGTAAATTGTGACACCTATCTTATACCTTTTTCAGACCCGAACTTTATTTCAAGTTTGTCTTTTTTTGGGGACTTTAAGCCCTCTCATTGCAATCTATTTAAATTTTAGTGAAAAGTCACCAAGTGGCTTTTATTTATTCGTTAAACTTTCGAGAATTGGCCTCGTTTGACTAAGACTTTGATTTCTCATTGTGTCAAATTGTGAAAAGCGATCCAATTAATTTAAGACATGTGTATATAGTTCTATTATTAAATTAATTGTCTTTTTTTTTAATATTTGTATTACGATATGATAGTTAATTGAAAAGCGACACATTTTTTTCACTGTTATCAGTTTTGTCTTAGTTTTTTGATGTGTGTCTATTTTGTATATTGTCACAAACCTAAAAAAGAATTAACTTTTTTTTTAAGTTTCATGTCTGCCCAAGGATCTGTTTTTTAACTTTTTTATTTATTAAGTAGCTCATTTTTGAGCTCACCCCGTCGAGTTGCTAAATAACTCGTCGAGCTACTCTATCCCGACTTAGTCCAAGCTCGGTTAGCTCACCTATAAACTTGACCCCAACTAAGCTCTATCAAATTGATCTTAAATTTGACCAAATCAAGTTGTTTTTGACTAAATTCGAGCTAATTGCATTCGTATAGCTAATAAAAAGATTTGTAGCTAGTTTTTTTGTCTTTGTTTGGATTCCTTGACTCTTTTTTAGCTGAATTTTCTTACATTTCCGTCTGAGAATTAAAAATGGATAGTTCTACAAGTTTTTCATCGGATAAATCTCAAACTTTAAATAGAACAAACTATAGTATATCGAAGGTAATGTTAAAATCTTATTTCATGGCTAGAAATATCTCTGGGATCTTACGAGTAGGATTGAAAAACATCCCACATGGAGACAAGCTACCCTTGAAAACCTTAGCTCCTTCTCTCAGAGATCTCAGGAAGCTATGTCCATACTATTCGCAAATAATTAGAGATGAATTCCTAGTGTATATAGGTCATATGGACTCACCTGCAAATGCATGTAAGAAATTAGTGACCATGCATGGAGGTAGTAAGTTGTCTAAAATTATTAAACTAGTTTTAGAGCTATTTACAACACCCATGAAGGGGGTGAAAAATTTGTCAACTATTTGGTTAAAATTAAGAACATCAAAACTTAATTAGATGGCTGCAACTATGAATTATTTCAAGACAAGATTTTGTACTTCATAATTCAAATCAATATTCATGAAAAGTTCATAAACTAAATCTCAATTCTCAATTCTAAGTATCATAATGATAACGATCTTCCTAATCTAGAAACTTTGTCTTCTTTATTGATTTAAGAAGAGAGAGTCATGGAGAACTTTGATTCAAAAGAGACTACTTCTCAAGCTCTGTTCTCATAGAGTCATAAGTCTTCTCATAATATAAATAACAACAATCATAGTCAAAAGCCTAATATAAGATCTAGATTTAAATCAAATCCTAAGACTAACTCTAAGAACAATCAGAACTTTAAAGTCAAATTTAATGGTACTTGTAATAAGTGTGGAAAATTTGGGCATAAAGAGTCTGATTGTAGGGTGAAGACTAACAAATCAGCTAAGAATACTAAGAATAGAAATCCTAATAACCATAAGAAAAATTAGAAGCAAACCCAAGAAAATGTGGCTGAGCAATCTATTACTTTGTATACTGCCCTTTCAACTTCAAATGAAAATGAATGGATTCTTGACAGTGGTGCCTCTAGGAACATGACTTTTACTCCTGGTATCCTCTCTAATATAGTTAAACATCAAGAGAATATGTATGTAGGAGATAACTCAATCATTAGATCAGAAGGTTGTGGCAATGTTAAGCTTTCAAATGGTGTAATTAGGAATGTCTTGTATGTTCCTCAATTGAAAAAGAATATTTTGTCTTTTTCTCTTAGCTAACTAAAGAAAACTATAAATATTTTTTACTGCAAGATAAGTGGTTTTTCAAAGACATGTTTAAAAATGTTATTGCTTCTAGAATTCAGAAAAATGGCTTGTATATCTTTGATGGTTTTGTGTTTGAATATTGTTTTTCTTCCTCTTATAGGAATGATATTCAACTTTGGCATGAAATACTTGGTCATGTAAATTTCAAAAGCTTATATGATATGTCTAGACTGAATCTTGTTGTTGGTCTTCCTAAGATAAAGACAGGTCATGAAACTTGTGAAAGTTACCTATGTAGTAAAAAACATGATTAACCATTTCACAAACATCATGATCCAAATTCATCTTAGTTATTAGAATTTATTCATAGTGATGTGAGAGGTTGACTTGAGGTTCCTTCTCTCAGTGGAACCTTGTATGATGTCTATTTTATTAATGATTACTCTAGAATGACTTGGTCTTATTTCATTAAAAAGAAGTTTGATGTCTTAGTTAAGTCTTTGGAATTTAAAGCTCTAGTTGAGAATTTTTCTAATATGAAAATTAAGAGAATTGGGATTGATAATGGAGGTGAATATGCCAGCAAAAAGTTTGAGGAGTTTTGTGTGTCATGTGGGATTCAAAGAGAGTTTACTAATCCCTATTCCCCTTAGCAAAATGGAATTGTAGAAAGAAAGAATACGAATGTCTTAGAAATGGCTAGGACTATGATTTATGCTTCTAATGTTCCTAAATTATTATGGGCTATATTCTTAATAGAGTTCTTGTTATGTCCGAAAAGTAGAACCCTAGGATTTGCACATTACAAAACCCTACTTTTGACTTACATGGGATTGTTTAAAGGTGTGGGAACTTTTTATTGAGACAAAACTTTAGAGAATTCTGAATCTTGACTTATTCCAATGGTGATCTACTCCTAAAATACCAATTCCAAGGGACTAGAGGAAGAGAAATACATAAATGTAAATCCTAAACTAAGGGAGGCGATAACACCAAAACAAGACTAGAGAGATTCCTAGTGAGTGAAAGTGGAGGGAAATGGGGAAGAAGAGGGTAGATAAAATTCCACAGTCCTAAAACACATTCAAACCTCCAATCTCATGGAGCACAACAAATTTAATCCCTGCAAAGGAACACAATATGCACAATATACCTACAAAATATAATAGAAGGAAAGAAATGTAGTATAAATCAAGATAGGGAAATAAGAGACACAAAACACTAATTTTATTACTTAAAATGATGTGTAATCCATTACAATATAGGCACAAGGAAATAATCCTTCACAAACTGCATAAATTTGAGACCTATAGCTCATAAGAGTGCTGGAACAATTTTGGCAGAGTTCTTTTACAATTTTGAAATTCTCTCCCCTTTCAAATGAGGGGAATTTACATATATATAGAGAAAAGGATCTACCAAAAACATCCTTCATTAAATTCATGTACGTAGGTATGGGAAGCCATGATGGTTCACTTTTCAATGGTAACTTTTCTTGCACAAGGAACAGGGTTGCCATACCTCATTAAACTGGTTCTTGAGCTACCTTATATGGTGTCATTAATGTTTGGCCGTATCTGAAACTATTTGTTGCCACCCAATGTAAACCCCTAGCTGACACACAACAAGAAGGGAAGAGTTTTTGCCAACAAGGAAAAAACTTGTCACGTGATAAGAAGAAATGTTGTCACATGACAGCGAGGGGAGGTTGACACATGACAACAAAAGCAGGTTGACGCAAGATAAGAGGTGATGTTGATGGGTGACAACAGGGTGGTAGTGATGGGGAATAGAATAACATATGATGAGAGGATATTTTTACACAACAAGAAGGTATGTTAGAACACGTCAAGAATAAACTCTTAACATGCACGGGAGGAAGCGGTTGATGCGTTTCAACAAAGTGTGGTTGATGCACGACGGAGGAGGAAGTAGTTGGCGTAAATCAATAAGGTGTGATTGATGTATGATAGGAGGAAGTGGTTGACGACGTCAAAAAGGTGTGGTTGACACGTGACAAGAGGAAGCAGTTGATGTATGTCAATAAGGTGTGGTTAACGTGCGGCGAGGATGAAGCAATTGACGCATGTTAATAATTTTTGGTTGATGCACAACATGAGGAAGCGATTAAAATGTGTCAAAAAGGTTTGGTTGATGCATGATAAGAGGAAGCAATTGACACATGTCAACAAGGTGTTATTTATGTGTGACGGGAGGAAGCGGTTGACACGCTTCAACAAGGTGTGGTTGACACACAATAGGAGGAAGTGGTTGATGCGCATTAACAAGGTGTGGTTGAAAAGTGATAGAAGGAAATGGTTGATGTGATTCAATAAGGTGTGGTTGACATGTAATAGGAGGTAGTGGTTGGTGCGTGTCAACAAGGTGTGGTTGACATGCAACATGAGGAAGAGGTTAATGCATGTTAATAAGGTGTGGTTGAAGCACGACAGGAGATGATAATCGTACATGTTCCAACTTGACCATTAATGAAAATCCTACTCCAAACCTTTGTCGTGGCTTGTAAACTCGTTGTGAGATACCTTGTAAACTACTCCCATTAACTATCAATGCCTGCACTGTAGGTTTATCTATTTTGCAAACAAGGTGTAAAAATGGATAATAATTGGTGACTTATGGGGTGATGTACGTGATGCTTAGCCCTCTTTGAGGCAAAGCGAAACCGGTTTATTGCTATTTCTACTAGCGAGGAACCTATGCAAGTCTCATGATTACGCCTTCGGGGTTGGGATCTCATCCCGAGTAAAGTATTCAGGCTGCGAAAAGAAAGGAATGAAAGAAGGAGAAGAGAAAGAACAGATCCGAAGGGAGAAAAGAAATGAATTCCAAAGCGAAGGTCGGAAGATTTATGTTTTTAGTTTGGTAGTGAGCCAAACCTACTTGCATAAATAAACAAAGCAATCTTGATAAACAAATGACGGAAAAGTAGATATGAATCCAACAGATTAAACACATACAGATCTAACGTAAGAAAGATCTAATGTATAACACAGCTATTGAGCACAAAGTCTGAATAATTGTATTACTGTTCTTTTCTGTTACAAGAAAGCTCAAAGTCTTTCTCTCCTCACTTCTATTTCTATCTGAAAAATGTTCACACCGAATACAACAAGTATTCTCATATTTATAGAAGATGAGGGAGAGAGAAGGCAAAAAGGAGCCAACCACTTATTTACAAAGATATTTACAAAATATCTAAAAGTCATGTTGACTTTGACAACTTGGTGGATGACATCATCCCATGATGCAACATGGATGATGTCATTATTTGTGCCAACACATTTTAGACATTTCGAAAAGAAAGAAAGAATAGAGAAGAAGAAGAAGAAGAAGAAGAAGAAGCTACTCATCATCATCATCCTGCGCGGCCGAAAAGGGGTTGCACTTTTCGATCTTTGCTCGGTGATGATATGTGGGCGAGCGCGGTATTCCAAAAACTTGCTGATCATTGGCCCAAATTGATCTGTGATGGATCCTTGTGCGTTCAGCGATTGCTTCGCAAGTCTCCCGCTCGTCTATGAGCTTTTCTGGGAGTTTGGAATAATCTTTCTCCGCCTCGATAAGGAACCCGATGAAGTCCCTACAGGCCAGTAGGTTGTTGATAGATTCAGTGTCGAACGTGACCTCTGGCCCTGTCCCTTGAGAGGCTATCTCCTTGAAAATCCGGATAGTGTCATCAGCTGATCTTAAGGTAAGGGAAGGAGTGAGCAACCCTGGAGTCATGGCGAGGACAATTTTCTCCATTTGATGCATTGCATCCAGGGCCTCTTCCTTTACCTTGTCTATCTTTTCTAAAACAAATTCCAGCTGATCTATCTGATAGTCCAGAGTGGACATAGTTTTGTTGAGGGCCCTTGGATGACCGAAGACTCCGAACTTGACCAGATCTTTGACTGAACAGTCGAACATTTGTTGGAAGGTCTCGTGCTGGAGTCTAGCATGTTCTAACTCTTCTGATATCGGACCTGCTAATGCTTGGAGTTCCTTATTCGCCTTCTCGATGTTTAGGTATAAACTGATATACTCGGCGATTACTCTTTCACTATCCTTGAGGATCTGGCTCCTCCAAGCAGAAACAGCCATACCCTGCTCGCCGATCTTTGAATACTCATTGATCTTCTCCTGACTGAGCAGCTCAGGAGTCTCGGCGGCGATTGTGGGGGTGCACTTCCCATCTTCTTCGTAAGGCTCAAGCAGTACTTATTCGCTCCTTCACAGCCTTTTCTCCTCTTTCATTTCTGAAGCTTTTTGCAGAGTGCATCAACTGCGGAAAGAGCTTCCCCCTGGAGACTTTCTGAGGATGTCCCCATTGTGACTTGGGTCACGGTGAAATCTGTCGGAGACAGATCTTCTTTCTCTTTGAGGGGGTTGGGGTACGCTATTTCCATGACTCTCTCACCTGCAGCGCTCTTTGAGAAGCGTGTAACCGGCTTGTGCTTCTTTGCTCCTTTAGCCGGAATGACCGAAAAGTCCATCGGAGCGATGGGGACTTTCCTCTTTTGTTGGCTCAGCTGCTGAGAGATCCAAGCTGGTCCTATAGAAGAAGGACCAGAGACAGAGGGGGCGGCAACGGTAGAAGAGGGGAAAAACGTGGAGACACGCGGCGGCGGCATGGAAAGAATAGCCGAAGAAATGTCCACGGGAGGAAGGGGAACCGCAACTGCAGAAGACATAGGAAGGGAAGGGAGCTCGGAGATGAGGGAAGAAATAGAGGAAGACAAATCAGCGAGGGAGGAGAAGATAGATGAAGAAGCAGGGGAAAGGGTAGAAGAAGGGGCAGAGGACACGACCAAAGGGGTGGTCGTTTGAGTCACTCGAGGAGGGGAAGGAAGAGAAGAAGAAGGGATAGAAGGGACCTCTAAAGTTGTAGCGACGCCAACATCCTGGGTGGATGGGCGTATAGGACTATCCTCTGTCAATTCTTTTTCTGGCGAATCCAGAGTTATTACTTGTTCAGGCTCTGAAGGAAGAGGACTTTCAGGGGCTTCCTCCTGAATGGTGCTAGGCTCACCTTCTGCACCTTTGCCTTTCAGTTGCTTCTTTGACCTTGGAGGTGCGTTACCCAAAGGGGAAGTTGTGAAATCTACCCCGAGGTAGATTAGTCCGTTCATGCGGCACCAATGCTCTGTTCTCCGCATAGTCTCCTTGACCCTCTCCTCAATTGTTTGAGGAGACATATTCCTGTCAATGGTCGGGAAGGGCCAATTGTCCCCATCTGTGTCATTATACACCTTATCTACTTCATCTTCCGTAGTCTGGAAGCCTTCGGGGACAATGGCCACTCCGTATTGGATGATTTCCTCCAATGCTAAGCGCGAATGATCCTTTCTTCTGAGTTCCACCTCATGGAGAACGTCAATGTAAATATCCTCAATTTGAGGGACATGGATCGGATCGAGCTTCGCTTTTGGCAGGCAGCTTCTTGGGTCGAAGGTAGGCCTGGCTGGGAAGTCATGCTTCAAATTGAGTAGCTCCAGCTCTGCGAACATTTCCTTCGCCTTATGGTAGGAGGAGCATGTGTACCGGCCCACTGTGAGGGGGAAAGGAGTTCCGCCCTTCTTTCTTTTGAGGCACTTTTCATGGTACGTGACCAGCTGTCTTGATAGTTCTAATAGAATCAGCCTTGGTCCAGCATACCTCGGTAGCCTGGTTGGCTCTCCCAAAAAGTTGGCAGCCCTTAGATAGGTGAACGTGGGAAATTGGGTGAACAGGGCCCCCCATTTCTCTGTGACTGCTACTATGTTCTTGGTTGTCCGGCTATGAGTCATGTTTGGCCTCAGTAGGCAGATGACATGATAGAAGAATGCATCGTTAACTTTTGCGAAATGTTGGATGCTATTCTCCAGCCTCAGCTCTGGATAGTAATCAAATATCTTGGCCTGAGGCCATACTCCACTTCGGTTCAGCCCTGGATAATCCCTTGCTGATGCTGCAGCATAGACTACATAGGAGTTCATATGGAACACTCCTGTTGTGGCGAACTGTTGTAGCTGCTCAGAGATGGTGCTGCTGATTATTTCACCCCAGCAAAAGTGCTGATCGGGCAAATTCTTATTCATTGTCTCTAGGTACCGCAGCATCCACTTATGGAAATAGTGGGCATCTGAAAGCCCGAAGACTCTGCTCAGGAAGGTGATAGAATCACTGAGTTCCTCTGAGAAATCACTTCGGTGGATAGTCTGAGGCCACCGGGTCACCGCCTTCTTGTTCTTTAGGTAGACCTCATTCATCATTTGCATGCACTTGGTTTTCGTTGTCTTCGAGGCCTTGATGCATTCTCGTTGGCTAATGACCCACGTAGTTCGGTGGTGAGGGATGCCGAGCATTATTTCAAAATGACGGGCAGTGAGGTTTATGACTACCTCGCCCTTGCTATTTTCGACACATCTTGTGTCTTTGTTGTAACATTGGGCAATCACCATCATGAATTCATTGTTGTGGCGCTACGACGGGGATTCCTCCGTGAAGTGCGAGGGCACTTTGCCTATTAACTTGTCCATCCATGGACTCCTTGTGACCTTACGAGTTCTAACCCGAGAATTCATCCATGTCAATGTGACCCATTCGAGTCTCGCGTCCATACCGCACTCGGCTGTGATTCGGGCATCGACCCTCTGATATTTGTATTTCATCTCTTCTTCTGTCAGCTTAGCTTTTCCTCTTGGTTTGGTGGGTTTCTTGCTTGACGTAGACATGTGTTCTCTCGAACTCAGTTGCTGATCTGCACGAAGAAGAAGTGAGACCCAATCCAAAAAGGTTGAATTAGTCATTTGATCTTCCATTGGAAAGCTAGCAGAAGGAGTTAGAGATTTAAAGGCTCAGGGCGCAGGAAAAATGCAACTGGCAGGCCAAATAGATAAGGCGCACAGAAAAGGAATGTTGCAGAGGTTATACTGGCGCCAAAGGCGCATGGCGCATGGATGAAACAGGTTGCATTTTATAGCAGGGCGCACAGGAAATGCGTGTTACATTGGGGTTCGGTGCGCCCTTTGGCGCATGGGAAGATTGTGTAACATGGACAAATGATGCGCCAAAGGAATATGGCGCGGCGCATGGAGGGTTTACACAACATAATGTTTACTATGATGGAGGATGCGCCCGCGCCTTGATAGCTTTATACTTGCGCGCGAATAAGGCTTGTGTTGCATGAAAATTTGGGTGCGCCCTTTGGCGCATGGAAACATTATGCATGTAGCATGGATAAAAGGCGCGCCAAAGGTTTCGAGGAGGCGCGAGATTTAAACTTGCAGCATGTAAAAGGGGCGCGCTTCGAGGGCGCAGGTCTTGAAACTGCAGCAGGATGGCAGGGTGCGTCGAGGGGCGCGAGTCTTGAGCATGTTGCATGGCGGGTAGGTGCGTCGAGGGGCGCGACTGTCTTTATTGTTACAAGGCGCGCCAGTGCGCCATTTGAGATAAGCTAACTACTCAAATCATTTCATTCTTTTCTTTCTCCTACCTCAAAAGACGCCTGGACAAGTAAGGTTTCTATGAAAAGTTTCTAACAGACCAAGCTACTTTCAAAACAACTCCCTTCCAGCAGATCTGGAAAGAGGGAGGGAGAGAAAGAGAAAAAAAAAAGAAAACGCGATGGAAAAGCACAGGGGGAAAGACTTAAACATATCTCTTTTAAACACAGACCAGCAGACCAAACACAGACCAAAACACACCAACAGAACACAGACCAAAACATGAAAGCATGTAATGAAAAAGAGGATGAACCTCTTACCTTAAATATATGTCAAAATCTGAAGAGCGGGTCCACAGGGTGAGATAATGACAGAGCAGAGCTGACAAGTCCAGAGCAATCACGTGCTTGACAAAAGAATGAAAATGACATGGGCGCGCACGGATATTTATAGAAAAACTTGTCATTAATGCGCCAACCACTTTTGAAATGGCGCATGAAAACTGTTGTCGACAGGTGAAAGTGTGCGCCCTTTGGCGCATGGAAGTTTTTGACAACAGAAGAATGAGTGCGCCTTTGGCGCACCGTATGCATTTATCGACGACGAAATTACGTGCGCCCTTTGGCGCACCAAAACTTGGTGTTGCAGAAAGATTATGTGCGCCCTTTGGCGCACCAAAAAGTGATTCAACATCCTTTGGCGCACCGAAAGACGTGTTAACATGGAAAACCATGCGCCAAAGGCTTTTAAGGGGGCGCACCAAAACTTGGTGTTACAAGGAAAATCCATGCGCCCAGCCAAAAAAGGCTCAAAAAGACTAAGTTCGAAAACTAGATTTCCCGGGAAGGGATTTTACGACGTTTCGAACGCGGGGGATCCCTAACAAGGGATCGAAACAAAATTTTCGGTATGGTTATCGGTAAAATTGCCCTTGTCAATTTTACGGGATAACAGCTGGCTCCTTCTGGGGACTACTCCTGAGCGAACTCGGGGGTAGAGAATCCCAGATCACATGTGCCTATCCATTGGGTAACAGAGTCAAAAACAAGGGGGACCGGAGGGAGAACGAAAGAAACACACGACAAACCGAAAGCAAACACACGACGAAAGCAAACACACAACAAAAGCAAACTGTACAAAGAAGAGAGCAAGCTCTACTTCCTGAAGATCTTGAGATGTTGCCCGCTATAGGGAAGCGGGAGTTCAGCTCCATCCAGATACGAGAGATAGAAACTATTCTCTCCATTGAGTTGCTTGATTTTGAAGGGCCCTCTCCATAGGGAATCAAATTTTCCGTGCATGCCCTTTGGCTCTCTTCGCTTGTCCCATAAGAGGACGAGATCTCCCACTTGAAAATTTCTCTGCTTGGCCTTCTTGTCAAAAAGCCTCTTTACTTGATTCTGATGTTCAGTGATCCTGTCGACCACTCTTACTCTCTTTTCTTCAAGTTCCGCAGATACATAATTCTCTTTTCTAGAGAATTCTGGAAAGTTTTATCTTCAATTGCTTGTGCCAAGCGTAGAGCAGGAAGTTCAGTAGAAATGGGAAGTTCGGCATCAGTGCCATATAACACTTGAAAAGGTGACATGCCGAGAGATCTCTTGGGAGTAATGCGGTCCGCCCACAAAGCGTCGTACAAAGACTTGTGCCACATCCGCTGATTCTCATCTACTAATTTCCGTATGATGGTCACCAAGTTCTTATTACTGGATTCCGCCTGACCATTTCCCTGAGGGTAATAATCCGAGGCATGTGCTAAAGTTATTCCATATTCATAGCAAAAACTAATAACTTCGGGAGGAGAAGTTAGAAGCATTATCAGCAACGATTTTGTTTGGAACGCCGAACCTGACAATGATATTTTCTTTGATAAAACTGCAAACCACCTCAGAAGTGGCATGCTTGACGGGTATGGCTTCCACCCACTTGGTGAAGTAATCCGTTGCTGTAAGGACATAGCTATGTCCAGCACTCGATTGAGGATTGAGTGCGCCAATAAAATCAATTCCCCATTGCCTGAATGGTTCATTGATGATGACCGGCCTTAGGGGAAGGGCAGCCAACTTGGGCTTGCCGACAAATTGCTGACAGGGTTCACACTTTGCCACCCAGGTAGCCGCATCTTGAAAGAGCGTCGGCCAATAGTACCTGGCTCGAATGATCTTGTGTGCTGTCACGGAAGAAGAAAAATGGCCTCCACAGGCTGAATTGTGAAAACTTTCCAGCAGTTTTACTTGCTGGGGCTTGTCAACACATCGCAGGAAGACACCGTCTATCCCGCGCTTATATAAACCGTCATCCCAGATGACATATTTAGCTGCTCCTGAGCTTTATAGTGCGCTTCTCCTTTGCAGTTAGGTGCATTGGGCATTCGCCGTAGGTAAGGAAGAAAGCAATGTCGGAGTACCACTCGTCACTAGTTGCAACAAACAGAACCAGAGGTAGAGAATCAGGCTCCTCTAGAGGGCTTTGCTCTTTCGGTACAGTCCTCTTTTCCTTTAGGATTTTCTAAATTTTCATTTTCAGCCATTAGCTGACACAGGCCTTTGCCCCTCACCAGCTTGGTAGGTTTAATATCCAGGTCATATTCCTGGACCTTTGCGATCCAATTCCCTCTCAAGCTTCCTAACTCCTGCTGAGTTAGAATTGATTTCACTGCGGTGTCGGGAACCAGCACCACCGTATGCGAGTTTAGAATGTAGTACCTGAAATTCTTCACTGCTTTGACAACGGCAAAGGCATGCTTTTCCAATTGAGTCATCTTCAACTCGTGAGGCTTGAGGGGAGAACTCATGAATGCAATCGGGGATTCAATGTCTTCTGAATTCTTTTGCATTAAGATTGCAGACACAGTATGTTCTGATGCGTAGCTATACATGATGAAGTCCTTGGAGAAGTCGGGACATACCAGGACGGTGCATGGGCAACAGAAGTTTTTATTTCTTCAAATGACCTTTTCCCTTCTTCACTCCATCTGAAAGTTGGTGATCCTTTCATCATGTTCAGTATGTGGCGAGTCTTCTCGGCAAAGTCAGGAACAAAACGCCTAAGAAAGTTCACCTTTCCGAAGAAAGAATGAACACCAGTCTTGCTTGTAGGCAGAGTAAGGCTCTGAATAGCCTTAACCCTTTCAATATCTATCTTCGTCCCTTCTTTGCTAACCACGTGCCCTAGCAACTTCCCTTCCGTAACTCCAAAAACGGACTTTTTGGGATTTAGGGAAACTCCATGTTCTCGGCACCTGGCCAATACTTGCTCCAAGTGATCACAATGATCACCTCGTTGTTTAGAGAACACGGTTAAGTCATCTAGATAAACTACAATGACTTTTCCCATCATACCTTTAAATGCGAAGTCCATGGCCCGTTGAAAAGTAGCACCTGCATTAGTCAGGCCAAAAGGCATTCTGCTATAGGCAAATGTACCCCAGGGAGTAGTGAATGTTGTTTTGAATTGATCTTCAGGCGAGACTTCAATCTGATTGTAGCCTGAAAAACCATCAAGCATAGACAGCATTTCTGATCCAGTTACTGCTTGCAGAACTTGATCCATTATCGGAAGAGGGTAGTTATCTTTCAGTGAAGCTTGATTCAAGTTTCGGAAGTCTACGCATATGCGTATCTCACCGTTTTTCTTGCGCACTGGCACAATGTTCGCCACCCAAGTGCTGTGATGAATAGGGAAGATGATTCTTGCGTCTAGCATCTTCTGAATTTCAGCCTGAATGGTGCCCGAAATCTTGGGATTATAGTGCCTTTGCTTCTGGCGAAAGGCTTTGACATCTTCTTTCAGTGGTATGTCATGCTGAACGTCCTTTGGCTTGAAGGACTTTAGATCGGCATAGGACCATGCCAACACATCTATATATTTCTTCAGCAACTTGACAAATTTCCGCTTCTCTTCAGGTGTGCAACATTTCCCGATGTTTACAAATTGCGGATGTGCCTCAGAACCTATATTGACTGGTTCTGTTTCTGGGGACGAGTCAGGAACATCTTGCTTCTTCTTTTTCATAAAACGGTCGTGCCTGTCAAACAAGCGCTCCAGAGAAACCAGGCCCTTCGGAATTTTATTTCCTTTGAGCTGACATATGCCGTCTTTCTCCTCTGATTCATGGTTTTGACTGTTGATTGATTCACGGCATGTAGAAGTGGATCCTTCAAAATACAACTCATCAAAATTTTCTGATTTTTCTAGAAAGGCAATGAGGTGATTATCATCGTTGAATACCTGCCAATGCTGAGAGTTGTCTGGCACGCTTGGTCGGAAAACTACCTCAATGGTGTACTTGTTCGTTTTCAAACCGGGTGTGGGAGCATGAGAGATGCTGAAACAGCCAACGAATCAGCCATGTCATTTTGAGCTCTTGGAATTGCTCCTATTGAAAAAGCATCAAATTCTTCGATGCTGTCCCATACTGCGTTGCGGTAGTGCCTGAGCCTTTCATTTTTCACTTGGTAAATCCTTCTGACCTGATTTACAACTAGCTCAGCATCACCTTGGACTTTCAAATTTTTAATTCCTCTTTCCTTTGCGGCTTGCATACCGAGCAAGAGAGACTCATACTCAGCAGTATTGTTAGTGTTGAAAAACTGCAATTTGAAAGAGAGAGGAATCACCTCCTCTTCGGGAGATATCAGCACAACTCCAGCGCCACATCCACTAGTCGCGCAACTGCCATCAAATTGCAAGGTCCAGATCTCATTAAGGTCCTTTTCTTGAACAAAAACGCCCTTTGTACCTGTCTCGGTAGATAAGAAGTAGTTTCCCAACCCTGATGATTCAAAAAGGATTTGAGCTTTGGGATCTTCAGAGCTAGTGACCAAGTACTTCTTTTGGGATTCCGGCTCTAAAGTTTGCATTACGCCTTTGACTGGAATTCTAGCTTTAGACCAGTCCATGTGAATTTCTCCGCCAACTTCGCTGCAAAAGCTCCTTCCCAGCAAAATTCCATAGGCTGCTGGAATGTCAGCGACGAGAACGGTCATCTTTACCCTCTTTTCAGGGAATGCTGCGAACGCAAATTGCGCGTCTTTGATTTGGCCAATCAATGGCACTTGCTTGGTCTCCAATGAATAACATCTGCCGAAAGGCTTGGTAAGAGTAAGGCCCAAAGCATGGGCGACTTTCGCCGGCATAACGTTGTCAGAAGCTCCGGAATCAATTATACAGTTGCTCAACTTATGGCCGTTGATTAGGAGAGAGAGATAGAAAGGTTCTATCTTGCCTGATGCAGATGTTGAAGCAACATTTATGTGGGATTCAGGGGGAGTGGAAAGGATTCCTTTTGGGGAAACCTGTTTAGACGTAACTGCTTGACTCTGAATATATTTAGTTAATCTTACAAGCTGTTCGGGATTTGACTGAAGGTACTCAGCTTCAGACATTTGGATCTTGGTCTTTTTTGCATGATCTATTATATCGAATGCGGCCAAGGGTTGCGTTGGTGAGGGAATGAGTCCTTCACTTCGCGATGGTGGAACAGGGTTACTGATCTTGATAGGAACATGAGGGGGCTGATTCGGAGGAGAGATGGGCGGAAAAGACTTCTTTGCAAAAGACTTAACAGGGAATTGAGTAGGAAGAGGATTACCTCTTCTAACAATGGTTGGAGGCACGTTTGACACGACCTTCTCCTTCTGCACATGGGCAGCAACTTCTGCTTCTTTTCCTTGCGAGCGGGTGAAAACAGCATATGATTGTCCGCTTGCATAGCCTTGAGTACTCTCTTCTTCATCAGATTCATCCTCATCAAATTCCATGTATCCAATAGTGGAGTCGCCAGTCGGCTCACCGACATCTTGATCATCTTCGTCTTGAGGCGAAGATTCTTCATAGTACTGCTCTTCCTCTTCAATTTCGGCCAAAGCATTGACCGGAGGAGCTTCAAGCGCCAACCGTGGAGCAGTTGCAGGTAGACGCGGTCTTTGTGAAACATTGTTGGGAACAAAACTCCTTCGTGGAACGTCTCGGTATGAGGAACTAGGAGCCTGGGCCAACTGCTTTTTCAATGCGAGCAGATCATTCGCCATCTTTTGGAATGCTGGATCAGACAAAGTAGTAGGCGAGGGATCTGAAGATTTGGACTTTGATGATTCCTTTCTCAACTCGCCAGATATTATCAAATTGTCTTCTATCCGGATGGCGGCAGCCTGAGCGAGAGGTAGAGTAGCTACTCGCTCTTGAAGGAGCAAGAAGCTAACTTTTGAGCTCATGGCGTTCACGAAGAAACACTTCTGATTCTCCGGTGTTGGAAGCATGGCAGTAGGGACACGGTTGATTAATGCATTGAACCGGGTGATAAAATCGCGCATGGTCTCATTTGCCTCCTTCTTCAGGTGAGTGATTCGTGATAACAATGCAAATGCATCCTCTGAAGGCTTGTATCTGTCTTCGAAAGCATCCCGCAAGGTGGCCCAACTGGTGATAGATCCGGCTGGCAAATGCTGAAACCATTCAGCTGCGGGCCCTTGTAGAGTTTCCAGAAAAAGGCGAACCGACACATCTTCGTGAGTCACGTCCAAAATACTGCATGACATAATGAAAGCAGATATGTGGGAATCCGTGCTTTGATTTCCGCTCCCGTCGAATTTGGGAAAATTCTTTCTGTTTCCGTGAGGGAGCGCGTGAACTGGATGTGGTAATGCGAGAGGACCCATAGCATTTCCCCATGGTACCGCCATTTGAAAGGCTGGAAAAAGCACACGAGCTGGGAGGGTGGTTCCACTGAGCAGCAAGGCACTACAAAGGGATGTAGATGTTCCTTGCAAAAGATTTTTTCTTCGTGGAGGTGAGACACTCCTGGACGACCGGCTAGCCGAGCTTAGCGCTGAAAAACGTGCCGGTGTCACGCTGAAATTGTGCCTTTGAAGCAGATCGAAAGTAGGATCAACTTCTCCACGGGCTCTCCTGCTGCGCGTAAAAGGTTCACTTGCCAGCGTACCTTCCAGATCTGCGATATTATGGCGCAGATTTAAACTTTATTTTTGGGTGTACTTGCTGATTTTCTGGTTTTTCTGACAAAAACCAGCAGCATGCACTTTTCTGGATATTTAAATACTATCCTCTTCGAAAAACCGATTGCGGTTAATGACAAATAACAGCGAGGATAAGATGGCAGGGAAGAATAGCAGGCTGATTTTCAGATCTGATTTTTAATTTTTCAGAGGGTTTTGAACTTTTTAGAAAACAGTCAAAAACTCAGATCTACGGAAAAATGTTAACTTTGATAAAAACTCAGCGAACTAAAGATCTGTAACTATGCCCGATCTACGGATCTCAGAAGAAAATTTTCAGTTTTAGGCACTTTTGCAAATTTTTTGGATTTTCAACAAAAAGTGCAGATTTGCAAACAGGCAGTGATTTTCTTATATTTTTCTGATTTTATATTATACCACCACCATAGATCTGACAGATCTATCCGATCCCCAGCGGAGTCGCCAAAAACTGTTGGTCCGAAAATCTGTCGCGCGGACAGATCTATGGATAGACGAGCCAACAGTGTTGCAGGGCTTAGCCCCTCTTTGAGACAGCAAAGCGAAACTGGTTTATTGCTATTTCTACTAGCAGGAACCTATGCAAGTCTCACAGATTCTGCCTTCGGGGTTGGGATCTCATCCCAGTAAAGTATTCCAGGCTGCGAAAAGAAAGGAATGAAAGAAGGAGAAGAGAAAGAACAGATCCGAAGGGAGAAAAGAAATGAATTCCAAAGCAGAAGGGTCAGAAGATTTATGTTTTTAGTTTGGTAGTAAACAGAGCCAAACCTACTTGCATAAATAAACAAAGCAATACTGATAAACAAATGACGGAAAAGTAGATATGAATCCAACAGATTAAACACATACAGATCTAACGTAAGAAAGATCTAATGTATAACACAGCTATTGAGCACAAAGTCTGAATAATTGTATTACTGTTCTTTTTCTGTTACAAGAAAGCTCAAAGTCTTTCTCTCCTCACTTCTATTTCTATCTGAAAAATGTTCACCCCGAATACAACAAGTATTCTCATATTTATAGAAGATGAGGGAGAGAGAAGGCAAAAAGGAGCCAACCACTTATTTACAAAGATATTTACAAAATATCTAAAAGTCATGTTGACTTTGACAACTTGGTGGATGACATCATCCCATGATGCAACATGGATGATGTCATTATTTGTGCCAACACATTTTTAGACATTTCGAAAAGAAAGTCGGAGAATAGAGAGAAGAAGAAGAAGAAGAAGAAGAAGAAGCTACTCATCATCATCATCCTGCGGCCGAAAAGGGGTTGCCTGTTTCTGATGCTGCTCAGGTGATGATATGTGGAACTGAGCGCGGTATTCCAAAAACTTGCTGATCATTGGCCCAAATTGATCCTGTGATGGATCCTTGTGCCGTTCACTGATTGCTTCGCAAGTCTCCCGCTCGTCTATGAGCTTTTCCGGGAGTTTGGAATAATCTTTCTCCGCCTCGATAAGGAACCCGATGAAGTCCCTACAGGCCAGTAGGTTGTTGATAGATTCAGTGTCGAACGTGACCTCTGGCCCTGTCCCTTGAGAGGCTATCTCCTTGAAAATCCGGATAGTGTCATCAGCTGATCTCAAGGTAAGGGAAGGAGTGAGCAACCCTGGAGTCATGGCGAGGACAATTTTCTCCATTTGATGCATTGCATCCAGGGCCTCTTCCTTTACCTTGTCTATCTTTTCTAAAACAAATTCCAGCTGATCTATCTGATAGTCCAGAGTGGACATAGTTTTGTTGAGGGCCCTTGGATGACCGAAGACTCCGAACTTGACCAGATCTTCGACTGAACAGTCGAACATTTGTTGGAAGGTCTCGTGCTGGAGTCTAGCATGTTCTAACTCTTCTGATATCGGACCTGCTAATGCTTGGAGTTCCTTATTCGCCTTCTCGATGTTTAAGTATAAACTGATATACTCGGCGATTACTTTTTCACTATCCTTGAGGATCTGGCTCCTCCAAGCAGAAACAGCCATACCCTGCTCGCCGATCTTTGAATACTCATTGATCTTCTCCTGACTGAGCAGCTCAGGAGTTTCGGCGGCAGTTGTGGGAGGTGCACTTCCCATCTTCTGTAAGGCTTGAAGCAGGTACTTATTCTGCTCCTTCAGTAGCCTTTTCTCCTCTTTCATTTCCTGAAGCTTTTTGCAGAGTGCATCAACTGCGGAAAGAGCTTCCCCCTGGAGACTTTCTGAGGATGTCCCCATTGTGACTTGAGTCACGGTGAAATCTGTCGGAGACAGATCTTCTTTCTCTTTGAGAGGGTTGGGGTACGCTATTTCCATGACTCTCTCACCCGCAGCGCTCTTTGAGAAGCGTGTAACCGGCTTGTGCTTCTTTGCTCCTTTAGCCGGAATGACCGAAAAGTCCATCGGAGCGATGGGAACTTTCCTCTTTTGTTGGCTCAGCTGCTGAGAGATCCAAGCTGGTCCTATAGAAGAAGGACCAGAGACAGAGGGGGAGGCAGCAACGGTAGAAGAGGGGAAAAACGTGGAGACACGCGGCGGCGGCATGGAAAGAATAGCCGAAGAAATGTCCACGGGAGGAAGGGGAACCGCAACTGCAGAAGACATAGGAAGGGAAGGGAGCTCGGAGATGAGGGAAGAAATAGAGGAAGACAAATCAGCGAGGGAGGAGAAGATAGATGAAGAAGCAGGGGAAAGGGTAGAAGAAGGGGCAGAGGACACGACCAAAGGGGTGGTCGTTTGAGTCACTCGAGGAGGGGAAGGAAGAGAAGAAGAAGGGATAGAAGGGACCTCTAAAGTTGTAGCGACGCCAACATCCTGGGTGGATGGGCGTATAGGACTATCCTCTGTCAATTCTTTTTCTGGCGAATCCAGAGTTATTACTTGTTCAGGCTCTGAAGGAAGAGGACTTTCAGGGGCTTCCTCCTGAATGGTGCTAGGCTCACCTTCTGCACCTTTGCCTTTCAGCTGCTTCTTTGACCTTGGAGGTGCGTTACCCAAAGGGGAAGTTGTGAAATCTACCCCGAGGTAGATTAGTCCGTTCATGCGGCACCAATGCTCTGTTCTCCGCATAGTCTCCTTGACCCTCTCCTCAATTGTTTGAGGAGACATATTCCTGTCAATGGTCGGGAAGGGCCAATTGTCCCCATCTGTGTCATTATACACCTTATCTACTTCATCTTCCGTAGTCTGGAAGCCTTCGGGGACAATGGCCACTCCGTATTGGATGATTTCCTCCAATGCTAAGCGCGAATGATCCTTTCTTCTGAGTTCCACCTCATGGAGAACGTCAATGTAAATATCCTCAATTTGAGGGACATGGATCGGATCGAGCTTCGCTTTTGGCAGGCAGCTTCTTGGGTCGAAGGTAGGCCTGGCTGGGAAGTCATGCTTCAAATTGAGTAGCTCCAGCTCTGCGAACATTTCCTTCGCCTTATGGTAGGAGGAGCATGTGTACCCCAGCCCTTGTGAGGGGGAAAGGAGTTCGCCCTTCTTTCTTTTGAGGCACTTTTCATGGTACGTGACCAGCTGTCTTGATAGTTCTAATAGAATCAGCCTTGGTCCAGCATACCTCGGTAGCCTGGTTGGCTCTCCCAAAAAGTTGGCAGCCCTTAGATAGGTGAACGTGGGAAATTGGGTGAACAGGGCCCCCCATTTCTCTGTGACTGCCACTATGTTCTTGGTTGTCCGGCTATGAGTCATGTTTGGCCTCAGTAGGCAGATGACATGATAGAAGAATGCATCGTTAACTTTTGCGAAATGTTGGATGCTATTCTCCAGCCTCAGCTCTGGATAGTAATCAAATATCTTGGCCTGAGGCCATACTCCACTTCGGTTCAGCCCTGGATAATCCCTTGCCGACGCTGCAGCATAGACTACATAGGAGTTCATATGGAACACTCCTGTTGTGGCGAACTGTTGTAGAGCTGCTCAGAGATGTGCTGCTGATTATTTCACCCCAGCAAAAGCGCGATCGGGCAAATTCTTATTCATTGTCTCCAGGTACCGCAGCATCCACTTATGGAAATAGTGGGCATCTGAAAGCCCGAAGACTCTGCTCAGGAAGGTGATAGAATCACTGAGTTCCTCTGAGAAATCACTTCGGTGGATAGTCTGAGGCCACCGGGTCACCGCCTTCTTGTTCTTTAGGTAGACCTCATTCATCAACTGCATGCACTGGTTTTCGTTGTCTTCCCAGGCCTTGATGCATTCTCGTTGGCTAACAGCCACGTAGTTCCGGTGATGAGGGATGCCGAGCATTATTTCAAAATGACGGGCAGTGAGGTTTATGACTACCTCGCCCTTGCTATTCTCGACACATCTTGTGTCTTTGTTGTAACATTGGGCAATCACCATCATGAATTCGTTGTTGACAGCGCTGACGGGGATTCCTCCGGCGAAGTGCAGGGCACTGCCTATTAACTTGTCCATCCATGGACTCCTTGTGACCTTTTGAGTTCTAACCCAGAATTCATCCATGTCAATGTGACCCAATTCAGAGTCTCTGACGTCCATACTGCACTCAGCCTGTGATTCGGGCATCCTGACCCTCTGATATTTGTATTTCATCTCTTCTTCTGTCAGCTTAGCTTTTCCTCTTGGTTTGGTGGGTTTCTTGCTTGACGTAGACATGTGTTCTTTCGAACTCAGTTGCTGATCTGCACGAAGAAGAAGTGAGACCCAATCCAAAAAGGTTGAATTAGTCATTTGATCTTCCATTGGAAAGCTAGCAGAAGGAGTTAGAGATTTAAAGGCTCAGGGCGCGGGAAAATGCAACTGGCAGGCCAAATAGATAAGGCGCACAGAAAAGGAATGTTGCAGAGGTTATATTGGCGCCAAAGGCGCATGGCGCATGGATGAAGCAGGTTGCATTTTATAGCAGGGCGCACAGGAAATGCGTGTTACATTGGGGTTCGGTGCGCCCTTTGGCGCATGGGAAGATTGTGTAACATGGACAAATGATGCGCCAAAGGAATATGGCGCGGCGCATGGAGGGTTTACACAACATAATGTTACTGCAATGGAGGATGCGCCCGCGCCTTGATAGCTTTATACTTGCGCGCAGAAGGCTTGTGTTGCATGAAAGTGGGTGCGCCCTTTGGCGCATGGAAACATTATGCAGCATGGATAAAGGGTGCGCCAAAGGTTTCGAGGAGGCGCGAGATTTAAACTTGCAGCATGTAAAAGGGGCGCGCTTCGAGGGCGCAGGTCTTGAAACTGCAGCAGGATGGCAGGGTGCGCCTTGGCGCGGGTCTTGAGCATGTTGCATGGCGGGTAGGTGCGTCGAGGGGCGCGACTGTCTTTATTGTTACAAGGCGCGCCAGTGCGCCATTTGAGATAAGCTAACTACTCAAATCATTTCATTCTTTTCTTTCTCCTACCTCAAAAGACGCCTGGACAAGTAAGGTTTCTATGAAAAGTTTCTAACAGACCAAGCTACTTTCAAAACAACTCCCTTCCAGCAGATCTGGAAAGAGGGAGGGAGAGAAGGAGAGAAAAAAAGAAAACGCGATGGAAAAGCACAGGGGGAAAGACTTAAACATATCTCTTTTAAACACAGACCAGCAGACCAAACACAGACCAAAACACACCAACAGAACACAGACCAAAACATGAAAGCATGTAATGAAAAAGAGGATGAACCTCTTACCTTAAATATATGTCAAAATCTGAAGAGCGGGTCCACAGGGCGAGATAATGACAGAGCAGAGCTGACAAGTCCAGAGCAATCACGTGCTTGACAAAAGAATGAAAATGACATGGGCGCGCACGGATATTTATAGAAAAACTTGTCATTAATGCGCCAACCACTTTTGAAATGGCGCATGAAAACTGCTGTCGACAGGTGAAAGTGTGCGCCCTTTGGCGCATGGAAGTTTTTGACAACAGAAGAATGAGTGCGCCTTTGGCGCACCGTATGCATTGTCGACACGAAATTATGTGCGCCCTTTGGCGCACCAAAACTTGGTGTTGCAGATAGATTATGTGCGCCCTTTGGCGCACCAAAAAGTGATTCAACATCCTTTGGCGCACCGAAAGACGTGTTAACATGGAAAACCATGCGCCAAAGGCTTTTAAGGGGGCGCACCAAAACTTGGTGTTACAAGGAAAATCCATGCGCCCAGCCAAAAAAGGCTCAAAAAGACTAAGTTCGAAAACTAGATTTCCCGGGAAGGGATTTTACGACGTTTCGAACGCGGGGGATCCCTAACAAGGGATCGAAACAAAATTTTCGGTATGGTTATCGGTTTTTTAAAAGTTTTATCTTTGGCCTTTTCACAAAACTCATCTTGATTTGAGCTTGGTCCTCCATTATTATCATGGCCTATTTCCTTAGCTCTTCCATCTCCATGAGCTCTACATACCGACTTCCATAGTTGAAAACTCGAACAACTCCGGTTGCTTGATAAACTCCAATGTTGGTATTTCAATGAATATTGGAAACCTTGCTTCCCTTCCATAAACCAACTTGAAAGGGGAATAGCCAGTTGACTTCTTGTGAGTGATTCTATTGGCCCACAACGATAATTTAAATTTGGCATGCCAATTCCTTTGATTCTCATCTAGGGTTCTTCTTATGACTCTTAACAAGTTCTTGTTTGTGGACTCTTCTTTCACGTTAATAATTAGTTAGAAGAAGTTCTCAAATAGATGTCATTTCTAACAACCCAATTAGATATATTTTCTCCAATGAAATCTAAGGTATTATTTGATATTATAGTGGAAGGAACACCAAACCTTGTTGCAATACCTTCATAGAAATCTAGAATGCTAGCTTCATTTTATTCCTTAAGTGCAATTGCTTCTATTCACTTAGTGAAGTAGTCTGTGGCTGTAAGAATCCATTTTTAACCTAGGTTGTAACTTGGATATATCATCCCAATTAAATCTAGCCCCATTGCATGAAAGGACACTCAACTAAGATATGATAGAGTGGGAGGGCTGCTAGCTCCTCTTTACCTATGAAGAAGGCACACTTCTTGCATTTCGACCCATGAGTAGTAATCATTAAAAATATTAGACCAAGTAATAATCAGCCCTCATGATTGTAATAGTTTTTTCTTTTTGGGTAAAATGACCACCGCCTCTCCATCTTGAAACTCATGCAATACCCTCTCTATTTAATCAGTCTTGTGCACCTTAGGAGGACACCATTAACATCCCTTATAAACAAAATATTATCTACAAACACGTATGGGATGTAGTGAAGTCTAAAATATCTCCATTTGGATTTACTCAATTCCCGAGGATTTTGACCCGTTTGAAGAAAATATGCAATATTTTGAGTCTAACAAGCAATGGGTATACCACCTACATCCTGTTCTTGATTATCTTGCAACATCATAACGGCGTCTACCTCCTTTCTTGATTTAGCATGTTGGTTATAAGGTAGCTACTAACACATCCCTTGTCCCCTAACTAATTTTTGTCACATTTATATCAATATCATAGTCCATGACCTTAGTTATCCAACCAACTCTCTTTTCATTAAGGTCCTTGTTAAAACTAAATCTTTTACACCAGCATGTGAAACTAATAGATGAATTATATTATTTGACACTAGATGTCCGAATTTCTTTAGACATATAATCACATAAAGGACATGCTTCTCAATGAATCAATATCTCACCTCATAATCGAAGGATTTGGTGAAGAATGTGATAGGTTGCTCCATTCCTTCTTGATTTGGTTGTACCAGTATGGAAGATATTGCATCCATGCCTCCAAAAGTGTATAAACTAAAATATTTCAAGAAATCTAGATTTATGAGGATTGGAGTCGTATAATGGCCTCGCTTTATAGCTTCAAATCTTTCTTTTCCTTCAAAGCAATCCATCTAAAAACCACGGTCTTCTTGACATCATCGTTAATGTCTTGACAAGATTGGAAAAGTTAGGAACAAACCTAACAAAATTAATTTTCTCAAGAAATCTTTGGAGATCCTTCTTATGACTTGGAAATGGAAATCTTTGGAATCGCTTATACCCTTTCTCGATCAATTGCCAACCCTTCCTTAGACACAATGTGGCCTAAGAGCTTTCCTTCATGAGATAAGAATATACACTTTTTTAAATTCGGAGACACTCACGAATATCCCGCATATTTGGAATACTTGTCAGAGGTGAAAGAGATGACTTGTTGCATTCTTGAAGAATATAGTAATATCATCTAGATACATAAGAACTATCTTATTGATCATTCCTTTGAATACCATATCCATCGCCCTTTGGAAAGTGGATTTGACATTTGTCGATTCAAATGGAATCTTCCTCTAATCATATGTGCCTCACTTCATGGTGAATGTTGTCTTGAACTGGTCATCTTCTTTCACCACAATTTTACTATAGCCCGAGTATCCACCCGTAATGCAAACCTTTCGGAACCGCCTATAAGCTCTAGTATTTTCTCCATTGAAGGAAGTGGGTAGTGGTCCTTGAGAGATTCCTTGTTCAAGTCTCACAAATCCACACATAACCTGATTTCCCCATTCTTTTTCCTAACCGGCATAAGATTTTCTACCCATTAAGAGTGCTTGATTGGAAAGATGATGCTTGATTCAATGAGTTTGTTCAGTTGTCTTTTCATGAGAGGCTCGATATGAGGATTAACTCACCTTTTCTTTTTCCTAACAGGTTTAGCTCCCGAATCCAAATCAATCATGTGTTGTGGCAACTTAGCTTTAAATCCTTTCAAATATTCATAGCTCCAAGAAAACACATTTGGAAATTCTTGGAAAAGTTGTATAAATTCATATTTTTATTGTTCAATTCTTACCTTGCCGATTTGAAGTGTTTTTCTTTCTCCAACTGAAAATTTCTCTAAATCCTCTCCTTTGACTGAATTTTTGATCTTTCCTCCAAAACTGATCATTAGGATTGAATATTGACTCTAGAGTCACTAAACCCTTTGGTAGATTATTTGTCCTCAGTTGAACCACTTGATCACCATATTATTGCTCCAATTTCTCTTGATTTTTAACCAAGAAACCAACCTCCTCCTACAAGAAATTAATGATTTGTTGATCATTCTCAAATACCCATCTGCTCGTGTTACTTTCTAGTACATATAGCCTCACAATTACATGAATATGTGGTTGTGCTTTATCTTTCTTAATAATTTCCACCACATCAAATGTTGCTCCAATCGTCACAAGCCTTTCTAAAGCCTCATTCTTCTTCTTCGGTATGGCTTGAATATTGAATAGTCCTAAATCATCAGTTTTATCCCATACTTGATGCTTGTAGGATTTGAGAAGATCATTCTTATTAGCATGTTTTCCCTTAACCTAGTTGATAATTAACTCACTATCCCCAAACACTTGCAAGTTTTTATACGCATCTTTCTTGCCCAATTCAATTGATGTATCAAATATTCATACTCAATAGTATTGTTTGAACAAGTAAACTAAAAATGGAAAGATAAGTAGTAATTCATACCTTGTGGTGACAAAATCATTGCTCCTCCTCCAGCGCCTTGCCTACTCCTTGAGCCATCAAAAATAGTTGTCATACTTCATTATCACCCTTATCATCTAGTTTGGTGAGGCTAGGAAGGGCGTGTTTTCCTCGTGAAAATAATAAACTCCCAACTCAACCTCCTCTTTTTCTTTGTATGAATCATATTCATGAATTTTTTTCCCATTCATCAAGAGAAAATCTAGGATGCCCCCAACTTTGGTATTTATTTCCTAAGTGTTTTGGAAATCCTCTTGATCAAAGGTTGAGAAATTTATGTTGATTGGGGTACATGAGGCTCAATATGGAAATTTTCAATAGGTTCAAACCAGATTGTAGCCTTAGCTCCATAACTAATTATGAAGAGCATATGTGACCAATCAGCTGATAAGTAGCCTCCAATTTTGGCGGTGATGTCTCTTGACAAGCACACTGCAAAGAATGGTGGCAGGTCAGTCACTGATATATCTTGTTGAACTGTGACATTTGGACATGTGTGCAATGTAAGGCTTAAACCTTTTATGATCCCAAGAGTCACCACTGCTATCCCATCTAACTAAACTAATCCTTTGGAAACTAGGTCATATTTTAGGCCCAACTAATCTGCAATCTATTTCGGCATTCTTGAATTTCGATCCCTCGATCAATCATGTAGTTGTGTACAAGATTTTTCCCAATAACCAAAGATATATATAATGGAGGAGGATTCATGCTTTTACCTTATGACCTACATGAACTACCTCTTTTAGAGTTGCATTAGTGAGAACCTTCTCTTGATTCCTAGAGCGACGCATTTGATGTTGACCAATTCTCCATGGTTGTTTGTAATAAATCCCATTGGCCCATAATTATTAATGATTCCCACATAGAAACGCTTACATTGGTCTTATTCATTTGATCAATAATGTTAAAAGGAGATTGATTCTCCTTCTCTTTCCCTTTACTCTACATGAATTTCTCCTGCACATGGAAATTTCTGCCGTAACCGGTACCGAGTTGGCTTAGAAGGAAGTTTGGGCTAATCTTGAACGTTTAGAGTTAAAATTGGATTAATAATACCCGAAGTGTGATAAAATGATGAGAATTACTTGGATTATGTGAATAAACTTACTTTATATTTATTTTCTAAGACCTTATATTGGATCCCACACTTTGAGAAGGGGATTGATTTATTCCATAGAAGTCCTCAGCTTGTCAATTCACAAGTGTTGTCTTATTTGGAGATGTTTCTTGATTAGCTACCTACGATAACTTTCACCTTGGTTTGGTTCTTGATGAACACCCATTGTATTCACCATCAATTCTTTATTTAAAGCACCATTGAATCATATTTCTTGATTATGTGGTTGGATGCATGGGAAACACCATTCATATTCTTCTGCTATGTTGTTTTGAGTTGGAACCAAGGCCCTAGATGTTAAAAATACATTAGGGTTATGTTATATGGTAAATATCATTCTTGTGTGGGTGAAATCTAATACGCAAGCCACCGAAGCTTTTAATGATGGATGGATTAGGACCTCGAGATGCGAGATGGGGGTCATGGGTGTAATGAAAATAGATGCGTGATAAAATAAGATAGATCAGTAAAACTTAAACATATGGGATTAGATAACAATATGCGGGGTTTCTAGACATTACTAGTTCTAAGAGGATCTTAAATCCCTTAGATTATGTCAACCCCGTGTCTAACAAGATAACAATAGATTAGAAAATACAAGATACACATATAACATGCAAGTGATGAATAAAGGAAACGACATTGTTGGTATGTGGGACGGTGCTATTGATATGATCAAAACACAACATGTAATGAGAACCATTCTACGTGAAATAAAAAATCATGAGAAGAGTATGGTGGGGATTACATTTTCATCACAAGGACATCATGAAGACATAATGATAAACAAGAAGCTTAGAATTCAAAACAACATTTTCCCATATTTTCTAACTTAACTTTCCGAGGGGGGAAAGCCCATATTTATATCCTAATGGTGAGGTTAGACTACAGGTTAATGAGTAACTAGCATTGGGTAGAGTAACTTGAGTTAAGAGGCATGATGTGATCATGTGGGGCCCACGGTTTGACTTATTAGATGGAGTGGGGAGCATGATTGACATGGTAGGTGAGATAATAGATTCCATATTTTGAATTTAAGAAAGGGGTGTCGGATGGGTATATTAATACCCATGGATTAAATAATTTTTTAGAGATGCAAAATCTAATTATAAAATGGGTCCACATGGATCCCATTTGATAATAAATTAAATTTGGGTGAGTAAATGGATGGGATTTATTTAAATTTAATAAAAAGAAAAGTGAGAGTGAAAGTTAAATGAATGTGAGATGATGGAGGGGCGCTATACCAAAAATTGGTGTCTACATTTTCCCATTTTTGTTGAGTGGTTTGTGATAGCAAGCCATCGACAAAAACAAAAAGGGTTAGATGAAATATGTGTCCGAGGATGGATGAAGACATGACCAAAGGCAAGATTCCCTAGGCAAAAAAGGATTGTAATAACAATGAAAAATATGGCGATGACTCCAATATCACATCAGTAGAGGAAAATTGCGGTCTCAACAAAGACAAACAACAACGTTCTATAGACCAGTGAGTGGGTGAAGACCACTACAGTATGGATGTAAACTATGATGACCAATGGGTCATAGGAAAACATCAAAATATGTGCAAATGAATGCAAAAGATGTTCTAAATCCTTTGTCTATGAGGAATAGTGTGAAAAATCATGCATCCACTAAAGGGATGAGGATGAAGTTAATAATGATGCCCCCAAAGATAGGAAACGAGACAGACAAAAAAGTGAGCTACATGCATTGACAATTACAAGGATGAAAAGGTGCCCCACCATAAGATATGAAAATGACACAATGGGATATGAATATTGAAATAAAATATCCTAGGGGAATGAGTATGGCCACAAATGTCGATATGAAGAAAATATTGGATAAAATTACCCAAGATGATGTTAAATATGATGTTGAATACATGTTTCTTAAGAAAGGTTTCATAGTTAAAAGTAGATGAATAATGGGGTGAAGAAAAAGGAAAGAAGTCATGCTTCTTTGACAAACATCTATGGAAGAGAACAAGATCAGATCGGTGATGGACGTTATGATATCTTCTAAGAAAAAAATGTGGAAGGAATATGGGAAGATATATTTAGACATGGATATGATGATTCCCAATGAGAGGACTAACAAAGATAAAATAGTTGACAGGTTCTCAAAAAAGAATAATTCTATAATGCGGAGGGAAGAACGAGAATGCTAATGAAATGGATCGAAGGTGGTACATAAATGGAGAAACATTGGCATTATTTGTGAATGCTAGGTACGAGGGTGTTGAGAAAGATAAAAAGGAATGGACAGGATAATTGGTTGATTATGAGTAGAGTAAGAAAGATTGAATGTGAAGGGGACATGGATATGGAATAGAGATACGGAGATGGAGGAAGAGAAAAAAGGAATGAAAGGGGAGGAAGAAGATAACAAAGAATTATTATAGAGAAAGGGGGAAATGAAGAAGGATAAGAAAAGGATGAAATTATAAAAGAGAGAGAGAGTTATTTAAAACAAAAGGTTTGAAGGAGGATGAAGCGCAGAGGAAGGTATAGAAGTAATTGAAAATGAAAGAGATGATAGAGCAAATAAAATTGAAGGAAGTAGATCATAGTGAGGAAATCCAAGGAAAGAATATAGAAGTTTGCATGTAGATAGTGGGATGAAAAAAAGATGGGACAATGCTGGAGAGTCACGTTATCGATGGGGAAGTAAGGAAGAACTTCAAGGTAAAAAGGGGAAGAATATGATATAGAGGAATTGAAATAAGTCGAGGATCAAAAAGGAGGAGAGGACAACGAAGAAAATTATGTAAAAGGGAGGGAACCAAGAACAGAGATATTCAATAAAGAGTGAGAAGCATATGGAACGTAAAGAGAAGCTTGAGTGTAGGAATGACACGAATCGGATAAATATAGAGAGGGTAAAGAGATGCATGAGATGAGGATTAGTTGATGAGGATAAAATAGAGAGAGGGTGCATGATAAATATAGTGAAGAAATTGGCAAGGAATAATGGAAGATGGAGAGGTGGCAAGGAAAAAGAGAGGAAGGAATAGGAAAGGAAATGCTAGCGAATGGATGTTAGGAGAAATCCACCAATAATGATCGGTAGGAAAGGATGGGAAAAAGGTAAGACGAGGCAAAAAGTAAATGGGGAATAGAAGGGGAACACCAATGAAGGGATGTTAAGATAAGTCCCCGATAATGATCAAAGGGCACGAGAGGAAGGAAGGAATGAAGATAGAATGGGGAAGATCAAAGAGAAGGATCCATGATGTGCGAGAATGGAGATGAGTGATTTTTAGGATAATTACACCGATAATTACTAGCATGGAAATAGAATATGGTGATGAAATAACGTTAGGGGATGATCAATGACAATGATGGGTAACTATGGGGGTAGATATGTGGGAGAACTCTAGAAGATGGAGTGGAAAGAGTAAATAAATGAGGTATAGTGATGTGTGCGAAGATGAAGGTGAGGAGAGCTCGTAGTGGATGAGAATTAATGAGAGGAAGATGAAGAAACAAGAAATTAAATGAATGGGGAAGCAATGGTTAAGTAATATTACCAAGTAAGGGATGATGAAGATGAAAAGGAGGCAAGTAGGAAGTGGTGTTTGCAATAATGGAAGAGGAGGTGAGAGGATGTGATGATGGGGAATGACGAGAAAATATAGATGTCAAGAATGTGGAGTGGTGGGAAAATGTAGGATTACAGATCATGCTTAAGAGGGACTTTTAAGTAAGATCTGCATGCCGAAGGAGGAGTTAAGTAAGATCACAAAACCACCATTGATAATATGGAAGGAGAAAGACAACATTATATTGGATAAAAGTGTGGAATGGTTGATTGGAGTGGACGAGTACGATCCGAGGCGGGGGACGAGAAGATGAGGAAGATATGATGGGAGATGAAAGGGTCGAGATGGAATACCATTGTTAAGAGGGAATCTTAAGTAATATTTCCATGCAATGGGGATGGTTAAGTAGGATTTCCAAGCTGAAGAAGAATAAGAATGATGAAAATATTGATCAGTGTATACCAAAATGGAACAAGAGATGAAAGGAGGTGATAACAAAGTGATAACAAGGAAACAAAGGAGTGTGACATGAGTGGATGGAGGAACATATGTAATGTATATGGAGATTGTAAGGGAAATTCTCAATTGGGATTCCCATGTTGTGGGAGTGATGATGTAAGATCTGTCAAGTGAAAAATGAGAAGCGGAAAGATGTTTGTGGTAGTGATTGTCGTCTATTGAAAGAGGAAATGGTGGAGAAGCTTCTACAGCAAGAGGATCTAAGGAAGAAGATCTACCTTAACCAAGATTCTCCGGCTATATGGATGGTTAATTAACATTGTCAAACTAAAATTGGAAGAGTGAAAGGGAAAGTCAAGAGGAAAGACAAGGAAGATATTTGGCGTAGTTCAAGGGGATAGAGAGGTGAGAAGAAAGATGTGGAGACAAATGGTGATCAGTGGAAATGGGGAGGGAATGTCAATGGATCAAATATGTTGAACATGTTGGGAGATAAGGAGCTGCAAGATAACAAACTTACCTTGAGAAATATCCTTAAGTAGTATTTACAAAATGCAATGGCGATCAAGTAGAATTTGTAAACCTAAAAGTGTATTTGTGAGTGCATTCATGGATACTATGGATAGATATAGAATTCATAGTGATAAATTTGATGTGATCTCGATAAAATATGACCTTGATGAAATGAATGAGACATAGTTATAGCAAGGGCATACAAGGAAACTATGCTTCAAAACAAATTAGAGATAAACAAGAAAGGTTGCCACTCAAGCCATTACACTTGTAGCCAATAGCAAGTGTTAATACATAACCGATGATAGTTAGTTACACCAAAATACCATGAGGGAAATATGGATGAAATATGCTCATAATTCTAATGTTGACATGACAAAGAGATTGGAGTTGTAACTTGTACTTGGGAAGAAGGTTCTCCAAAGGTGGTGTTCCTTAAGTCTATGCCCCAGCTCTAGGAAAGGCAAATAAAAATAGAAGAAAGCTAATCATTGCGGGAAGATTTCCAAAAGATGTTGATAAAAGGAAGACCGATCAATACAGAAACCTTCTAGATTCCATAATAACAGAGTAGCCATCCTTCGAGGGTATGGTCTACTTTATACATAATATGGATGGAAAGAATAATATTATAGCCATCCTTCAAGGGATCGGTCTATTTCTTTTGATTTTGCTTTGATTTTTGATTTGTATGCTTTTCTTTTTCTCTTATTTTTACATGAACAATTGTCCTTGAGGGATCGGTTTGTTTTTGTTATAATTTTGATTTTTCCTTTTGCATACATGAATTTTATATTTTCATGGAAGAGATTTGGGAATATCTAAGTAAACCACTTAGCAGGCATATTGAGTTTACAAGATACACCCTAGATCCTATCCATGATTGCAATAGGAGAATGAGAAGGTGATGGATGTAATGGTTATGGGGTCACATCAAATTAGTGAAGGCTGACCACATAATTCAGATCATTACAATGATAAATTGAAGGGGCCAATTATTGCGAGAATGATATAAGGATATAACTAAGTGCTCATTGATAGATATGCTAACAGTAGACTGGTCACAAGTGCAATGCATTAAGAGGTTACGTCTCTAGTTTACCACCAAGAGAGGGAAGACAATTAAGTTGCAATAGGATGAGATGATATTTTGCAAAGGATTAGATGTGATAGACAAGTGAGAAATAAAATTATGTCCTTAAGGAAGCAAACATATGACCACAACGGTGGATTTTGATGAAAATAAATGGTGCCCCAAGAGAGACACAAATATGGCCACAATGGTGGACTTGATGAAATAGATGGTGCCCCAAAAGAGACACAAATATGGCCATAATGGTGGACTTTGGTAAAAAGGTCCCTCAATGGAAGGAAAAACATGGCCTCAAAGGAGGACTTTGATGAAAATAAATGGTGCCCCAAAAGAGGCATAAACATGGCCACAATGGTGGACTTTGATAAAAAGGTCCCTCAATGGAAGGAAAAACATGGCCTCAAAGGAGGAATTAGAATGAGATGAGGATTTCAACATAATTAATTTAGATTGGATGAATTTGGAGGAGGTAAACAAAGTAGTCAAGGAGCAAAATCCCCTAGTGTCAAGAGAGTTGTGTGGATGATATACTCAAGGGTGAGGGAAGGTTGTTCCCCCAATGAGTTAAATATAAAGGAGTTAAATGCTATCAAAAGATTTTAGATGATATTTTTCTACATTTAGATGGGGTAAACGACTGGAGACCATAAGTGTGCTTAGCAAGAGAAGCGGCATTGATGAAAAATGGAGGACCCTCCTTAGGAGGAATGTCTTGTGCGGGAGGGATGTTAAGGGATAATGTGGATGATGGAATCGTGGGAAACCTAATGGATGGGATATGAATTGGATTCAATAAAGATGGAGAAATAACTTTCCCGAATGAGGAAATCATATTTCTCAATAATATTTTGGACGATTGTTAGAAATGCCTTACAATGTTTGATGTCATGGCCCAAGGTAAGATGATAAGTGCAAATGCAATTAGGATTAAACCATGATGGCTTAGAACCATATGGAGTAAAGGATTTAATGGGAGGGAGTGCGATGGAAGATATTCGGGTTAAATGTGTAGACACCAAAATTGGGTCACATTCCCCTTAGCCCCGATCGGATAACCAACTTAAACATGGACACCTAACCATGGCCCCCTTTCACCCCACATTAATAATTAATTTAATTAAATTAAATACCCATTCTCATAATATCCATTATTTTATTACCATAATTGACCTAATTTCCACCTCACCCTAGACCTATTCTTGGCATGTTTCCATAACTAATAATAACTAAGTCTTTCTTTACTTAATGAGCTAAGATTTGGTCTAACCCTAAAATCAATCCCTAAAATATATCTAACCACATTCCTACCCATTAGAAGGGAATCTTACATTATGATTTGCAAGAAAAAAACTAACTAGGCCCAAGAAATTAGAAAGATCTACCCATTTTAGTAAACCTGGGAATCTCACCTTAAGCGACGCGTCGGTCACCCCTAAATCAATGTCATCGACTTAGAACCATCATCAGTTACCATTTATTCACCTAAGCAACCCTATTTTTTGGCTGGCATATTCTGAGAGGAAGAAAATGAGAAGAGAGATGCATGTGAGCGGAACCAGAGTCTTTTATCACACACCCGGACATCCATAACCAGCGCCAAGATAGATCCGAAGTATTGGCACTCACAAGTAACATTCTAGGAAGCATCACTATTGCACCAAGCTCCATTCCATCAACTGATCATCACCACCACCCAACCATTAGACTTGCAACATTGGTAAGTGTTTTATAATTAATCATTTCCATTCCTATTTTGTTCATAGAGTTGTTATCAATTTTGTTGCCATATTTCTAACAAACCCAAAACCTCATCCACCCATTTATCGGATCACCTATCCTTTCTCTTCCACTCTCTCGAGTGTTCTAAGTATTCACATAGACCTCGCCATCTCCTTCTCTATCCCCATATAACCTCACCTAAACTCTACGGGAAGGTTTTCATTGAATTATGGTCACACTCTTTTGTACCAATGCCGGTTACCCATAAGCGCCGTCGGTCTCCCTTACCGTCATCGGTTATAGCCAACCAACATTGGTCTCTTTGTTTTATACCCTGCCATAGAACAAAGCCAAAAAAACTCCTATCAGTTGACCTAAACAACCCGAGAATCATATCCCGACCCATCCTAGTACCTCATCCTGTATATCCAACTATATCCTAGTCTGTTGTGATTGGATTTGCTTATTGTACTTAAATGAGATACCTAAATCATATCAACTACAATAGGAATTTTCTTATTTCTTACATTAATTATTTTTTAAAAGTGGATTGACATCCATCTAGGAAGTATCACACTTCTGGAAATAGCATACACTAGGTAGTCCACATGTCATATATCGTTTAACTTTTCTTTGTGGTCTTGTTTTCTATTACAGGTAGTTCCTCCTACCCAAAATGAAGCTCTCACAATCAGCATTGGATCGAGAAGTCAGAACGCATGCATCAACCATCAACCAACCCATTTAACATGTATTCCTCCTATCCCTTACCCTTATCTATTTCGTCATTCAAAAACGTAAAGAAAATGGTGAAACATTTTGGCACACCGGTGGGACCCATCACGGGTTCTATTGCATTTTCTTCATTTCTAGGAGAAAATTGTGTGTTTGTTTCCCTTTAAAAGGCTTACACATTAATCTTTTTTTCTCTGGTAATATTATCTTGTTTCTAATTTCTCTAAAAGAAACATTTCTCACCGTGCATTTAAAAAGGAATCATTCTTCTTTCTTGCTTTTTGCATTTCTTCTGAAAAAACATACCCTTTCCTATTCATCATTTGCTTCATCGAACATAAGCTTTTCGATTTGGGCTTAAAATCAGCTGCATTACATTCTGATTTGATGCATTTAAATCACATTAAAATGAGGGAAACCTATATGCTAGAATTCATGTCCAGTGATGGTTAACACAAATAATCATAGAAAGCACATTCTCTCTCGTGTCTTACCAAACTTGCACAAAATTGAAATATACACATCTTTCTTAAACAACATCTTACTTGGGAACACACTGTATACAATCACACGAATAGATTGGAAGGTACTTTGACTTGTTGCCTTTGTCAAGTCATCATCTTAGAGGAAGGCCCGCCCGCCATAACATACCTGAAACCTCTCCTTTTAGATATCCTTCTTCGTAGGTCGCCTTCCTAGCAAAAAAAAATTGTTCTAAATACACACAGTCAATTTTAAATAGTGTAAGCTAAACACACATAAAGAAAAATCACTGTTAGGATCATATTTTTCTTAGCGTTCTTCTTGCTTTGCATTTTGAGGTGTGAGGACACGATTCCACATTTTTTTTCCTTGCACACTCCCCATCATAGTTGGAGTATTCCAACTTTATCTGAGTGTGCAAGGCTCCATCTTCTCATTCTTAAATTCCTGAGTTTTATTATTCACTTGATTTAAATCACAACCTAGTTTTCTTCATTTCTGTCTCAATTTTATGGTAATTGGTGTTGGTCCAAAGAACCATCAATGGTTTTCATTTGACCGTCATCAGTTAAATCTAACCAATGTCCGCTCCTAACTTTCAGGTACTTTGGCCTGGGACAGTCTTCATTCATCATTTTGTTCTCATTTTTGGCCCTTTGGGCACTAACATATTTTATTGATACTCTATTATACTCTATTGATATTACCATCATTGTTGGGCTCCTAAAATATTGACTAAGTACAAAAGGCGTGGTAGGCACGCAAGGTCCCGGCTAAGGAAAGGTGCACTGAGGACAAAGTGCATAGAGAACGGTTTAAGGAATCCCTTAGCACACGCGACACATGTGGATAAAACCAAGGTGTTCAGGACTTAGTAAAATTGGGTTTTCGGAGTAGAACATGTGAAAATCATGACACGAGTGTGCGTGGATAAGGTGCCACTGTGCAATAGGTTGGTTTAGGAAGGAACATGTGTGCGGTAGAAACTTCTAGAAAAGCATCATGGTATAAAGTGGAAAGTTCAGGCTGAAGGAGCATACTCACATGTAGGACCACATTCGAGACACTTGAAATTAGATCTAAGGGCGTTAGAGGATGATTTGGTATCCCAGAGAGGCTATAAATACAAGTGCCTGCAAAGTAAACAGAAGAGAACATGAGAGTGGGTAAAGCTCTGCAGAAATCTTTGCAAGAACTCTGTTAGTGGGTAATTTCATTTGGTGAAGGATGTATTGGGGCAAGGGGATCTTTATTTTTGTTTTTGGTAGCATAGTTCCTTAATCCAATTGTAATGCATGATTGTGGTCTCGCTTCTCTTTGACATTACGTAAATGGTTCCATGGATGTAATGAGGTTACTAGTTATATATATATATATATATATATATGAATATCAATGATTCTAATACATACATCTTTTCATTGGTTCTATGTCATTTATGTTTATGCTAGGTATGGATGTTTGTATACTTCTTTTCTGTTATGATACAAGTCATATAGTCTATGAAGTACTATTTATGCGGAATGGTGTAAGGATCTATAGGCCAATCTTAGCTCAATGGTTCTTTTATGTCATAAAACGTCTTTAAATATCTTAGACACAAATCATAGATGATGTTTCTAACTTAACTCATATAAAAGAGAGACTCGCTTTACCCACGTGTTCCTCGGGTGGGTGCCCGAGAATCCACGGGTGATAGGTTGGCACGCATGGGGTTCCTTTTTTATTATAGGGGTAAAAAGACTACATCTTGGTTCCATTTTCAGGACCTCTTTTCGAAGTTGTAATGGGAAATACCATACATCATGATCGTAGTAGTGAGTAATGACAGAGTGGGTAATGTTGGAAAGTGTTGAATCATGGTTTAAGAGCACGGAGGATAAATTTTCTCAGAGATTCAACACTAGACTTGAGTTTAATGCATGTAGATGGGTAGAAGAGAATCTCTACCATGATCTGTATGAAATTTTTTTCTGTTGATTCCGAGTGGAACTATATGAATGGCTCTCAACCTATGCATCTAAATCAAGTTGGCATTATGGATCGCATGTGTGGACCCAAGAAGAATACAAGAGGCTGCAGGATATAGATCTGATGTGGACCTGTGTTGTGGATCATTGGTGGAAAGGAGTACTGGCTACCTACACTCTAGAGTACATGATTTCCACATATTCTTGTCCGAAGGTTCTTGAGTTTGATTTTCTTTATGTTGTCCCTCTAGATATGAAAATATTGATGGTTACCATGAGTTTAGAGGCATTCCTAATGGCTAGCTAAACCATTTTGAGCATTGGGCAAGGAAGCTAGAGTGGAGGAAGATGATAGATGTTACGACAGAGAAAGAAAGGGAGGAGAGACGACTCAAGTATTGTGAAGCGCATGAAAGGGAGATTGCTAGACAACATGAGGTTGCAAGTGTGATGGATTTATGGTGGTAGACATTATAGGAAGGATTTTAGGTTCACGCAGAGGACGTGGAACCTAAGCAGTATGTGTGACCCCATCTTGGAAAGCACATAAGAAAGACCCCTTTGGATTCTAACGAGAGTTCTTCGCACGGAGAAAGAAGAACCATTGGCACACATCTAAGCCCATCTAGTGACCAAACCCTAGCACTTGGTTTTCTAGATTAGGGGGGAAATATTGCTAGTCTAATTGGTTACATTAGAGGTGATCGGTTTACACCCAGGAGGTATAATTTCTCGTTTAGGAATTCTATGGCTGAAAACACCAACCCAAAGTGTTAGGATTTTTGGGTAAGGTATATACACAAAAGCTTTTGGTCTCATGTCCGGGAGTGGTGCAATAGTGGTAGTGGGGCACTATCACGAGACCATCATCGCATAGTTAAGTGGAATTGTGGGGACTTTTAGCCCAACTACTATAAGACACCTGGTGGGTTAGGAGGCACGGGATCAAGTGGACCTAGTGGTTACGATGGATTCCGTGGCTTAGGAGGCATAGGACTGGTGGACTGGTGGATCCGTGACAAAGGAAACACCTCTTGGAGGAAACCAAGGCTCTAGCTCAGGAGGACAAAGGCCCTAGCCACCACCTCAAGTTTTTCTTGAGATGTCATTACACTTACTAGATCATAGAGGTATTGAGGATGCTGAAGCATGCTCATAAGTGTGAACTAATATGGCATGCAAAGGGTATCATAACCCCATAACAGAAGGCTAGTCAATTTGCAACCACGTTGCAAGGGTGCACACATATCTGGTATAGGAAATATGACCCTCATCAAACAGTGGTGGACTATACTACTTTAAGGAATGGATTCTTGGCATAATTCCACATCCTTGAGTTAGAACATAAGAGAATTAGCACTTTGAAGGATATTCAACAAGGAATGACAAAGAGTGTGTGGGATTATGATGCATGCTTTAAAACTGTCTTGTGTAAGTTGTCATATGTTATTCACCCTTCACAACATGCTCGGTGGTTTTTGCAAGATTGATCACACCCTTTAGAAGGGCCTTATCTCATAAAACTTTTATAGACACGTGCAAGGCATTAGAAGTTACTCGTCATGCCGAGGTTGTTGGTATGTTTTCTCTTGGTATGTTTTCTGTAACATCCCCATTTGAAGATACTAGAAAAAGGGGAAAAAAAAATTATAAAACGTTCTCTGTTATGAATTATATAATTCAAACACATGTTCAAGTTTTAATAATTGTTCTCTTCCCAAACAATGCAGTTTGGAACACACAATTTCCTTTTAAAACTAATGTTCCCTGTTCACATATTTGCAATATGGAACACACATTCAGTGCCATTCAATCATATAATGATTCTATATGTTGTTGTAAATGACTTGAAGAACTGCAGATCTCCCATTTTCATGGCTCGAGTTTCAACGATCTCTCATTTCATGACTCGCAACTACCGATCCTTCATGTTCACTCATGCATAGTATATTATATATACAAGGTTCTCTTAACCATTTCCGGTTATCGAAGTGATCCATTTAAGAAGCCTATCGAATATCATTATCGATATTCATCGACATCTGCATCTTAAATTAAGTGATTAGGACAACGCAACCAGCACTTGCGATACTTTGGCCAAATATTTTCACATGCTTTGCATGATCATATTCCTAGATGTGATACACACCAATGGAATACGTCCTTCACCTCACTTCACTGTTATCTAGAATGGTCTTCCTGGTTCCTACGATCCTTCCAATTTAGGGTCAAATTCTAACTTCCAACTTCCAACTAGCAATATGAATGAGTATAGGAAGGCACTCATGGTAACTAAAGATACGCGAGACATATGGTGTCGTTCCCAACGACTCCGTGTGTCTAGTTATCTTTATTCCTCTGAGTCACTTTGTATACGTGATCATATTCCTATCCCGACCAAGAACTTAATATTCAACCTATGTATTCTTGATGATTTAATTCGGGAGGGCATTGTAATATGTCAGCTATAACATTGTGTCATCATGAAGACCCCGCCTTCATGAAGACACCATGCTATAGCTGGCGTATGTTAATGTCCCACGGAATCCTCCCATCGAGAGTACACATCCTGCTCAAGTGATTTGGATATGATCTTAATATTTAAGATCAATTTTCAGCAACCATGTTGATCCTTTATCCTCGTTCCTGTTACAGTTGTAAGGAGCTAAGAGAGACTAAATCTATCTTCTAGCTTGCTATGCATCTTCTCCTTCATACCGAAGGGTTGCATTTTCTCTACTTGGTTCTTTTCTTAATCATTGGATTAAGCAGCCCGTTACCGACGGACATGATAAGTTTAACCTATTAAACTTAACCAAGTTTTTCACAACTGTAACCCAATTCAGAATTCCAACTTATTAGACGTCATTTAAACGAGGTCTAATTCTCAATAAATGTATTCATTTATTCTCCTTAACCTTTCATAGTTAAGGTCTATTAGCCCTGGATATATTTTTCCCATATCCTTACTTTCTGAATTTAACATTCGAGGTTATTAACGGAGTCCGAAAACGAAGTTCGGTTGCTCCTAAGTTAATTGATATTCCTTAGCTTCCAAGCTAATCCTGAATACCTATCAGTTATGGAATCATGTTCTTCCTAATCCTTTTAATGTCAATTAAAAATTCATCTTAACCCAAAGTATGAACTAATTGCACATTTCAACTTAAAAGTTGCATTTAGGTAAGAATAGATGTCAATTCCTTTTAAATCCATCCAAGGACAATTGAATAATTCCAAATCAAGAAATAACATTATATTTCCAATTTAATCAACGATATCAAACTGATATAGTTATTAAAATATCACATTTGTATTCATCAATCCATTTCACAATCCATACATTTTCCGGTCAAATGACTGGACTTTGTTTATATAAAACAATATTACAACTCATAGATAGAAGAATGTACTTTCTTCTTTTCACAATTCCTCATGAGAGAATAATAACTAACAAATACAATACATCTTCGAGACAATCAAAAGAAGCATCAAAAAACAGCCATGTCTTCATTTTACTCAAATTCCATCTACAAAATTTCTTGCACGGGTCAGTTCATTGAACTGAGCATATTAAGCACTTGTCATTAAAATGAGGTGCTTCTAATTAACTGTCTCAATAAAAGAACCCTGCTTTTATGAAACGACAGTATGAACATCAATCAAGAATTAAGTATCAAAAAGAATGAACAGCATAACAACTGAACCATCTAAATACCATCCCAATCAGTCAAAGAATTGCTGTCCTATTTCCCACATAACCATTACAAGACGCAATTTCCTTCCACAGTTCCAGATTACAACACTTGTAAGAACTAGGAATATAAGTAAGCATACTGCTATCCCTTCTCTTTCCTTACATTAGTAATAAATGCAAAGGATAAAATCTAACTGAAATGTAATCCAATTACTTTCCTTTCAATTCATGCATCTCATTTGCTTCCAAGCAATCAAGTACAGATGAGAAAGCAAATAGCAATAAATATAGTTGCTTATACCCAAGCAATTACAAAATTCGTTCCTAAACGATTACAGATTTCCAACTGTATGAGAGAAGAAAAGATCATTTTTCCAAGTTTTCTATTCACATTCCTATTTCTTTCCTCATGACTGTCCTAAAAATTGAATCCAAACGAGACACAAATCAAGATAACGATTGAGTGAAACTTACAAAATCCATTCGAATTCACTTTCCAATAAAGAAGAAATAGTTCCATTCATATTCAACTTTAATGAAAACAAGGATGAATTTATCATCCTTATCAATACTTCATTTAAATCAGGCTCATACGAATACCATAAACAGGTTAGTAAAACATCGTATTCATCATAGAACAAGCAGTATAAAGATGCATACTATGTACTTACTGTACTAGAAGATTCCATACTTCTTTCACTATATTTTTAACCAAATAAACAGTTATACAGCCACGTAATCACTTATTCACATGACCTTCTATATCCATGAACGCATACAGTTCATAATAACAATTTGCACATTGTTGTTACCTACAGCAAGACCAATTCATATTGCACAGTAAAGCTCTATTATTGCTATTTCCAGAACTCAATCAGCAAAAGAGAAAAATTCATTCCCTTAATTATTTCAATAAGAAAACATCCATTTCCTTCAAATACAACAAGAATCAGTCAAGTCGAATTCTTTTTTTTTTTTGAATGACAGTGCAAAATTAGAGATCTCCTGAAACATTCCAATCTTCCATTTGTACAGGAAAACACAGCACTCAGGAAACAATTTAAATGCCACTGTCATCTCTATCAAGCCGAACTTATAAAGTTCAATAAAACCAAAATATTGTTTCTATCAAATCAAAAACAAAGTAGAAGAAGAAGAATTTGTTTCCTTATAATTTCAGTAAGAAATAATCATTTTCTTTAGAATGTAATAAAAACACCCAAATCGTGTTTATCTTATCATGACAGTTCAACTCATATTGAAAATTGAACAATCATTCAACAATGAAAAGCAAACTCACATAGCCTATACAGTTTCAATTCAACATACCATATGCAATGAATACCCAACTCGAGTTCCTTGCCAACAAACATTTCTACCCGAAATCCATTTTTCTATTTCATAATGATGTGCAGAACCCAAAAATGCAATTTTCATATAACAATACCCTTATTAATGAAAACCCGCATAGGATATCAGATGCACAACAAGGTACAGTCAAGACAGACCCAAACAGCAAGACAAATTCCCATGCATTTCTTCCTTTGCACAGCAATCCAAAGTCAAGTGCGTTTTCACGATGACAGTTTGAGTTAAAAGATCAAACCGCATCCATAAAACACTATAAAATCAACTTTCCATCACAGCAAGAAGAGACAACATAATTCATTCATTGCACAGAAATACAAAGCCAAGCTCGTTTTCATGACAACAGTCCGAACTGGAAAATCAAATCGCTTCCAAAAACACAACTAAATCAACTTTCCAACACAGCAAGGAAAGAATATAATCCTTTATAAGTTCAGAAGAAAAAGAGTTTAACCTTCTCCTACTTTCACGAATACCCAAAACGTATTCGTTCATTTCTTATACAAAGAAAAAGGCACAGCAATAAAAATATTACTATTACTTCCTTCAAACCGAGCTCATGATGCTCAATATAAAACTCTAATGCTATATCCTTGAAAACCAAAGCATGAGAAGAAGAGGAACTCATTTCTCAAAAATTTCAATAGAGAAACAACTTCAAACAACTCACTTACAGATAATACGTACCACCACTCCAGTTTGTAATAGCGAAAAGAACAATTGCACAACAATGAAAAACCACTCATCTTTGCTTGTACAGTTTCATTGTTTAAAGGACGAATTTCCCAATACTGTCGAATAAACCAACATAATATAACTGTATTACTGATTCAAATATATATACAAAGGCAGTGTAATCACAACAGCAAGAAAACGATTCTACCCAAATCATTTCCAAAAATGACAGCAAAAATTGACTAAACCCAAATCATCTCAAACATGACAACAATCAAATAAACCCAAAACCCCCTTCATCAGAAGAGCAGGGTTGTTTTAATGAGACGTTTAAGCAAAGCAAGTGTTTTAAAGAGAAGGGCTTAACATGCCTGGTATTCTTCCTCGAATGCTCGAAGAAAACCACGTCTACAGAAGGTATTTCCTTCCATGGTGACAACAACAAGATTTCCAAACAATCCCTTCCTCTACTGGCTCAGAAAACAGCCTTCAATTTCCAAAGAAACAGTGATAATCAACCAAACACAACTGGTTCGACTGAACCAAGAAAAACCAAATGCAGAGCAAATTTCCAAAAATCGAGCAAACACAAATGACCAACAAAAATTCCTCCATACTCTTTCCAAGGCGGACTGGTCACAAAAACCAAAAAAACTAAATGCATTAAAGGCTCTGCCTTTTCCTATTTCCTCACGCCACCGCCGACTTGGGTTGGCGAACTCCCAATTTCAAATTTTGCATGCAAACCAAGTTTAGTTCCATGACTAACTAGATACCTCCACCTTTTTCCTGTTCCCGCCAAACTTGGCGCTGTCCATGCAAGGACTCACATTAATTGCCATTAAATTTCCTTCCATCCTTATCCTTTCCCATGGGTCTGTGCGTCCCCTTCTAGGTTAGGATTAGTTTAGGATTAACAATAGTGCTCAACCTAGGTCATAGGTTAATAGAACTTAGGTCTATGTTTACCATTTTAGAATTTAAAAATCCACTTAGGATAGTAATTTAGGATGTAAGGTAGAACTTAGGATTAGATTAGGATCTAATTTCCCTTAACACCTAACACTTAATTAATCAACTTCCAGTCAAGTCTTCCCGACTGACATCCAATTCAATGTTGTGCAGGACATTTCATCCCACGTTATACATACCTGAGCCACCCGTATCCAGGCATTTCCCACCTTACGAGGTCTCATGTTACGATAGTGCATGGTTCGAGAATCGAACCTTTGTCATTGGCATCTACGTGCCAGCTGTTCATACCTAAAATCAGGTGTTGCACATTTATATCAACCTTCAGTCCGGTTTAAGAGTAAATCGACAAAGCGATCACAAGAAGGCCACAACATACTTTGGATCAATGGAATTGATTCAAGGTGTCGTTGTCAATCAGCGATTAGAGTTCAAAGACGACAATTTATCGTCATCACAAGCAAACATACAAGCAATAATAACTGTTGTCCCATGTAAATAAATTACAGTATGCAAGAATCCAGATTAGCAACACATTCCCTTAAGATCAAAATATATATCTTAACATGTTTGCCTTCATTTCAGCAGTTACAACATTAAGAAAGTAATCACCATGATAACTTACAAAAATCAGGGCGTTACATTCCTCCCTCCTTAAAGAATCATCGTCCCGATGATCAAATTAACCAAATCAAGGAGTTCCTAGGACAAAGTTCAGTTATTGTCCTTCCATTCATAAGTTCATACCAAAAACAGATTCACTCTTAAAAACAGTGTTTTAAGACAACTGTACAATAGACTAATAATTGTCTAAATTTGGTAGAATTATCAGTTTTTCGAATTTCAAATTCGATCAAACAAATGTGGAAAAGTAGATCTCATTTCTTCGAGATTTTCCCAAGTTGCACTTTCTTCACTGAACTGGTCCCACTGGACCTTACATTGATTCACTTCGCGATTTCTTAAGTACAATTGGCGAGTTCCCAAAGACGAATGGGCTTAACCACGATTATTCACGGGTCTTGGACTGCAAGGAATTCAATTCAGCACATGTGATAAATCATCACATATTTCTTAAGCAAAGAAATATGAAAAACATCATGCATTTGAGAAAGCGGAGGTAATGCTAGATGATAAGCTACGGGGTTGATTATTTCAACAATTTCAAAAGGTCCCACGTATCGTGGTGACAACTTGGCAGCCTTGCCAAAAGTTATTGAGCTCTTTTCGGCTTCACCCGAAGAAAGACCTTCTCTCCAGTTTATAATTCCTATCAACCCACTTTAAGTCTTCATAACTCTTTTGCCTATTGGCAGCCTCCTTTAGATGTTCCCTGAATCATTTTGATTTGTTGTTCCATTTCCGTAAGGATTTAAGCCCAATTACCTCTCTGTCCTCAACATTGTCCCGGTGACAGGGTTCGCATTTTATTCCATACAATGCTTCAAAGGGCGCCATTTTTAAAGAGGCATGGTATGTATTATTGTAGGCAAATTCAACCAGCGGAAGGTATTCCTCCCATTTATACTGCTGGTCCATGCAATACATCCTTAACATGTCCTCTAAAACCTAATTAACTCTCTCAGTATGTCCATCCATCTCTGGATGATATGCAGAACTAAAGTTTAATTTAGTTCCCAAGGCCGCATTAAGCGTTTGCCAAAACCTTGATGTCATCCTCGGATCTCTATCGATATGATTAATTCCGGTATTCCATGCAATCTGAAGATTTCATGTACAAATCTTCTTGCTAACACTAGTGCATCGTCTTTCAAATTACCAACAATGAAGTGTGCCACTTTGGTCAATTTGTCGACTACAACCAGAATAATATCATGCTTATTTCTTGACATAGGTAATCCTTGAATGAAATCCATCATTATCACTTGCCATTTATACTGCGGAATGCTGTGGGGATACAATAATCCTGTAGGATGCATATGTTTCGCCTTAACACGCTGACATTCCAAGCAGTGTGTTACAAATTCCACCACATCCTTTTTCATTCCCTTCCAGAAATATTGCTGCTTAAGATCAGCAAGCATTTTCGTAATGCCAGGGTGTCTAGAAAAAGGTGAATTATGAAATTCAGTTAACAATTTCCCTCTTAAGTCATTTGCCAAAGGTATATATACCCTGTTTTCAAACCTCAGAATTCCTTCATTATCAAAACGGAATCCTTTATACCTGACATCCTTTGGATCTGCAAAGCAAGCGTTGTTTTGACTTGCTGGAAATAAGGATCTAATTCCAAGGCATCTTTCACCTCATCCTTAAACTGAGTTCTTAACGTTATAAGAGCAGAGATATGCTTCCGTCGACTTAGAGCATCTACCACTCTATTTTCCTTGCCTTTGATATAGCTTATATCAAAATCATACTGAGACAGAAATTCTAACCATCTTCGCTACCTTGCATTCAAATTTGGCTGAGTAAAAATATACTTCAGCCCCAGATGGTCTGTTTTTAACTCAAAAGGCTTGCCTAAAAGGTAATGCCTCCACATTTGAAGTGCATGAACAATGGCAACGAGTTCTAGGTCGTGTGGAGCATAATTTTGTTCATGTAACTTAAGCTTTCTACTTTCATAAGCTATGACATGGTTATTCTGTAACAAAATACCTCCAAGGCCTTCTCCTGAGGCATCCGTTACAACCATAAAATTTCCATTTGGATCAGGTACAGTCAAAATAGGTGCTGTAGTTAACTGTTCCTTTAAATTTTTAAAGGTAGATTCACATTTGTCCGTCCAGAAAAATTTCTTATCCTTCTTTTGCAGTGAAGTGATTGGGGCAGAAATTTTTGAAAAGTCCTTAACAAACTTTCTATAGTATCCTGCCAAGCCCATGAAGCTTCTCACTTTGTGCACGTTCTTAGGCGCAGGCCACTCGGTTATAGCTGTGATCTTTGAAGGGTCAACAGCTATTCCATTCTTGCTTATAACGTGTCCCAAATAATGCACCTCTGCATCATAAAAGGAACATTTAGACAGTTTACCATACAACTTCCTCTTTCTTAAAATTTCCAGCACTATCCTTAGATGTTCTTGGTGCTCTTCGACATTTTTAGAGTATATAAGAATGTCGTCTAAGAATACAAGCACAAACTTGTCTAGGTATTCTTGAAAAATATTGTTCATCAGATTCATGAAGGCGGCAGGTGCATTAGTCAACCCAAAAGGTAACATCGTGAACTCATAATTCCTGTACCTAGTTCTAAAAGTTGTTTTATGAATATCTTCTTCCTTTATTCTCAACTGATGATACCCAGATCGAAGATCTATTTTTGAATAGACTGATGCTCCTCGCATTTGATCGAACAGATCATCAATCCTAGGAAGTGGGTATCAATTTTTAATAGTTGCCTTGTTCAGCATTCTATAATCAATGCACAACCTCAATGTGCCATCCTTTTTCTTTACAAAAATTACCGGCGCTCCCCAAGGTGAGACACTCGGTCTTATCAGCCCCTTAGTCAAAAGTTCTTGTAATTGATCCTTTAGCTCTACCAAATCAATGGTGGTCATCCTATAAGGTGCCTTAGATATGGGTTCGGTTCGGCTTGATTTCTATTGCAAAGTCAAACTCACGTTTGGGAGACTGGCAATTCCTCCGGAAACACATCACTGAAACCCCTCAACAATGGATATCTTTCCATGAAATCATTATCTTCCTCAGCATTTTCTGCCATTTTTACTGCATATAAAGTGCAGCCTCTATTTTTAGCCATTTTTAGTTGCATTGCTATCAGTTTCCTAACTGCAACTTCACGTTTTACACCTTGAATGACTGCTGCTTTCTGTAGGTCATCAAAACAACAAATTTGTTTTTCATAACAGTCCACCTTTGCCTTATGTTCAGCCAACCAGTTAACTCCAATAATTATATCATATGATCCTAGAGGAGTGACATACAAGTCAACTTTGGTGGAGAAACTAGGCAAGTCAAGAATTGCCCCAAAAAGGCACATTTCGACTATATGGACAACATTATTCCCATAATGCACTGTCCATGTTTTATCCATTCGTTCAGCCTTTCTTTTTAATTTCATTGCAAGTTTAGCAGAAATAAAGAATTCAATAGCTCCAGTATCAAAAAGTATGACTACAAGGGTACCAAATAACTTACCCGGAACTTCTATAGGCGTAACTTGCTTTTCAGCTTGTCTGTTAGCCACTGCAGCGTGTATCCTATGCTTTGCTGACTACGATCATCCTTCTTCAGAGGATAGTGATTCGCATAGTGGTCCTTTCCACAGTTGAAGCATCCTCCAACTGGCCCTTTCCTATGCTCAAATTTTTTACCAGCTTTGAAGTTATCATCTTGGCTCCCATATGACTTCTGTCCATTACCGCTAAATTTTGTGAAGCTATTCCGCATGCTATTTCTGAGTCTGTTCATCACAGATTTCTTGTTGTTATCCACAACAATTTTATTTTTCACACCAAACCTTTTCCAAGGTCCCCTTTTTGGTGCGAGAGATGAAGAAGAATTGGGAATCTTCTTCCTTATCTCTTCCCTGTGAGTGAGATATTGCTCTTAATTTCTATTCTGTCGATTGCCTTTTTGACAACTCCTTCCATGGTGGTTGGGCCATGGACATCCACTTCACCACCAATGATGGGATTCGGTCCCATTATGAATTTCCATATTCGAACTTCTTGTCACAGTGCACTGTGGCACATACTTAAGGAGTTTAGTAAACCCTTCCCAGTATTCTGTCACCGACAGCCTTCCTTGCGACCAGTTCTGAAATTCAGTCATTTTCCTATCAAAATAGAGTTGAGGCAGCCATCGTTGCCTAAAATAACCCTTAAATTGATCCCAAGTTATGTCTGATTTGACAATATTCAACTCAACCTTACGGTTGTCCCACCATGATGATGCTTCATGAGAAAGCTAATATGCTCCCCATATCGCTTTGGTCTCTTCGGAGAAGTTTCTTATTGCAAAGTATTTCTCCATTTCACTGAGCCAATTCTCAGCTCCGTCCCCAAGGGTTGTTCCATCAAACTTTGGAGGACTTATTCTCTTTATATCATTTGTAAGTTCAGCTGCTAATCTTGCCCTTTTATTTTCAGGATGATTAGGAGCAATTACATTATTATTATCAACACCCGGATTCCCTCCATTGATGTTGTCCATAGGAGGTGGCTGATCATTTATATCAGCTTCATCTTCCTCCTCTTCATTGCCCATTATTGACTGCTTATTCCGAAAGCAGTCAAACAATCTCGTATCTAGTAGGGCGGCAAGGATTTCATCCAGATTTTGAGCAGTAGCTGCTTCTCCACCCTGTAACGGGTTATTCACAGCATTCCCTCTTGTTCTGACCATTTTCTGTTTAATAAGAAAATGTAAATCTTATTAATATTGTGGACTCATTAGTTCCAAGAGCTGCAACCTTCAACTCTGATACCAAGATGTAACATCCCCATTTTAAGATACTAGAACAAGGGAAAAAAAAATAAATTATAAAATGTTCTCTGTTATGAATTATATAATTCAAACACACGTTCAAGTTTTAATAATTGTTCTCTACCCAAACAATGCAGTTTGGAACACACAATTTCCTTTTAAAACTAATGTTCCCTGTTCACATATTTGCAATATGGAACACACATTCAGTGCCATTCAATCATATAACAAATTCTATATGCTGCTGTAAATGACTCGAAGAACTGCCGATCTCCCATTTTCATGGCTCGGAGTTTCAACGATCTCTCATTTCATGACTCGGCAACTACCGATCCTTCATGTTCATTCATGCATAGTATATTATATATACAAGGTTCTCTTAACCGTTTCCGGTTATCGAAGTGATCCATTTAAGAAGCCTATCTGAATATCTATTACTGATATTCATCTGACATCCTGCATCTTAAATTAAGTGATTAGGACAACGCAACCAGCACTTGCGATACTTTGGCCAAATATTTTCACATGCTTTGCATGATCATATTCCTGGATGTGATACACACCAATGGAATACGTCCTTCACCTCACTTCACCTGTTATCTAGAATGGTCTTTCCTGGTTCCTACCAGTCCTTCCAATTTAAGGTCAAATTCTAACTTCCAATTTCCAACTAGCAATATGAACGAGTATAGGAAGGCACTCATGGTAACTAAAGATACGCAGACATATGGTGTCGTTCCCAACGACTCCGTGTGTCTAGTTATCTTTATTCCTCCTGAGTCACTTTGTATACGTGATCATATTCCTATCCCCAGCCAAGAACTTAATATTCAACCTATGTATTCTTGATGATTTAATTCGGGAGGGCATTGTAATATGTCAGCTATAACATTGTGTCGTCATGAAGACCCGCCTTCATGAAGACACCGTGCTTATAGTGGCGTATGTTAATGTCCCACGGATCCTCCCATCGAGAGTACACATCCTGCTCAAGTGATTTGGATATGATCTTAATATTTAAGATTGATTTTCAGCAACCATGTTGATCCTTTATCCTCGTTCTGTTACGGTGTTAAGGAGCTAAGAGAGACTAAATCCGTCTTTAGCTTTACTATGCATCTTCTCCTTCATCGAAGGGTTGCATTTTCTCTACTTGGTTCTTTTCTTAATCATTGGATTAAGCAGCCCATTACGACGGACGTGATAAGTTTAACCTATTAAACTTAACCAAGTTTTACACAATCGTAACCCAATTAAGAATTCCAGCTTATTAGATGTCATTTAAACGAGGTCTAATTCTCAATAAATGTATTCATTTATTCTCCTTAACCTTTCATAGTTAAGTCTATTAGCCCTGGATATATTTTTCCCATATCCTTACTTTTCGAATTTAACATTCGAGGTTATTAATGGAGTCGAAAACAAAGTTCGGTTGCTCTAAGTTAATTGATATTCCTTAGCTTCCAAGCTAATCACGAATACCTATCGAGTTATGGAATCATGTTCTTCCTAATCCTTTTAATGTCAATTAAAAATTCATCTTAACCCAAAGTATGAACTAATTGCACATTTCAACTTAAAAGTTGCATTTAGGTAAGAATAGATGTCAATTCCTTTTAAATCCATCCAAGGACAATTGAATAATTCCAAATCAAGAAATAACATTATATTTCCAATTTAATCAACGATATCAAACTGATATAGTTATTAAAATATCACATTTGTATTCATCAATCCATTTCATAATCCATACATTTGCCAGTCCAAATGACTGGACTTTGTTTATATAAAACAACATTACAACTCATAGATAGAAGAATGTACTTTCTTCTTTTCACAATTCCTCGTAGAGGAATAATAACTAACAAATACAATACATCTTCAGACAATCAAAAGAAGCATCAGAAAACAGCCATGTCTTCATTTTACTCAAATTCCATCTGCAAAATTACTTGCACGGGTCAGTTCATTGAACTGAGCATATTAAGCACTTGTCATTAAAATGAGGTGCTTCTAATTAACTGTCTCAATAAAAGAACCCTGCTTTTATGAAACGACAGTATGAACATCAATCAAGAATTAAGTATCAAAAAGAATGAACAACATAACAACTGAACCATCTAAATACCATCCCAATCAGTCAAAGAATTGCTGTCCTATTTCCCACATAACCATTACAAGACGCAATTTCCTTCCACAGTTCCAGATTACAACATTTGTAAGAACTAGGAATATAAGTAAGCATACTGCTGTTATAACATAACTGCTATCCCTTCTCTTTCCTTACATTAGTAATAAATGCAAAGGATAAAATCTAACTGAAATGTAAACCAATTACTTTCCTTTCAGTTCATGCATCTCATTTGATTCCAAGCAATCAAGTACAGATGAGAAAGCAAACAAGCAATAAATATAGTTGCTTATACCCAAGCAATTACAAAATTCGTTCCTAAACGATTACAGATTTCCAACTGTATGAGAGAAGAAAAGATCATTTTTCCAAGTTTTCCATTCACATTCCTATTTCTTTCCTCATGACTGTCCTAAAAATTGAATCCAAACGAGACACAAATCAAGATAACAGTTCAGAGTGAAACTTACAAAATCCATTCGGAATTCACTTTCCAACAGCAAGAAATAGTTCCATTCATATTCAACTTTAAATGAAAACAAGGATGAATTTATCGTCCTTATCAATACTTCATTTAAATCAGGCTCATACGAATACCATAAACAGGTTAGTAAAACATCGTATTCATCATAGAACAAGCAGTATAAAGATGCATACTATGTACTTACTGTACTAGAAGATTCCATACTTCTTTCACTATATTTTTAACCAAATAAACAGTTATACAGCCACGTAATCACTTATTCACATGACCTTCTATATCCATGAACGCATACAGTTCATAATAACAATTTGCACATTGTTGTTACCTACAGCAAGACCAATTCATATTGCACAGTAAAGCTCTATTATTGCTATTTCCAGAACTCAATCAGCAAAAGAGAAAAATTCATTCCCTTAACTATTTCAATAAGAAAACATCCATTTCCTTCAAATACAACAAGAATCAGTCAAGTCGAATTCATTTTTTTAATGACAAGTGTAAAATTAGAGAGATCTCCTGAAAATTTCCAATCTTCCATTTGTACAGGAAAACACAACACTCAGGAAACAATTTAAATGCCACTATCATCTCTATCAAGCTGAACTTATAAAGTTCAATAAACCAAAATACTGTTTCTATCAAATCAAAAATAGTAGAAGAAGAAGAATTCGTTTCCCTATAATTTCAGTAAGAAACAATCATTTTCTTCAGAATGTAATAAAAACACCCAAATCGTGTTTATCTTATCATGACAGCTCAACTCATATTGACAACTGAACAATCGTTCAACAATGAAAAGCAAACTCACATAGCCTGTACAGTTTCAATTCAATATACCATATGCAATGAATACCCAATTCGAGTTCCTTGCCAACAAACATTTCTACCCGAAATCCATTTTTCTATTTCATAATGATGTGCAGAACCCAAAAATGCAATTTTCATATAACAATACCCTTATTAATGAAAACCCGCATAGGATATCAGATGCACAACAAGGTACAGTCAAGACAGACCCAAACGGCAAGACAAATTCCCATGCATTTCTTCCTTTGCACAGCAATCCAAAGTCAAGTGCATTTTCACGATGACAGTTTGAGTTAAAAGATCAAACCGCATCCATAAAACACTATAAAATCAACTTTCCATCACAGCAAGAGACAACATAATTCATTCATTACACAGAAATACAAAGCCAAGATCATTTTCATGAAAATAGTCCAAGCGGAAAATCAAATCGCTTCCATAAAACACAACTAAATCAACTTTCCAACACAGCAAGGAAAGAATATAATCCTTTATAAGTTCAGAAGAAAAACAGTTACCTTCTCCTACTTTCACGAATACCCAAAACGTATTCGTTCATTTCTTATACAAAGAAAAAGGCACAACAATAAAAATATTACTATTACTTCCTTCAAACCGAGCTCATGATGCTCAAATAAAACTCTAATGCTATTTCCTTCAAAATCCAAAACAGCAGAAGGAAGAGGAACTCATTTCCTCAAAAATTTCAATAAAGAAACAACTTCAAACAACTCACGCATAGATAATACGTTCCACCACTCAAGTTCGTAATAGCAAAAGAACAATTGCACAACAATGAAAAACCACTCATACTGCCTGTACAATTTCATTGTTTAAAGAACGAATTTCCGATACTGTCGAATAAACCAACATAATATAATTGTATTACCAACTCAAATATATGCAAAGGTAGTGTAATCACAACAACAAGAAAACGATTCTACCCAAATCATTTCCAAAAATGACAGCAAAAATTGACTAAACCCAAATCATCTCAAACATGACAACAATCAAATAAACCCAAAACCCCCTTCATCAGAAGAGCAGGGTTGTTTTAATGAGACGTTTAAGCAAAGCAAGTGTTTTAAAGAGAAGGGCTTAACATGCCTGGTATTCTTCCTCGAATGCTCGAAGAAAACCGCGTCTACAGAAGGTATTTCCTTCCACGGCGACAACAACAAGCTTTCCAAACAATCCCTTCCTCTACAGGCTCAGAAAATAACCTTCAATTTCCAAAGAAACAGTGATAATCAACCAAACACAACTGGTTCGACTGAACCAAGAAAAACCAAATGCAGAGCAACTTTCCAAAAATCCGAGCAAACACAAATGACCAACAAAAATTCCTCCATACTCTTTCCAAGGTGGACTAGTCACGAAGACCAAAAAAATTAAATGCATTAAAGGCTCTGCCTTTTCCTATTTCCTCACGCCACCGCCGACTTGGGTTGGCGAACTCCCAATTTCAAATTTTGCATGCAAACCAAGTTTAGTTCCATGACTAACTAGATACCTCCACCTTTTTCCTGTTCCCGCCAAACTTGGCACTGTCCACGCAAGGACTCACATTAATTTCCATTAAATTTCCTTCCATCCTTATCCTTTCCCATGGGTCTGTGCGTCCCCTTCTAGGTTAGGATTAGTTTAGGATTAACAATAGTGTTCAACCTAGGTCATAGGTTAATAGAACTTAGGTCTATGTTTACCATTTTAGAATTTAAAAATCCACTTAGGATAGTAATTTAGGATGTAAGGTAGAACTTAGGATTAGATTAGAATCTAATTTCCCCTTAGCACCTAACACTTAATCAATCAACTTCCAGTCAAGTCTTCCCGACTGACATCCAATTCAATGTTATGCAGGACGTTTCGTCCCACGTTATACATACCTGAGCCACCCGTATCCAGGCATTTCCCACCTTACGAGGTCTCACGTTACGACAGTGCATGGTTCGAGAATCAAACCTTTGTCGTTGGCATCTACGTGCCAACTGTTCATACCTGAAATCAGGTGCTGCACATTTATATCAACCTTCAGTCCGGTTTAAGAGTAAATCGACAAAGCGATCACAAGAAGGCCACAACATACTTTGGATCAATGGAATTGATTCAAGGTGTGCTGTCAATCAGCGATTAGAGTTCAGCAATCATACGACAATTTGTCGTCACATCAGCAAACATACAAGCAACAATAATAACTGTTGTCCCATGTAAACAAATTACAGTATGCAAGAATCCAGATTAGCAACACATTCCCTTAAGATCAAAATATATATCTTAACATGTTTGCCTTCATTTCAGCAGTTACAACATTAAGAAAGTAATCACCATGATAACTTACAAAAATCAGGGCGTTACATTTTCTCTTTCCATTTCCCTCTGTTCTTCTATATTTGCATCAATTTCTATATTAGCTAAAGGAGAGAATGGGGCTGGGATTTCCCTTCCGATAATATTAGGGTTTTCCTTGAACTTGCCACGAAATTGTCACAAATTTCTTCTCCATTCTTTTTTAACAGAAATGGTCTTTGGCATATTAAGTGAATTAGATCATGATGTCTAATTGTTCCAACACCCTATGAATATCTTTGGGCCATGGTCTGAATGGAATCAAAGAGAAACCCTAGGAGGTTTATTATGTATTCAGGCTTGGTGGCTCCATACTTCAAATATATGAGCATTTTTAATACCTCCTTTCCCACCCCAAGCAGGACTATCATAAGTTAAATATTTTACTATCTAGAATGCTACCTTGTCAAAGGGTTTGGGAAAACTGGCCCTTCTGACCCCTTTTATGATTTTATTTGTATTATAGATATACTAGGTTCAGCTTCTTCTTCTTGCAGCAAAACTTCTACCAGTTCTTTCAATGTCCCCTTTACAAGTTATGGGACATGAACAATGGGTATTCCAAACACATTACGTACAGTATTTATAGAAAAAGGAATAAATACATTTCTTACTTTTGTTCTAGATTGTTCTACATTTATGAAAAATTCTCTTACCAATTGGTCATTATGCCTTGAAAATTTCTTTAGGAATTCAAGCGAACTGCATGCTTTCAAAGATGGATGCTACTTCTTCATCTGCGAGCAGCTGGGAATTGTCCTCTAGTTCTAATTTCTTCTTAATCTCCATATCAGCTTGAGTTCTATCTTCCTTGATTTTGTGCGAATTGTTTATAGGATTCTCCTTAGCCTAACGTCTTGGCTATGGAACCTTAGTTCTTAGCTACGGAACATTTGAATTCTCTATTCTTTGTTGCGGAATACCAACTCAATTCATTGCTCCTTCCTCAAGATACTTCTGCAATCTTTATCTCACTTGATGTTTGCAATAATGATTATTAATGATAACCATGCTACCACTTATTCCATCCAAATCAATATCATGATTACACACTTGTAATCATAATGTATAAATAAATGACTCATCATACCTACTTTTTAAATTAAGTCACATCACACATGCAAACATTTAATCAACCCTAAATAAGTTAAAAGACATAATTACCATCCTTGATGATGTAAGCCTTTTACTATGATGACTCATCATTCCTACAAGTGGAACAAAACATGATTAGATAAGACAGCTGGAATTCAAAAGAATTCCTTTATTTGAACTAGCCAAAAAGAGGTCAACCGCCATTTGCTGGTTTTCAATTGACCTTGAGAGAATTTTTTTTTTTAATTATTATTTTTGGGGAAGAAGATGCCATTTTTTGGTTTTCATCTTCTTCCATTTATTCTAGATCTATCATCTGATTATTTGATCATTTTGGAAAAACGAGTTCTTCCATATGATCAAATTCTTTGTCTACTTCAATCTTCCTCAAAAATTCATTCTTAGTGGGAGGCTTCCTATAGAGTTTCAGCCTATGTCCATTGACCAAGAGTGTTCTACTACTGCCATCAATGGGAAGTAACTAAATAGAACCATTTTCAAAAATCTGATCAATCTGATAAGGTCCCAACCATCTGGTTCTCAATTTTCCCTTGAACTATTGGTACTTAGAGTCAAATAGTAATGCCCAGTCTCCTACTTTGAATTGCCTTTTCTTGATATGTATGTCATGCCATTACTTCCTTTTCTCTTGAATCATCTCTGTTTGCTGAAGTGCTTCCATCCTTGATTCATCCAACCCATTGATTTAAAGGATTCTTTCTTTTTGAGTTGCATTTAATTCAATTCCCACCTTCACTGCTGCCCTCAATGTCTGAAGTTCAAATTCTATAGGCAACAAAGGATTTTTCCCATAGAATAATTCATATGGTGAAAATCTTGTTGTAGTTTTTCAAGTTGTATTATATGCCCAGACATCTTCAGGTAGTATCTTTACCCAATCCTTTCTCCTAGCTTCAACTGTTTTGGTAAGGATGTTCTCCAATTCTCTGTTTATTACTTCAGCTTGTCCATTTGACTATGGATGGTAAGGAGATGAATTCCTATGATTGATTTGATAATACCTTGTGAAAGGTTGGATCATATTAGACATTAATTGTGGTCCCGATCTGAAACTATGCTCATTGGTGCTCCAAACTTGATCATAATTTTGTTCTAAAGGAAATCAACAACTGCTTCCTCAATGGCATTTGTCAATGCCTGCACTTCTACCCATTTTTTCACATAGTCAAGTACATACAAGAATATATTCCTTCCCTTGTGAAGGAGGATTAAAGGGACCAAAAAAATCCAATCCCCATCTCTCAAATGGTTTAACCACAACTTGAGGCTGAAGATGCATTTCATTGGTGAAAGTTGGCTGTCCCATCCTTTGACAAGGATCACACCTCTTGATATATATTTTTACATCCTTGTATAGAGATGGCCAATAATACCCAGTGCAAGTATCTTATGAGTTTTTCTTTTTCTTGAATAGTGTCCTCCACTTGGTTCATCATGACATGCTCGAGGATGTCAAAAATTTCATCCTCTCTTACACACTGCACAAGAAAAGATCGGGGACACACTTAAATAGAATTCCATTTAACCATTTAAATTGTGCACTGGTTTTAATTAACTTCTTTATTTGTTTCTTAGTGAAAGAAGGAGGGAACTTCCTGTTGCAAGATAATTTTCCATATCAACAAACCATGGTGTACTTGCTGAGATTACAAACAATTGTTCATCTAGAAATTTATCCTTGACTAGATCTTGTTCCCCTGTGGTGGTTAGTCTTGACAGAAAATCAGCTACCACATTAGATTTACCTAGATTGTCCACAATGGTAATATCAAATTCTTGCAAAAGTAATAACCATCTAATGACTCTTCCTCTAACCACTGGTTTGTTCATTAAATACTTAATTGTTGAATGATCTATGTGTATAAATATCTTGTACCCTATAATATAATGTCTAAATTTATTGATTGTATAAATTACAGCAAGAAATTTCTTTTCAGTGGTGGTGTAATTCTTTTCAGTGGGAGTAAGATTCTTGCTAAGATAGTAAATGGCATACATATTTCCTTCTTCATCTTTTTGTCCCAATACTGCACCAATGGAATAATTTGAGACATCTATTTGGATATGAAATGGCTTTTCCCAATTAGGACCTCTCAATATTGTGGCATTAATTAATTTGTTTTTCATTTCTTCAAAATCATGATGGAACTTTTCATCCCAAAGAAATTCACAGTCCTTGGTCAGCAAATTAAACATGGGGGCAGCTATTTTACTAAAATCTTTTATAAAGCATCTATAGTACCTAGCATGTCCTAGAAATGATTTGATATCTGTGGGAGTCTGAGGGATAGGTAAATTTGAAATGATCCTAATTTTGTTTTGATCCACCTAAATTCGTTTTTGTGAATTATGGTGTCCTAATACAATTCCCTCATCCACCATCATCAAACATTTTTCATCACTAAGAGATAGGTTGTGTTGTTCACATCTTGTTAACAATCTGTCTAGATTTCTCAAAGCATCTTCAAATGTATCTCCATGTATAGTGAAGTCATCCATATAAACTTCAACATAATCATTTGTTAGATCAAGTAAAGATTACAAGTCTGACTCTGGAAAGTTGCGGGATCATTGCATAAACCGAATGGTAACACTCTATAGGCAAAGGTTCCCCATAGACATGTAAATGTAGTTTTATCCGATTCTCACAGCAGACTCTCATCGATTATACCCACTAAATCCATCCAAGAAAGAAAAGTATTGTTTACCTGAAAGGTTATCTAGGACTTGATCTATGAATGGTAAGGGAAAATAATCTCTCATTGTGGCTTTGTTTAGTTCCCTATAGTCAACACATATTCTCCATTTTCTATTATTTTTGGGAAAAATTACAAGAGGAGATACCCACTGACTATCTGAGATAGGGTAGATGAAACCTACTTGTAATAGTTTTTCAATTTCTTGTTTGACTATATCCCTTAAAGTTGGGTTAATCCTTCTTTGAGGCTGCCTAACTAGTTTAGTGTTTTCAGTATAGATGTGATGAGTTCAGATACTTGGATGAATCCCCTTCATATCTTTGTAATCCCAAGCAAAAAGCTTTAGTATGATTTTTTAGAACATCAAACAATTTAGCTTCTTCATCCTCTTTCAACCAGCTATTGATGTTTAAAGTTTTTCCTAGTTGAATTTCAACATGCTTGGTTCGATATGTGATGAACTAATTTGTGGAAAGGGTTTCATTAAATTATTTAATGGACATGCATGTGGTAACAACATATGGTATGTAGCAACATCTCCAAAATTTCCTTGAGATAGAAATCTTGGAAAAAGGATAGTAATGAGAAGTATGATACTTATCTCTTACTGAGTCAAATTCCTCACCGCTTTGCTACTTTCTAGAAATTCTTCACCACTTCCTGATGTACTTGAAACTAAAGCTACTAATTCATCCTCTCCCCACGATTAATCTCATTCCTCCGGAGAGAAATAATTTTCAATCTAAAATATTTGTTGTTGTCGTGGTTCTGGAACTATAGCCGTATGTTCCGGAACTAAGTTCACGGATTCGGAACTAAGTTCATGGGTTCTGGAACTATTTTTTATTGCACTATAGACAACGGGTTCTCATCCAATGGTGGATTAATCATCTCTTCTACTTATCTTACATGATCATGTGATCATAGCAAAAGAAGACAAATTTTGCTTAATAGTTTCAAGAGAATCAACCCACAATTGTTCATGATTGTCAGTACAAAAGGTTGTGTGGTAGGATATAAGGATATTTGTTTACAGTTCTTATCATTCAAGATTGTCATATCACCTAACCTGCAATATATCAAAGTAGCAACTGTAGCTAACCATGGTCTTCCCAAAATAATGGGATAACCTAATGTTTTACCTTTTGGATGCAATATAATAAAGTCAACTGGATATTCCCATGACTCTACCATCACCGCCACGTCTTCAATAATTCCTTCTAGTTTTGCTATGACTGATCTTCCATCTACAATATGGTATTAGTAGGTTGTATACCTATTAATGGTAATGTTTTTAGAGTATCCACTATCATTACATTGATAGTAGCTCCCAAATCTATCAAAACATTATGTACATCCTTATTTCCTATAGAGACATAAATAACAGGACTTCCAGGATCTCCATATTTGGGAAGTAATAGTTTTCCTGCTAATAAATCAACAAGTTTCCCATCTACTTTGATAGTCTTGGGATACTGTCTCTTTCTTCCAGGATTTTTCATGCATAATATTTTGATCAATTTGTTCAATTCTGGAATATCTTTAATTGCTTGTAATAATGGTATTTCAATATTCAATTTCCTTAATTCCTGAACTAATTCAGACTCCTTGATTTCTATATCTTCTTTGAATCTCTCAGGAAATGGAGTCTCAGTAGTGTTGCTATCTGGCTCCTTTTCTTTTCTTTCTATATCCTCTTTTGGAACAACAATACTAGGGTTCTCATTTTCTTCTATCATTTCAGTGATTATAAGGGGTGGACTGTTAATGATTTTCCCAAATCTAGTTTGAATATCCTTACAATCCATAGCATGTAAATCAACTAATTTTTTAGGTTCTATTCCATAAATAGGAGTTGTCTGTTTGTTTCTGGGGTTTGCTACTGGTTGTGCTGACATTTGTGTTTGGACAACATTCTCAGTTTGTGAGTTTTGTGCAAGGGATCCCATGATGGCATGTTGATTCTGATTTGGATATGTTCTTCCTTGGGAATAATTAGGATTCCATCTAGGTTTTGACCAAGCATAAGGATTTCCTTGACCATCCCATGGTTGTTGATGTCCCTGAGCATACCAGGCTTGATTTGACCAATCTTGAGGGTTCCAAGTTGGTTGAGGTACCCACGGTGGTTGTCCCCAATTTTTTGGTACTACCTGAGTAGCCCATGGCATTGTCCATGGATTAGGAGCTGATCTTGGCACAAACTACCCTTGGTTAGGTTGTCTTTGAACAAAATTCAATTCTTCAGTTGTAGATGTGGCACTGGTTTGTTTAAGCTGATTTTTAATGATAGGAAGCAAAGAACAAACATCAGTATCATTTTCTTTAGATTGAAATATAAGACACATTTCTATTTTATTCAAAGGACAATCTCTTAATGCATGCTTCTTCCCGCATCTAGGACAATACATAGCCAATGGTTCAGTTTTGGAATTTTCTTTAGCTTGTAATCCATCCATAGTAGAGGTTAATTACACTAAAATGTCTGTTTTAAAGTTTGCCAACTCATCCATTAGTTTGTTCATATTTGGATTCAGACTTTTTATTGATTTTCCTTTTCTAGGTCCACCTCTTCTTCTTGAATAACTTCTACAAATCTCTTTGATTCCATTCATTCTTATCTGATCAATATCTCCCCCTCCTATTAAGTTAAGGGCTTCTCTATATTCGTCATCCAAACCTTTGAGAAAGATGGTTTTACTTAATTCCTTTGTAAGCACAAATCCACATCTTTTACTAACAAAGAGGAATATTTCTAAATAGTCTTCTATGTTTTCATCCTCTTCCTTCATATTTCTCCTCCGTAATAATCCTAGTATTTATCTAGGAAGGCGAGTCTCCATTTGTACCCAAGTGCTAATAGAGTTGGATGTTTATCCCATGAACCACCTCATTCTTTGCATCCTTCAAGGTGGATGGAAATAACTTGAGTTTTGATTCTCTAATTTATAATCATAGTTCTGACATAGCACCTTGAATTCAAATAGAAATTGGTTAGGATCTTTAAATGACATCCTCTACGAAAGTGGGTAAATGTGCAGTGAGATATTTTTCATTGCTTTGTCATCATCTCCCAATTGGATTGGATAGGTAAATGTCCTATAAAGTGCTCCCTCATCTTCTGGTGTAATTTTGAAAATATTTTCTAAAGTTTCCTCCTAATCAATGTGGTAAGTTGTATGCTTTGGGGCAGGTGAAAAATCAAGAGTAGGAGGTTGACTACTCAATTAAGAATCAAAAATTACCCTCAATGGATCTTGGGTAATAAGCCTTTTCCTAAAAGTTCCACCCCCTTTAGGTGATTGATCTAAGAATTCCAAAAAATGGCTATTTTGTTTCTTGTCTGACAGGGGATGGTGGTGCCTCCAATTCTTAATCAATTTCCTTACTTTGACTAAAAGATGTTATGAATTCTTGTGAAGTTTTTTTTGGAAGGAATATATCCTGTGAGTCTCTTGGTCTACTCATATATTTTGTGATATAGTAGGGAAGATTCTTCAACTACTAGATGTATGTTTTGTTGCTCTTGCTAACACTTAATTAGGAAATTCCAATGGTGTTCCCTAGAAACGGTGCTAAAAATGATGTGTGTCATTATTCCCTTCATTTAATGAACTTCTTATTGATGTCATATCAAACCCAGGGGTGTGTCCAAAGATATATGCAATAAGAGTACTTTAACCGATCTAATAGTCGATGTAACTATTTTTATATTTTCTAGGGATCTCTTTAATGTCTTAAGGAATTCTTGGTAAAACCTTATTCAAATCAAAGTATGAAAACTTAGTAAAAATAAAACATCTTGAAAGATTGCTGAAAGGAAACACGCCATGCTAAAAGAAAACACACTTGCTTTTAAAAGTAAACACTTACATTAAAATACGTGAAAACAATTGCAAGAAATATATAAAGATTTATCTAAACACCTGCAGGCACAAGTATGTAATAAAATTTAATTGAAATAACTAAAGCAATACAAAATTAAAATATCTAAGCTACTTGCTGAAGAAATATAAATACCAAATAAATGAATATCTTGGTCCTTGGGGGAGTGGGCCCTTGCTCCTCCTTGAATCAAGATTTTAACAACTCAGAATCCTCTCAAATCAGAATGGCTATTTTATTGATGAAAAACATTCTATATTACAAGATGTACTAGATCTAGATACTTAGTCTATTTCTCTTCTCTGTTCTATATCTCTAATATCTCTCTCTTTATCTATCTAATGCAAGTCTACATTTATATACATTTTACAATCCTAGTTGTCTCAATGATTCTGATGAAATTGAATCATGCCCAGAATAGATGTTGAGTCGGATGGTGGTTGATCAGATAACAGTTGTAGGATAACTCTTCCTTGATTTACGTTCGAAATCTTCTCGTCCTTCATGATTGTAGATGCAAAATTTCTAGATGTGGTTTAAAATAGATAACTCCCATTGGTTCCGGAACTTTGGAAAAGTTCCAGAACCATAGGAAATTATTAAGAACCAAAACCTGTGAGAGTTTGAAGTTGTCACCAGGAGTTTTGGAACTAAGTTTGAAAATTCTGGAACTAAATTCTAGAGTTCTGGAACTAAGTCTGAAAGTTCGGAACTAAATGATGACTGTGTGATGGAGTTTTGGAACTAGCTTGGAAGTTCCAAAACTAAGCTATGTAGGATCAGATGCTATCAAAAACATACTGAACACCACCTGCTTCATTTCCTCGACTGATTAGACCTACTTTATTACAAAACTAAATTTAAACACACACTATGTTAGGAATTTTAGAGTTTTTAACATTAGGATCACAATCAATCAAAAGACAGATAGTTACATCCTAACTCATATCAGATAAAATAAAATTCACACAATGCAATCAAACTTAATCAAAAGGATAGTATGATGAGATCATATGTTATACATTAATCGGACATATAATAGCCTCATCACCCATGAGACTCATAGTGGTTTATGGTGCATAGACTATGAGGTAGAGGGGCATGTTAAAGATAATTTCTCCCGAAGGATAGTATGTGTGGTCAGATCGTGTGAAATTTTCATGGGGACCATGATGCAAGTATATGCATGTTATTACAAAGACACACAATCCGGAAGAATGTGTCTTGCTATTGTAAGATTTGTACTTATACAACCCATGATACTAAGGATTGTAGGCTCATTGATTAGATCCATGAGGCCATTGATCATGTGGTGTGCCAGACTAGTATTTCCAGTAGTTCCAAGGGTGATGATCACTGTTATGAGGAGCGCACAAATGGAGGCACGCGTGGAAGGGGTTTTCAAGGAGGATTATTTGGTTGTGGTAAGCTGCAGGGGAGGAAGGATTGAGTTCTTGTGAGGAACCTATTTAAATTATGGGTCTACAAAGCATTAAAAACAAGAATTCCTAGACCTTATGTAGTGCTCATGGTGTGGAAAGAAGCATAAGTACGAGGAGTACCCAGAGTTGTTTGAGAACATGAATTAGCAACAAAGGAAAGACAAGGGCACTAAAATGGTTAGGATTAAGAAGGAAAATACATAATGGATGCCTCGAGTAACATGGGATCTAGGTTTAGAGCTTGTCTTGGTAATAACAAGAGCAAAAGTTACGTGTGCACAAGTGATACCAAGGTAGAAGAACCTAGTTTCGAGGGGGAAGTAGTTCATGGAAAGTACCCATACCAGGAATTAAAAGGAGGTATATCATGACACCATGTATTTCATTCAGAGTTTACAAGGAAAATCCAGTTTCTAAAGGAGAAATCCGGGAGAGGGAGGAACAAGGGAGGAGAGTCAAGGCACCAAAGGATGACCGGACGACGTCAAGGAGGTGTGTAAAATGCTAAGGCAAGAGAATATCATTCCCTTACTAGGATCATGGTTGAGAGAGAAGGTACCATGCATCAGAGGAGAGCACGAGAGGTTAATCTTGCATGTAAAACTTACCCTTAGAGCCTTGACTATAACAAGGAGATCGCATTGAATACGATTGTAGATGGATGGCTCCTTAGTAATATCCTCATTCACACCGGCACGGAGGTCAATGTTCTAATACATTGCATCATATGGGAAGACCCACATTACAGCCATCTTCGAATGTGTTGTATATGGAAAAAAATACTAAGGTAATGCCCATCGGTGTCCTAAAGGATGCAGCTATCACTATCTAGGGAGCTAAGTTTCTTTGGAAACTTTGAAGTCTTAGCACTCACCAAGCGCAGACAATTTTCTAGCACTCCTTGGCGCCCATGGTGTTACAAGAACAATGCGGACCTTCAATTCAAAAAAGAGTACATCAGCTTTGAAAATAAGGAGTGGGTCATTATACCCCTAGCTGATGGGAAGTTGACACCCTATACCGAATCCACGGGAGAAGAAGTTCGAGACAGGATATATGTGCACTCAATCGGGGACCCAGAGATAATACATCCCTCCAATGGAGTTATCCAGTTTGAATATACTTAGTTAGAAAGTGATACCACGGTCTAGCATGTGACAATTGGGCACATGGAAATTATGAATTTATGGGATGGAAGTTGAGAGGGTCGGTGACAAAGGTGACAAAGGCACACACGGTCCGGTGCCAGGAGGAAAGAAGTTGCCTAAGTATTCAGGAGAAGCCTTCCCTGAGATATTTACGTGGGAGATGGAATCTCAATGGAAGAATGAGAAGGAATGGAGGGGGATGTTAAGCTATGTCCTGCTTGGTATAGTAGAAACGGTGGTGGGCTACATATAAGGAGGGCCTTTTGGAATGATGTGAGGTAAGAATTGCTCTCTCTATCATATTTTCTAGGAGCAACATGCCCATCGCCATCGAGGACTACCATGGGAAGAAGCCCATATCTTTCCATATCTAGGAGTGTGAGAGGATCTGGAGAGAAGGTATGGAAGATTTTCCACCATCCCTCTGGGTGCACAAGTTGTATTCTACATTGCAGGGTTACGCGTGCACATGATACATTCATTCGGAGACATGCCGCGAGACGGGGTGGAAAGAACTCATGGCTGACCTCATTCAAATATTTGAGTATCGAGTACCAAGCCATCGAGTTGATAATTCCTTACAAGGTATCAAGCATCTTACCATGGGGGATAGTGCCATGGCGGAGGATAGGCTGTTGGAGTTACTAGGTGGACCAGGTTTGGAGGCACACTTTGAAGAGGAAGTAGAGGAAACATAAGAGTTACAAATTGAGCATGCATGTTTGGAAAAGGAGAAAGGGAAGTTGGTGTATGTGATTGAAGGAGATGAAGTAGAAATCTTAGATGTTAACCATTACGTAGGGATGCGTAAGGTGGTAGACAATGCTGATATTCATGCGCGCATCTACCATGAGCCCTTAAAGACAAAGAAGGTTAACATTAGTTCAGGAGAAGAACCTAAGGAAGATATTATTGGAGATTACTGGTCGGAGAAGGAAGTCTCTAAGATCATTGATACTGTTGCTTGAATTTAAGGATTTATTCCGCGCGAATCTTGTTATACGAAATAATCCCCTTGCTCATTTTTGGCTAACTTCCTTTCATTCCTTCCTTCCTTGTGCCTCAGTCAAATTTTTTCACTTTTTAGGCACTCAAAATTTTCTATAAAAGGCTTCATCAGATAGAGAATTTCCTCACCTTTCCGAGAAAGGTAAAACTTTCCTTCTAACTCCTTGTATTTATCAAGTTATGGCTCGACGAGTTTTGAGGGAAAATTTCACTAAGAAGGTCATCGAGACCAATCAAAACGCGCGTCACATGGTGGTGGAATGGTGAGGAGTAGAGGTAAGTTAGAAATTTTCGCCAAGGATTGGTTAAGGGCACAAAATAAAAATCTCGCCCCAAAGGCCGCGAAAGCGAATGAGGAGATGACACTTGGAGTCGGAGGTCGGGATGGCGGGGCTAAAGTTAGAAAATTTTCAAAAATGGGTGACATGTGTCCATAAACAGGTGGGAGTCAGAGGTAAAGGGGCAATTTAACAATTTTGCTAAAGTGTGGCGAATGGAACAATAAAACTCCACAACCAATAAAAAGGTGACACGTGTCCATAGACAGGTGGGAGTCGAGCAGTACAGGGGGAGTTTAACAATTTTGCTAAAGTGTGGCGAATGGCACAATAAAACTCCACCCCCTGAAGGCTCACGCTAATCAAAACATGAAATGTATCCATGTGGCGGCATAGTCAAAGTGTTCGGGATGGAAAGGAAAATTTTGGAGCGCACCTTGATGACAGCCAATAAGAAGATGACATGTGGCAGCGGAGCAGTGGAGCGGTGGGGCGATTTTGGAATTTTTTCCAAAAATTCAAAAAGCGTAAAAAGGTCAGTTAAACCCACAGAACAATAGGAAAGTGACACGTGGCATCGGAGTGGTGGGGGGTGGAAATTTTTGGGGAAATTTTTCCAAATTCAAAAAAGATGGAGAATTTTTGGCTTTCGGCCCGCTGACCCGATTTTTGCCTTGTTTTTCACTAAATCTTCAGAGGGGAATATCTTTCGATCTAGAGCTCGGTTTTCCTCAATTTTGGTGTCATTAGAAAGATATTGAAGTCCTCTACACAATGGAATCTTCAATTTTGTGTTTTCCTTATGTATTTTGGTGAGAGAAATATCAAGAAACACCTTTGGCATGGGGAAAAGAAACAACTAACATTCAACCACAATTTTTAATGCAATATGGCTTCCATTCTTCTCCGGCATGGTTGAAAATCTTGGGGAGTGAAATTTTAATGGTATTCATGCTATTTTGATGGATTTTTCGGTGGTTGAATGATTCCTTTCATTTTTCCCATGTTTCTCCTTCTTGGCTCGGGTTTTCATTGTTAAAAGCCATTTTTGGGCTCATTTGTAAAGGGTTGGACATTTTTTATGAACTACAGGCTCCCTTCTTCACCCTGACAAGTGAATTTGTGGAATATCATACCTCTTTTAGGACTGCAACATGTTTTCTACCTCTTTGCTGTTGTAATGCATTGTATTTAAAAATGGAAATGACAATGCAAGCTCTGTGAATGAGCTTTCAATCCTTTCTTGTGTTGTTTACTTCATTCTGATCCTTCATTACATTTTAGCAATTTTGCATAACTTGTGTTGCATTTTTATAATCTATGTCAATTTACAGAAATAGATGTTCACCACTCCTTTGGTGTATCACCACTTTTACTTAGTTTTATTTCTTTTGCATCCTTTATCTCTGTCTCCTTGGAATTTAGAGTAGGATCTAGTATTAAACCTTTGAAAAATTCATGCATACATCCGATCGAGGAGTAGAGGAACCAACCTTCAATCTAGAGAGTTTTTCCCACTTTACGAGTCCCACATTTGGGAAAAAAATCAATGTTGTACAATCACACTAAATGACCCAACTTCTCACTTGCAGATCCGAAGGTCATGTAGGGGGTGTTGCTAATTTGCACTAATAGTTTTGGTACACCCGGTGGGACCTTAGAGGTCTTAATCCTCATTAAAACAAAGTTGATGTGCATTTTTGTAAGTTTCTTGCTTAAAAGGAGCCCCTGATTTGACCATCTGGCGACTCCAAAGAGATAAATCAAGCTGGTTTATTGAGTCCAAGTTTGAAGATTCATGAGAAGGATCCAAATAGTTAGGAAATCTAATGTCTTCGATACGTACTAATGGAATTTACTGAATCTAAGGCAAAGGCCCTTCTAACTTGGTGGTGTGATAGATCGATCGCGAGGATGAATGCTCGAAGGCTCAATCAATATCGAGCTCTTGGCGTGATTCGATCTATGGGTTGTGGAATACGTGGGAAATGACCTAGGATAGTTTCGTGTATGTCTCTAGATAAGGTCATATGGTGGATGGTGGAAACAATTGACTCTACGGACGATTCTCTGGCCTAGTCCAGAATTCTCTAGCTTCGTTAGCCATTATATCTAGTAAGGACAATTGTTCGATGATGATGGGTGGAAGTGGAGTGGATTGGAATACTAGTGTGCGTAGGCCAGTGTTTATATCTGATTGACTTATGGATTCGTTAGGCTGTGGGACTTGTGGGTCACAACCGTAGACTCTTGGTTGTTGCGGTCCTGTTATGGTCATATACGAAATCAAGTCCTAATTCCTAGTATCCAGTAATCATATGCTTTCTCAGCTTCATGTTTAGGACCAACAAGCTGTGTGATTTTCTTAGAATATCTCACAGGCGTTTCGTGCGACTGGATCCTTAGACTAGTATCTATATACGTGAGAGTGTCTCTGCACTTTGGTTGTGGGACAAAGGATCACAACCAAAGGTTTGTTCTCTTTGAACCCTTCTACGAGTCATGTGAATGTTTGTCTAGGGTAATCTATAGTTCGGTTGATTTGACCAAAACGTGTATGCTTGGTCGTCTTCTATATTTAACCCTCTCAGCGAGAAGCGATCGGTTGTAAATGCATTGTTGTTTGGAAGACTTGTATTACGAGATTTTGGTCTATATCAACTATTCTTTGTGTGAGGTTTGGTTGAGGCACGATTGGCTCAAATATGTATTTCACAGGCTCGAGGGTCCGTGATTGTCATACAAAATAAAATGTAAATCTAAGCTGTAATAAAGCAAATTCTAACTACGTGGAATAAAACTAAAACATATATAACTTCTATTTTTCTGAGAAACTTTTTAAGAATTTAAGGAAAGTAGCTATTTAAATGTATCTAGGAATAACAACTAAATAACAATTTAAAACAAACAAGATAACCGAGTGTAGTTATTTTCCTGTGTGATTTGTAGACTTATTCTAAATAATGAAATAACTTGCTTGATCTATTTGCGAGATTCTCGATCCTACCTCAGAAGTGAAGAGTGAATCATAGTTTCTCAGAAACTATCAATCCCCACAACTTCCCTAGCAATATCGAGAATAGAATCTACTGAAATGAAGCAATTTTAACTACTTTATTTGATATGATTCTAACTAAAACTTTGAAAGCTAGAACCTGGATTCCGCAGAACAGTGGCGAATCCGATGGTGTATGTGATCTTGTCCCCTCAGTGTGATCTCCTCGTTCTTTCGTGTTCACGTGGATCCAGAAAAGCGTGTAATGCTAGCATCGATAGAAATAGATATTGGGACAAGGACAGCTCAGAATGCAGACTGAAAATGTGAGTAGGAGAGGGATAGCGCAAGAGTACAGAGCTTGGCTTATGCAATTCCTAGCGGGATTTTCTTTGCGAGTCATGCTGACATAAAGCGACAGAACACGAAACTATCTGTTTGAAGAGAAAAACCTACAACTTTAATGGCTTCCTAAGCTATTCTACTCAATGGATTGGATAAAACAATAACACCGTTTGCACAATTTGGATATGTGGCTTAACAACGGTTGAATAATGCTAACTAGACATATAATGAACTAAACCAAGCACTTTGTAAGAAAAATGAAAGCTAAATCTAATGCAAAGAGAAATTAGAGACAAACTTGAGGGCGGATTGGGTGAAATAATGATCTCACTGCCTGCACAAGATGGGTATGTGGCTTACAGCATTTGAAACAATGCTAACTAAGCATACGAGAATTAAAACTATGGCTTCTAAACAGAATAAAAGACTGAACTATGAAAATCAGAGCATGAAAGTGAATGAGGGGCAGACCATTTGCTTGTGCACAAACCATTTATTTATAGCTTTCATTCACCCAAAGATCAAAACCAAACTGAACTCTAAAAACCATAAACAATGGCCAAACACTATTCCAGGGGACCAAAAACATAAATGCAAGCCCAAGTCGGCAAAGAAAAGCTGGTGAAACGTTGATATTTTACGTGAGTCGCGTCAAAGCGCTTTCTGGAAAATGCGTGCAGGACCGCCGCTCTGAGCAGGGCGGCGGTTACAGGACCGCCGCCCTGATCAGGGCGGCGGTCACGAGACCGCCACCCAGGCAGGGCGGCGGTTTCGTAACTGAAGGGCAAAAGGCCAAGAAAAGAGGAAAAAAGGGGAAAACAAAGGACGCGGGGGCTAAGCGGGGCATGCGGGATGTTAACGCATACTCCGAGGGCTTTTCGGATCCCGAACACCTTGCGAGGAGACCTGTATCATCATTGGGGCACTTGTTACCTTTGTTAGGTAGTCTGATACCTTACAATTTTGGGTACGTACATATTGCCCCCTCGGAGAAGCGTTTTAGCCATGAAGAGGCGTAAAGCGGTGGGTCAGTATGGCGAGTCCCGAAATGGGAAGTTAGAAGTTATACGACACGTCCGTGTGTTGAAGTGACGCCATCCAAAATTCCGCTACTGCTGAAATGAAAAGAGAACTCAAGTGCGAGATAGATCTGATAGTTCGAAAAATAAATGCTAAGAACAACAAGGAAATGAGAACGTACCATTTTGTGGGGATAGGAACTTACCTCCATCAGCGCTCCAAACTGTGAAAAAGTCATTTAAAATGAATCGGGCGCTATATATATGAAAGTGGGCCCATTTTCCTATTCATTTGCGTGAGTTGATTTGATTGATTTTGAGCTGGGACCCACGGTGACGGTTTCTTGCGTGAGTATAGTCGAAACGTCGCGGCGAGATAGTGATCATGCCTCCACGTGCGGAACACCCCACTAGATCACAGGTTGGTTTTCTTCAATTTTGTGTTTTTCCCCCCTTAAATTTGAAATGCTAAATTTGTTGTAATGGGGGGGTCATTTTTGAAAATGCTAGTGTTAAAAGGTCCATCTAGGGGGGGCGCCTACTGGGTAGGCTCCATTTTTAGGTTAAATGGTCATTTTTGCATGTTTTAGGCTTTTTAGATTAAAAACCGCGTGGGTTTTCGGACCACGACCGCCGCCCTAGCCAGGGCGGCGGTTACACTGACCACCGCCTGTTCGGGGTGGCGGTTTACTGACCGCCGCTGCCTTTAAGGCGGCGGTTACAAAACCGCCTCCCTGCTCAGGGTGGCGGTTTTGCACAGAATGCAAAAGGAACTTATATTTGAGATTGCACTTGTATTTTTAGCATTTCTACGTGTTTTTATGACTTTCTCAAGCATTTCCTGGATGCTAACTTGCTCTATTTTGTGTGTTTTTGGGTGTATGCAGGTGAGAGAGGAGTACATCAGATGGAGCGAGAGAGAGAGAGTGTGATTGGCTCTCAGGGGTACTAGATGCCCTCTCACAGGATGAGGAGGACACACTACAGAGAGCCGGCATATTGTGCATATCGCGCGTGCCCCATGTTGCACCATCTAGTCACATCCTTTGTGACTTATTTTCTTACTGGGATGCAGATCGGAACACCTTCCGATTGCCAGGGGTCCGTGGTGAGTGGACCATTACATTAGAGGACGTCTACCGCATTCTAGGGGTCCCGATCATCGGGAGGTGACTTACATTAGAGACAGCAGGCTCACGGGCAGATTGCACAGTGGGCAGCATATATGGGAGATGCAGTCATCTCCACGGGGTCGAAGAAGGGGGTGAGAGTTCGATCCATTCCTTCTTTGCCTATCCCCTTACTTCGCCGAGGCCATCATGGGGATCCTTGCCTCGAGATTGATCGGGGGACAAGGGAGGTGACACGTTATTATCTTCTTTGGGGCCCCATTATTGCACGAGATAGAGGGCCACGGCCGGATATACGCTTGGGAGCGAGATATTCTTGGGACCACCTACCATGATCTATACGGGGTGGTCCGTTTATAGGGGCGATCGTTGAGCCACCCGACTCTAGTCATGAGTTGGGTTTATGAGCACTTCATCCCTTATGGCGGGGGTGTGGAGGTAGCGAGATCTGGAGGCTGTTAGGGCAGCCGAGATGGACAGACATGTCGGTGCTTAGAGCACCTCATCGGCCGATTGCTTCTCGACTACACGCCGATATGGAGGTGACACCATATGAGACCATGGCGGTATATGGGGCGAGAGGCCCTTACCTTGATTTCTGCTCCACCACGGGGCAGCTTATCGATCGAGTGGGGCGAGTGGAGGTGCACCCCTTTGGCAGGAGTTCCTCGGCAGTTTGGTCTTCCATACGTGGGTATGCTTCCCCAGTGGCACCGGTTTACGAGATCAGTTCGCGAGGCCGGAGGGGGGCCTAGAGGCCGAGGTTGGGCGGTGATTACTCTGGCATTCCTATTGCAGCCGGGAGGATAGTTCGTCTTAGAGAGGAGAGCCGGTGCACCTCGGGCACCTTTGCTTGAGATAGCCGCGGGTCTGCTCATAGCAGCGATGACCCTATTGATATTGACTCGAGAGTCGAGGAGTTCACGAGAGGGAGGGTCGGAGGAGGAGGCCGAGGACAGCGATCACTGAGTGGCATGACACTCGGGATATTATATGCGAGAGAGAGAGGGTGAGCGGAGCGCGAGAGAAGGACACTCTAGTTTCAGAGGAGCCACTCTCTCAGGGCCATGGTGGAGAGGATGAGTCAGTTGCAGGGTGACATGTTGCCCCTGCCACAGGAGCAGCCCCTCAGTCGGCAGTGGCATCCATGGCGAGTGCGGTCCCAGCGACCCATCTTGGATGCCTGGGGATCGAGTAAGTTACCCTTTCTCCCTTTTAATGTTTATTTGTAGGCTCTCCTTAGTTGTTATTTTGTATCTTTTAGTTTCTTGCTTAGTTTCTAATTCGTTTTCTCCTTTGTTTGCAGAGACTATTGATGAGTGGCGGGATTTGATCCGCGGGGTATGTCCGATTCCTGATGATCCCCATGGATAGGACCGCGCGGAGCTGTCTGTGGGGCCTTTGGGAGCCTTCGGCGGCCGGTAGGCATGCGATGTTTTTGCTCTGTCGGCACGTGGCCGAGGATGGTGTCGACCCTTCGCATGAGCTAGCGGGCTATAGGATGGTGAGCGCCTTATGAGGAGCCATTCTCGTGGTGAGGCTGCTGTTTGCTCCTCGAGACCACTGAGCCCTCCGTACATTCGGAGCGCCGGCGTAGCGGAGTCCTAGGCGTGGCGTGCACCTTCGGAGGGTCGCGTAGGGATTGAGAGGCCACTTGGCTCTCGTGTATTTTGTATTGTATATTTCTTTGTATATCACGGGCTCTTTGAGCATTTTGACCATGCTTAGTGCATGATGGCATTGTATATAAAGCGTTGATCATTTATATATATGCATTCGTTTTGGATCAAAATCTTGGCACTCATGGTTTCTTTTATTTTCAGTTTCTTTGTATATACTACGATGTATGTTTATATGCTTTTTAGAATGTATGCGATGGAGCAGATGATGATGCAAATGTTTGTTTCCCTTTGTGTATTTCATGATCTTTGATATATGTAGATGTAATGTGATTTTGAATCTTAGCTTAGTAAGCAATTTTGGATACCTCATGTTTGTTTTGCAAAGTGATGAATATAACCGAGTATGATGAACAGATAAACTTGCCCCACTCCTAACTCCACGCATGACTAGTAAGATGCGAGGGCTCTTCACAGAGAGCTAGAAAGGGCACAAGTTATGAGGTGTAGCTGAAATGATAGTGATGAAAAGCAGACAAAGCTTTGGTGGAACCAAATAGGAAACTACAAGCTTACTCCACCCGAGTGACTTCATAGTTTAGAATGCAACTTACTTTGTGGTTTATCTAGACTTAGATCCGTAGATGGCCACATAGTAGACAAAATCTGGGTTTTTAGGATTTTAACTCTCTTGGAATTTTGAACATCTGATTCATTCGTTTTTGACTCAAAGTTTGAATTGTTTGTTTATGACTTTTAACGTTTGCTTTGTCAAGAGGACCCCCTGTACTTTGCCCCATGCTACTAGTAAGAAGCGTGGGTTTATCACCGTGGGCAAGGTATAGGTGAGTAAGGGCATTTCCATCCTTTCCCAACCCTACGTCACTAGTAAGAGACGTCAAGCTCATCACCGAAGGTTGGTGGGGCAAGAAATGTGTAAAATTAAAATTTTCTGTTTAATCACTTGTTGACTTGTTTTCTTGAGTAAAATGTCAGTATGTGCTTATTTCCAAAGAGATATACATATGGGATAGATGTGACACCATGAAGCTTCTAGAACAGACCATAGGCAAGACACCTATCCTAAGAAGAAATCAAAGCGAGAATAAACTTGCAGAACTTGGTATGGTTACCGTTAAGACTTTGTCATATCTAGCTTTATTTGATAAAAGATTCCGAGATGATTTGATGATATATGAAGATGGAGAGGTATGATTAAAGAGTTTTATGCCAACAACATCATGAGTTTGTAATGAATTGCTTTGAGAATAGATTCCTTGATCACAATTTATGTAAGAAACAAGTGGACAAAATGATCTTAATCTATATGAAGATGTAATGTAGATAATTATACAAGTAGTGCTAGTTGCTTATGCGTAGAACCGCTTGAGGTGCAGGGAATTTTCTGTTTCACCAAATTCCTCACCTTCTAGCGTACATAAGAGGTAAGCACCATTTCCGTAGTCCTTCATGACTCGGTATGGGCCCAACCATTTGGGCCGGAATTTCCTTCCTTCGCCGGTCTTCTTGTCGATCCGGTTGTCTAGCCTTAGAACTAGATCACCTTCGTATATGTCGCGTTCATAGACCTTCTTGTTATACTGCCGGCACATTCGGTCAACATAAGCTCTATGCCGTTGTTCAGCATCTAACCTAGTTTCATCTAGGCTTTCTAGTTGGGAAAGACGTGCTTCTCTGTAAGCGTCTTCATCCAGAATCCCTTGTAGTGAAATGCGGAGACTAGGTATTTCGACCTCAAGTGGGAGAACTGCTTCTGCCCCAAATACTAGCGAGAAAGGAGTTGCTCCCGTTGGTGTTCTTATTGAGGTTCGGTGGGCCCATAAGGCCGGATATAACTTCAAATGCCAATCTCGTTTGTTTTCTTTTACCGTTTTAAGGAGAATGGCTTTCAGTGTCTTGTTTGTCGCTTCAGCCTGTCCGTTGGCTTGGGGATAATACAAGGAAGCCGTATGATGGCTTATCTTAAATTTATTGCATAGTTCGCGAACCTCTTCATTCTTAAAAGAAGTTCCATTATCGGAGATAATGATTTGCGGGATACCGTACCTGTAAATGATTTGGTTCAAAATGAACTTGGCGATTACAGAACCAGGTACAGTGGTAAGAGGCATAGCCTCTACCCATTTGGTAAAATATTCAGTGGCCGTGATTATGAAATTATGGCCATCTGTGGATGAGGGAGAGAACTTCCCTATTAAGTCCAGACCCCATGTAGAAAAGGGCCATGGAGTAGCGATTGGTTGTAGAGCTTGTGCCGGCATATGAATCTCATGGGAGAATTCTTGGCACTTATGACACCTGCGTACAAACTCTATCGCGTCATGTTCTAGAGTGGGCCAGAAATAGCCCATTCGGTGTATTTTTGAGCGGTGGCATGGCCACCGAAGTGGCCTCCACATATTCCTTTGTGAGATTCATGGAGAATCTTCTTGGATTTCTTCGTGTCGACACATCTTAGGAGCATTCCATCGAATGCTTTTCGATAGACACACCTGCTCTATAATGGCGTATTTAGCTACGATTATGCGTAACCACCTTCTTTGTTGGTGTAACTCCTTACAGAGTACGTATGGTCCATGATATAATTAATGATATCAGTGTACCAAAGACACTCAGAGATAGAGGGTCGGGCTTCGATGTAGTATACGCACTCATCTGGAAAGTCTAAATCTACTAAATCACCTCCATCTAATGGGTTGTCAGCTAACCAATCTGCGATGATTTGTCCCTTAACTGACTTCTGATTTACAAACGTTAATTCGAATTCTCCCATTAAGGTTATAAAACGTCCAGCCTTTTTAGACAATGACCCTTGTGTGAGGAAAGTCCGTAAATGGTCCGTTTTTACCATGACCCTCGTTTCTTGATTCAGCATATAATGTCTTAGGCGTTTAGTAGCAAAGACTATGGCAAGGCATTCTCGTTTTCCTGTGTATAGCGTGTTTCATAGTCGAGCAGCGTTGTTGATGAAATAAATCACGCGTTCCTTCTTGTCATCATCCTCTTGGGCCAACATACAGGCCAGCGAGACATCGGTAGCTCGTGAATATAGAATTAGGGGGTGATCTAACTTAGGTGGCATTAGCGTAGGTGGTGATAATAGGAAATGCTTAAGCTGCTTCAAAGGCTTCATTACGAGTCTTTGGTCAATCAATGCTATAGTCTTTCTTGAGTAAATTGTTGATTGGATGAGGTGAGAAGCTTAAGTCAGGATGAATCTTGGATTGCACCCGGTTTTACGAGAAATGATCGATTCAGATTCACTCGCGAGGTGGGACCATTTCGAGGACAACCCAAATTTTGGTTGGATCAACATCTATCCCCGTGATGATATGATGTAACCTAGGAGTTTTCCTCTGTTACGCAAAGACGCATTTCTCTGGGTTTAGTGTGACTCCGTATTCTATTAGGCGTGAAAGAATGACGCGGAGTACTTCCGGATGGTCTGGCGCTTCTTGGCCTTAGCGATAAGTCATCTACGTAGGACTCCATGATTTTATGAATTAAATCGTGGAATATATATGTCATAGCTCGTTGGTAGGTAGCACCAGCGTTCTTGAGACCGAATGGCATAACAGCATAGCAATAGGTTCCCCAAGGAGTTATAAACGTAGTTTTAGCTTGATCTTGCTCGGATATTTTGATTTGATTGTATCCGAGAATCCATCCATGAGAGACAAAAGTTCAAATCCATTGTTGCATCAACAATGACATCTATGGATGGTAATGGGAAGTCATCCTTAGGACATGCTTTGTTGATGTCTCGAAAATCTATGCGAGATGCGTATCTTTCCATTCTTCTTGAGCAGGGCGATGTTAGATACCCATTGGGAGTAGTCATTTGGCTTGATGAATCCTACGAAGGAGTTTTATTACCTCTTCCTTTACCATGAGAGCTACTTTGGGTTTCATAGGTCTTGATTTTTGCTTAAGCGGCTTTGCATCGATTTAGTGAGCGAGGTTGTGCACCGCATGTGTAGGGTGTAACTCTGTCATTTCCTTATAATTAAATGCAAATGCCTTGATGTTCTTTGAGGATCCGCGTATGTATTTCCACTTCTTAGGGTTAAGGATGATCCTAATTTCAAGATTTTTGGTTCGTCATCTGTCCGATGTTGACATCGATTGTTTCTTCGATCAAAGAGGCGTTACCCTCTTGAACTCGGGTGGTCTTTGGAGGTAAATCCAAATCATCCCCATTTTCTCTGCGTATATGCTAGGTTTTATTTGTGAGGGAGATCCATCATGGGATTTCCGAAATAGGAAGGCGAATGTGGAATTAAGGACAAATCTAGCATATGATAGGAGAGATGTAATGCCGCATAGGCGTTTAAGTATTCCAAAGTGGCCATATTATTATCGACATAGTGCAGGGTGGTAGATTCACTTCCGCACTTGAGGGGATTTGTCATTGTTTTTATCGATGGTTCATCACGAATGGACAAGTGAAATGGGTATCTTCAACTCATTGCTTGGAGTAAAACGTGATCTTGAAGTTCTTTATTGAATCGGCGAGAAGATTTTTCTCTCGCGGGATTGCTTCAATGGATATGAAGTTAAATGCCTTGCTTAAATCTAATACGGCATTTTTGTAAAGCTGCAAGTGTTCGGCTTTGGTTTCGTATACCTCAGAAACTTGGTTTGCCACTAATTGCGAGTCTCCTAAGACTCTGATGTTATCAACACCAATTCTCTTGGCTAAGGTGAGGCCAAGGAGGAGGGCTTCGTACTCAGCGCCGTTGTTTGTGCATTCAAAGTTTAACTTAAAGGAAAATGGGAGGACTTTCTCTTCGGGTGAAGTAAGAATTATACCTGCCCCCGCTCCATAATGGCATTTAGCTCCATCGAAATGGAGAGTCCAATACTTAGCCGGGAGTATAGATGTTGGGGCATCTGCTGCGTTTGCGCACTCTACTTCTACCATGCAGAGGTCCTCTGCTGGAAGGGAACCAACACCTAGGGAATATCCTATGCCTACTGAATCAAATGGTAAGAACATTGGTAAATCTTGTTCTATTAACTCAACGATTTTTGCAGTAGTCCCTAATGATACCGTTTCTTTAGCTTTATCGTTAGGGGTTGGGGTTGTTTTGGCTATCTTTGATAGTTTCAAGATCCGTTGTAGGTACCTGACTTCTCCTCTGGTTTTGGGTCGGTGGGTTTATTAAGTTGGTTTGTTGGAAGTTCAAATTACGAGTGCACACTGGTCTTTTCTTTAAATCAGCTAGGTGCAAATCGAAAGGTTTTGGATCACCTTTGGCTCAAATACCTTTCTAGATGCAAGAATCTTACTTCTTGAAATAACGTAGAAGGGATTGCCTTCATTCGGTGTATCCATGGTCGGTGAGTATCATATTATAATTAGTTTCCCGATCTATAATATAAAACTCGAGTCGGGATTGTTTTGGGTCCTAAGGTGACCGGGAGTATTATAGTTCCTATCGAAGTGGCTTTAAGGCTATCATAGCCTCTCGATGTATTTCGAGTGGTGGAGCAGTTTGTTTCCCCATATCCTAGTTTTGGAGGAAGAGAAAGGGACTATGTTAGCTGCGGCCCCATCATCGACCATTGCCCATTTTACATAGTTATTATAAACCCATACTTGTAAGTGTAAGGATTTGGATCACCTCGGTGTGCGATCTCGGCATCTGTGGGCATTTTACTTATTTCGAATATGAATTCGACATCCTTGTCCGGCTGCCCGGAGGGTGGATATCAAAATCTCGTGATTTACTTGTGTTTAGGAGGTGGAGTGATGTTAATTAGATGACCTAGACCTAATGCTTCTAAAAGAGCAGCTGTGAGGAGGAGAGTTCTTTAGTAAATCCAAAAATGAAATGTGCGAGAAGGTCTTTGTTAGGTCACTAATTAAATCATAGGCACCTACGGGTTTTCTACTATTTGTTGACTCTTATCATTTTACGGCGAGATGACTTGGGCTCGGTTGAGAGAAATATTCTCGTGTTCTTGTTATAGCTTGATAGGTAGTTCAGCGTCTAATTCTACCAAGTGACTATCTTGGGTCTCGGTTGACTTCTAAGCGTGGCGCATTGATGGATTTAGTGAAGTCGAGGCTTCATGATCATTGTTTCTGTCATTGCACTTTTGTTTGTTCGGTTGGATTGACTATTCTTTATCATGATTTGGGAGTGGATCGTTAAAGATCTTGAGAGGAGCATTACGAGGGAAGCGCCCCTGCGAGCGTATTTGGTGGTGATGACACGGGGATGCCAAAAACAAATGTGAAGAAGCTGTCTTTGTTCTTGGTAAGCGTTGCATGAATTTATTGTAGTCACGGCACGTTCTAGTATCATGACCCCAAATTTTGTGGAAACCACAATAAGAATTGGGATTGTAATTCCTGTTTTGTTGGTTTGGTGTATATTGTGGCCTAAAATTCTGATCAAACTATTGCCTATTAGGATTAAAATTTTGCATTTGTTGTTTCTGGCTTTGGTTTTGATAACCAAATGAGTTTTGGCTTGGCCCTTGTATAGGATTTCACCGTTGTTGTTGTTGTTGTGGATGGTTAAAATCCCTTTGTATTGATTAATCGGGGTAAAGTTGTTGTTTCGTTGGTTGTTTGTTTGTGATGGAGTATTGACAACATTTACCTTCTTGGGCTGGTCGGTTACTCCATCCGTTGTTACACCCCGATTTTTGTTAAGGATTTTGGGTCCTTGGTTGACATTTGTGGTAGTGGGATAATTTGTAGTGTTTTGGCTGGAGGTGATTAACCTCCCGTTTGCTCCATATGTCTTACGACCACTATCTATCGCTGCTTGGTCTATTCGAAGAGCGCTCTCAAGTACTTCATCGTAAGTTCTTAGTGGGAACTTCTGGACTTCTTCCTTCACCTCTTTGCTGAGAGAATGAAGGAATAAATCACATAGTTCCATCTGATCCATGTTTGGAGCACTTGTTGAAGAATAAAGAACTGTACGCCACCTCTGGATGAAATGGGCAACAGATTCGTTGTGTTCTTGTTTGATGTGCAAGAATTCCCTGATTCCTGTTCTCAACAGTTTGTTCATGTCGAACGCCTTAATGAACTCTGATACGAGCTGTTTAAATGAATGGATGGAGGCTTCAGGTATTCTATAATACCGAGTCGAAGCAATGCCTTCAAGGTTTTGGGAATATTTTTAGCAACAACCCCATCCCGAGGAGTAATTCACGTATGGCTGTAGCGTAAGCTTTGATATGCGCATTTGGATCTCCCTCGCCTTTGTACTTGGGTAAATCGGGAAGAGGTCTTGGAAGCATGACACTTCGTATGGTGAAGTCTAAGGGTTCCTTCAGATATTCTGAATAAGTCCCTATCGCATAGTTTTCGACCATTGATGGTGGTTCTTTGAGGAGTGGTGGTGGGATGGGTTGTTGGTATGGCGCAGCGTATGCATTGGCAGGGGCATAGGGAAGTCCCTGCGTTTGAGAAAAAGGGGCGGGAGAGGAGAACATATCTCCCTGTGGTGATTTGGAGTACATGTTTAAGTATGACGGGATATTGTCTAGTAATGGGTTGTTTGATACTAGACCGGGAGAAATAATGTTAGAGATGACGAGGCCTTGTTGGCGTTTGTTGTGGATGCGAGGAGGCATGCCTAACGTGCCTACTCTGTGAGGAGATCTACTTGGCGAGTGATATGGAGGATTGGAACTTCTGCTTGCATGAGGCGAGGATTTTGACTTGCTTGAGCAAGTTCTAACCCTCTCACTTTTTCTACTAACGTTGAAATGACTTCATTTGGTGAAGTCACGGTGCTTTACTGAGCGGCGTTTGTTGTATACCACAGTGTTGTATAGGCATGTGATATCCTGCTATAAAGTGATCGTTATCTTGCCAAGTTTCTCGAGAGTATTTCCTATATGCGGTGGCGTAGAGGTATTTTCTTGAAAAGAGATCTCGGGTTGTATTTGTAAACCTCCTATAGGTGGGTACATACCCGAGAATGTTGTTCACTCCTAGGATAACGTATTTTGTTCATCATCTAAGACCAGGTATGGGTCGGATTGTCTACTAATTTGTGGTCTAAGTAGCATACGAGGAGATGAACCAGATTCTCAGTAAGCGTCATATTGTTCGAGCACTGAAGGCTCTGTTTGTTGCGTTCGAGGGGTTGATCTAACTCCCCGTTTGAAAAGATGAGTTATATCTATTTCTTGGGGTTTGTGTTGACAATTGATTAGTTGAATAGTTGTCGCCCCATCTGAGAGTGAGGGTGATGATTATGCATTACATTGGGCATAGTATGCCTCGAGACCCAAGAGGGTCTGCCATATGCATCGAATCCGACATATTTGGGGGTATATGAATACCATGCGAGAATAATGGGAAGGAGCGAAGGTGATTTGTGAAAGAACACGTGATCTTATGACTCGAACAAGAAAGTAGGAAGTTTACGTTAGCTTCACTAATTTTGTTTGCTTCACGTCGGGTTCACCAATTTTTTTGTACGCGGAAAAGTGACAAGCGGCGTGGGAATCTCTACGAGGTAACTCTTCCGCGTACCCGACCTCCCGAGGTCGTGCGAGACAGCCGGTGGGATGGAATATGCGTGGGATGCGAGACAAACTAGTTAGGCAATCTAATGTCTTCGATACGTACTAATGGAATTTGTGAATCTAAGGCAAAGAAGGCCCTTCTAGCAGGTGGTGTGATAGATCGATCGGCGAGGATGACTGCTCGAAGGCTCAATCAATATCGAGCTCGGCGTGATTCGATCTATGGGTTGTGGAATACGTGGGAAATGACACTGGGATAGTTTCGTGTATGTCTCGAGATAAGGTCATATGGTGGATGGTGGAAACAATTGACTCTACGGACGATTCTACGGCCTAGTCGAGAAATTCTCTAGCTTCGTTAGCTTATTTATATCTAGTAAGGACAATTGTTCGATGATGATGGGTGGAAGTGGAGTGGATTGGAATACTAGTGTGCGTAGGCCGGTGTTTATATCGATTGACTTATGGATTCGTTAGGTTGTGTGGGACTTGTGGGTCACAACCGTAGACTCTTGGTTGTTGCGGTCTGTTATGGTCATATACGAAATCAAGTCCTAATTCCTAGTATCCAGTAATCATATGCTTTCTCAAACTTCTATGTTTAGGACCAACAGCTGCGTGATTTTCTTAGAATATCTCACGAGGCGTTCGTGCGACTGGATCCTTAGACTAGTATCTATATACTGTGAGAGTGTCTCACACTGTTTGTGGGACAAAGGATCACAACCAAAGGTTTGTTCTCTTCGAACCCTTCTACGGTCATGTGAATGTTTTGTCTAGGGTAATGTAATTCGGTTGATTTGACCAAAACGTGTATGCTTGGTCGTCTTCTATATTTAACCCTCTGTTGAGAGGCGATCGGTTGTAAATGCATTGTTGTTTGGAAGACTTGTATTTGAGATTTTGGTCTATGTCAACTATTTCTGTGACGAGGTTTGGTTGAGGCACGATTGGCTCAAATATGTATTCCCTGGGCTCCCGGGGTCCCGTGATTGTCATACAAAATAAAATGTAAATCTAACTGTAATAAAGCAAATTCTAACTACGTGGAATAAAACTAAAACATATATAACTTCTATTTTTGCATTTAACTTTATGAGAAGAAAAGCAGCTATTTAAATGTATCTAGAAATAACAACTAAATAACAATTTAAAACAAACAAAATAACCGAGTGTAGTTATTTGTCTGTGCAATTTGTAGATTTATTCTAAATAATGAAATAACTTGCTTGATCTATTTGCGAGATTCTCGATCCTACCTCAGAAGTGAAGAGTGAATCATAGTTTCTCAGAAACTATCAATCCCCACAGCTTCCCTGGCAATATCGAGAATAAAATCTACTGAAATGAAGCAATTTTAACTACTTTATTTGATATGATTCTAACTAAAACTTTGAAAGCTAGAACCTGGATTCCGCAGAACAGTGGCGAATCCGATGGTGTATGTGATCTTGTCCCCTCAGTGTGATCTCCTCGTTCTTTTGTGTTCACGTGGATCCAGAAAAGCGTGTAATGCTAGCATCGACAGAAATAGATATTGGGACAAGGACACTCGAGAATGCGAGACTGAAAATGTGAGTAGGAGAGGGATAGCGCAAGAGTACGAGCTTGGCTTATGCGATTCCTAGCGGGATTTTCTTTGAGTCATGCGACATAAAGCGACAGAACTGAAACTATCTGTTTGAAGAGAAAAACCTGCAACTTTAATGGCTTCCTAAGCTATTCTACTCAATGAATTGGATAAAACAATAACACCGTTTGCACAAGTGGATATGTGGCTTACAACGGTTGAATAATGCTAACTAGACATATAATGAACTAAACCAAGCACTTGTAAGCAAAATGAAAGCTAAATCTAATGCAAAGAGAAATTAGAGACAAACTTGAGGGCGGATTGGGTGAAATAAATGATCTTACTGCACAAGATGGGTATGTGGCTTACCAAGCAATTTGAACAATGCTAACTAAGCATGCGAGGAATTAAAACTATGGCTTCTAAATAGAATAAAAAGTGAACTATGAAAATCGAGCATGAAAGTGAATGAGGGCGAGACATTTTGCTTGTGCACAAACCATTTATTTATAGCTTTCATTCACCCAAAGATCAAAACCAAATGAACTCTAAAAACCATAAACAATGGCCAAACACTATTCAGGGGACCAAAAACATAAATGCAAGCCCAAGTCGGCAAAAAGAAAAGCTGGTGAAAGCGTTGATATTTTACGTGAGTCGCGTCAAAGCGCTTTCTGGAAAATGCGTGCAGGACCGCCGCTCACGAGCGGGCGGCGGTTACGGGACCGCCGCCACGATCGGGGCGGCGCGGTCACGAGGCCGCCCGCCGGCAAGAAAAGGGGCGGGGAATGCTTGAAGGGCAAAAGGCCAAGAAAAGAGGAAAAAGGGGAAAACAAAGGACGCGGGGGCTAAGCGGGGCATGCGGGATGTTAACGCATACTCGAGGGCTTTTTCGGATCCCGAACACCTTGCGAGGAGACCTGTATCATCATTGGGGCACTTGTATGTCCGTATATCCAAACTTGGAAAACCCAAGCACTAGTCAAGCACCTACTTTATCTCCTATTCCCACTCTTAGAAATCGAGTTCGAATGAAACTTCTACTTCATCCTCTAGTGCCTCAAATGAACTTCAAGAAGTCATGAAACAATTACAAAATTTAGGCAATGAGTTGGTTACACTCAAGAGGAAGCAAGCCCAAATTTTTAGACCTTCTTACCAATCTCAAACTCAGCCTAATAGCAACCATATCAGCCTAATAGGCCACCCAATCTAGCTACAAATCAAATTCAAATAAGGCCTCCTTCCAATAGACTATTTCAGCCCTATAATCTCAATGCTACATCTACCTCTAAAGCCTTAGTGCCAGTGTAAAATAATATAGCTCAAGAGTATGATTGGTGTTTCCCATGCAATGAACCTCACAACCAGTCTATGTGCTTCAATGGTGCTTTGAACCAAGATTTGATGGTGACAACAACTAGCATAGAGAGTGAGGTGAGTCAAGAAACAAACCAACAACAAGGAACATCTCAGTAAAATACAACTCCAAATGAGACTACACTTGTGAACTAGCAGGATGAAGATTTTTGTGGTATGAATCAAACAATTTCTCAGAATGTAGCAACTAACACAAGGTCAAAGAAGAGGAATATTGGTGAAGGGCGGTCATTAGCTCCGGGTGATCCACAACCTTCCATCACTCCACAAATTTTTGGTAAACAAAATGTACTTCCAAATGTGCAAGGACAACCCAAACAACCTTCTAGACCAACTCAAATGCCGGTTATTTACAGCCCATGTGCAAGAAAAGAATGTGTAGGCTAAGGGGCAGAAAAGAGATGCTTTATCCCCATTTAACATCATTGAACAAATGAAGAAGACAAATGTGAATATATCTATGTGGGAATCATTATCCATCCCAAGAAAAAGTGATCTACTACAAGCTGCCATGAAGAATTGGTCAACTTCAAATCAGCAAGCTCATATGCAAGAGAAGGTACTCACAAATGTTGCTCATCCTGATGGGAAGCTTGGAGGACAACAAGGTAAAGTTTTAAATCCCCCTCCATTCTATGTTTCATTGATCATTGAAGGTAAACTAGTACATAATTGTATGATTGATTCTGGGGCAAGTAGTTATATGATGCCCAAGCAAATAGTTGATCAGTTGGGCCTCCAATATGAAGTCATATCCAAAGTAGTGGTGCAACTAGATGGGACAACAAGTAACAATATTTGGAGTAATTAAATATTTGAGCCTCACTTTTCATGCATGCCCAAATGTCACTATTTTGCAAGACGTATCAATGATTAACTTACCACCACTTTTTGCCCTATGTTTGTCAAGGGATTTCACAACTAGAATTAGAGGGTATTTATTTGCTAATTGGTCACACATGTTGTTTCGGACTAGATATGGAACTAAGGCCAAAATCAGGTCTAATCCTATTGCAAAATTTCACATTGAGCCTCATACTCCAAGCCCAATCAATACCAACTATTCAACATTTGATCAAGAGGATTATCCAAACACGAGATGGAGTGATACCAAAGTTGGAAGTATCCAGATTTGAATTTTGATGAATGGGCAAGCAAGGTGCATGATTTTGATCCCTACAAGGAAATATAGGAATCTAAACTAGGATTTTATTGCATGCATGAAGAGAACCAGCCTATTCCTAGCATTACCAAGCTAGACCATAAAGATGACAATGAGGTATGGCAACTATTCTTTGATGGATCAAGAAGTAGACAAGGTGTAGAAGGGGAGCTATGCTTGTTTAACATCAAGGCATTAAGTATTATTCAGCTTTTATATTTTAGTTTGCATGTTCTAACAATCTTTGTTGAATATGAAGCTCTAATACAAGGATTGCATTGGTCAAGAAAGAGAGGTATCAAAACTTACAAGTCTTTGGTGACATGGAGCTGATTTTTAATCAAGTTAAAGGACAACATGCTACCAAAAATCATCTTCTCAAGTGTTATAAGAATAGGGAGTGGGACCTCATTGAGGATTTTTAAGGCTTTGGCATCAACTCCATCCCTAGGAAAGAAAACCAAGTTCTTTGATAGACTTGTAGTAATTGGAGCGACCTTTGATGTTGTGGAAAGTATCAAGGAAGATAAAGTGCAGCAAAACATTCATATGATTGTAAGGCCATCAGTGTCGAGACAATAATGTAAGTTGGTAAGTGTTTGAGAGTGAACAACAAATCATCAATTTCTTGCTGACAAGAAGTGAGTTCTCAACCAAAAATCGGGAAAAGCTAGAACAGCAAGTATGGTGATCAAGTGGTACAATGAGAACCAACAAACTACCAAAAGGACTTGTCACTTTGGAGTCCATATTTAATCCTAATGATCAATAAAGGAAGGAGAAAGAAAACATCTAAGTCAAGGGAGAAGATTTAGTGCCCACCTCCATGGGAGAAGAAAAATTACTTCAAATTGGTAAAGTGGCAACCAAGCAAGAAAGGTATGAGTTCTTGCAACTTTGCTAAAAATTCCCGAGATATATTTGCTTGGAGATATGAAGACTTGAGAGGTTTCAATCCCAAGTTATCTCAACACACAATTGAGTTAGATCCAAGTGCTAAACCCATCGGGTAAAAATAAAGGCTGGTCAATCCACACATGGAGCCTCTCATGAAGAGGGAATTGAATAAGTTAATAGAGGCAAGTATCATATTTCCCATCAAGCATTCTAGTTGGGTAGCAAACTTGGCTCCAGTTAGAAAGAAGAGTGGAGAAATCAGATTTTGTGTAGACGCTAGAGATTTGAATAGAGCATCCCTCAAGGATCATTACCCACTTCCTTCTATGGAGCAGATTTTGTAAGTTGTTGCTTAGCTCGAGAGGTTTTCATTGCTTTAGATGGTTATTTAGGGTAAAATCAAATCATGGTAAAGAGGATGATCAATTCAAAACAACCTTCACCACCAAATGGGAACCTATGCATATAGGAAAATTCCATTTGGGTTGTCTAATGTTAGGGCTACCTTCCTTTTAAGAAGAGCAACAGTCAGGGGACAAGAAGTCCCTCCTCTTTAATGGGAGAGGTTCCCTTATTCAGAAACGAACTTATTTACAAATGTACAAAACATTATTTTCTGGTTAAACTTGGATATTACGAAAGTGTTTTCAATGAGGATGTTCAAGTACAAAAGGACAGAGGAATGAGAAGCGAGAACGAGCGAGAAAGGCAACATGCGAGAATTATAGAGAATCGAGTAATTCATTATGTATGAAGATTCTGGTGAATCGAAACAAGATCATTTGCATCGTATGAATAAGATGAAACTTAAAGACACAAATTTTACGTAAATAACTAACACCCTTTGGATTCATTAATCAAGGACACAAAGTTCCTTCTTGGTTATACAAGATCGTTGTGCTTGCAAAATTTGGAAAAGTATGCAACCAGTGAGACTAACAAATCATTAACAAATGATCTTCACAAACATTAAACGAAAGCTCAGAGATAACGGAGATTAGATAGACAAAGAATGGAAAGCCCTTTTGTATTGATTTCTTTGTAATCTATTTACACTTTCAGAAAATATGCCAAGTTCTTCCTCCTCCAGAATGGCGTAAGGAAGGCCATTATATAGCTTACAAATCAGTTACTCTTCGTAACCGCTTCTTTAACCAAGAACAGTTAAGGACCGCCAATCGCAATACCTTAACTTCTTAAAGAAAAGCGGAAAAAGAAAGGGAAGAAGAGAAAAGAACAAGGAGAAGAAGACGGTGGCGATCTTTGAGAGGACCCACGACTTGAGAATCTGCTGCCTGAATTTCTTTAACGCCTCAGCTATGTCTCAGAAGTCTCATCCTGAAGATGACAGTGTATGTCTTTGAAAGCAGAGATGACCAGTGTCTTGAAAACTTCGTCCTTACGCACTTTTGTTCTTGATTCTCCCAAGCCTCCTCAAGACTCTGATCTTCCTAGGATTTTGATAGATTATCCTTGACGTCATCGAAAACCTTATTCGCCAGCAAGATGTTCGAGCAAAAGATAGCAAGGAAGCAGTGTGAGAAATGCAAAAAGGGGGTCTACCCGTTATATAGCCGTTGAGGAGAGAGAAAGGTGATCAATGCACATTAAATTCATATCTATTAGTTTGAAAAACAACATATTCGGGTAGAGCGGGAAAAACTAAGTATGAATGGCATTTGGTTCGCTTGGGACATGTGAGGCGAATGCGCAAAACACTGCGGCTCGGGTGACTCGGGTGAAATAGGAGAAGACGCACAAATGCATTTTGGGACATACGGGGAAAAGCGTGTGAAGGACGCGGTTCGGGTGAATCGTCGAAAATGGAACAACTCGCACGAAAAGTTTGGGACACTTGGGACGAAAACGCGCGAAACATGCGACTCGGGTGTTTCGGCCGAAAAGGTGACAATGAGTCCAGAAAAGTTTGGGACATTTGGAGCATGAAGTCTTGAAGTCACGCGGTTCGGGCGTTTCGGCGAAAATGGAACAACTTGCAGAATTAACTTTGGGACATTTGGAACATGAAAGAGCGAAGTACGCGGTTCGGGTGTTTCGGCCGAAAATGGAACAGCTTGCATAATTGACTTTGGGACATTTGGAACGAAAAGTTCCGACAGGCCCGAAAATGGAACAACCGGGGATTTGGCCGATCGGGAGCAGAGCGCACCGGAACTTGGGACACGCGGGACAAAAATGTCCGACAGGCCGAAATACATACAAAATGACCCAAAATGCGTAGATTTTCTCAATTTCACGACTTTGGTACATTAGAGAAAACACTTAAACTCAAAATTTTGAAATTTTTTACTTTCATCAGAGCAGGGAATTTTGAGTGGACAACGGTGGCTCATACAGGGATGACTTGGCATAAATTCAAGGAATGAGACAAGGAAAGAACTTAGACAAACTCGGGAAAGAGACAGTACCTTATCCATTGGGCAAGCGGAGTCAAAAATAGACCAATACGAGAGGGCAACACACCAAAACAAAAAAGGAAAGAAAAAAAAAAACAGCATACGAGAATATCTGAGGACTCCCTAATCACCTAGGACTTGAACAACTTGAGATCTTGCCCACTATAAGGAAGTGGGAGAGAAGAACCATCCATGTAATCAAGATAAAAGGAATTCTCACCAGCAAAGTGTCGATCTTGAAAGGTCGAGCCACGAGGGAATCAAACTTTCCATGGTTGCCACGAGGTTCATGTCTTTTGTCCCATAACATGACACAGTGTCTCCAACTTGGAAATCTCTAAACCTAGCTTTCTTGTCAAACAGGACCTTTACCTTTCTTTGGTGAGCACGGATATCCTATCAAGCTGACCATCAATCTGTCCTCATTCGGTTTGTGCGGGTACATAATTCTCTTGTCAAGCATCTCTGAAACTAGTATCTTGATGGCCTTCATTAGGTGAAAGGTGGCGGTTCCACTTATCAGCAGATTGAGCTTCTACTCCATATACCACTTGAAAAGGAGACATTCCAATAGCTCTCTTTGGTGTAATCCTGTCTACCCAAAGAGCATCATAGAGCTTCTTGTGCCAGTTTGTTGAGACTCATTGACCAACTTCCTTATGATAGTCACCATATTTTTGTTAGTGGATTCTGCTTGCCCATTTCCCTAGGGGTAATAATCTGAAGAATGAGCCAGGGAGATGCCATACCCATAGCAGAAATCCATTATCTCAGTTGAAGAGAAATTCGAAGCATTATCTATTACAATCTTATTAGGTACACCATACCTTACCAAGATGTTCTCTTTAATGAAGTTGCACACCACAAAAGTAGTACTCTTGGTGGAATAGCTTCCACCCATTTGGTGAAATAGTCGGTGGCGGTTAGCACATGAGTGTGACCAGCACTAGAAGTAGGATTAAGTGTACGATGAAGTCCAAACCCCCTTTGTTGAAATGGTTCCTCAATCTGGCGGCTTGAGAGGCAAAGAAGCCAATTTAGGTCTTCCCACAAAAGTCTGACAAGCCTCACATTTATCAACCCACTTGGATGCATCTCTGAACAAGGAAGGCCAGTAGTATCCTCCACGGAGTATCTTATGAGCTGTAACCATTGATGAATAGTGCCCTCCACATGCCTGATCATGAAAAGTTGAGAGCAACTTTCTCTGTTGTTCCTTGTCCACACACTTCAAAAATCTCCCATCTAACCCACGCTTGAACAAAGCATTTTCCCACAATACATATTGCACTGACCTCAATTTAACAGTCCTCTTTTCTTTGGCAGTTAAATGAGAGGGGCATTCCCCATAGGTGAGAAAATGGGCGATGTCAGCATACCATTCATCAACTGAGCTAAGGAACAGAACGGTAGGAATGTCAGCTTTCTCCTCCAGCAACTCATGTTTAGCTCCTTCAGCAATGAGCTCACAAAGGCCTTTTCCACGAACCAGCTTGGTCGGTTTGATGTCAATGTCATACTCTTGGACCTTATGACCCGGTTCCCTCTCTTGGATCAAATTCTTGTTGTGTGAGAATTGACTTAACAGTTGTATCTGGAACCAGCACCATGGAGTGAGAGTTGAGGATATAAAAATGAAACTGCTTAACAGCTTTGACCACTGCAAAAGCATGCTTCTCCATCATGGTGTATTTCAACTCATGATCTTTGAAATATAGCTCATGAACGCAATTGGGAGTTCATGCTCATTAGAGTCTTCTTGAGTTAAGGCAATGACCAAGGTATTATACGCAGCATAGCAATAGATGATGAAATCTTTGTTGAAATCGGGACGAGGCTAAAGCAGGAGTTTTAGCAATAGCTCTCTTGATACCTTGAAGGATTCCTTTCCTTGAGAAGACCAACCAAATGTTTGCTTCCCTTTCATCATCGAGAAATATTCAAAGTTAACTCTATAAAATCGGGGATGAATCTTCTCAAGAAATTTATCTTACCAAAGAAGGAGTGCACGCCCTTTTTCTTTGGTTGGGAGAGGAATTTTTGGATGGCTTGAACTCGTTCGGGATCAATCTTAATACCATCCTTGGAAAGCGATGTGCCCTAATAACTTTCCCTCGGTGACACAAAAGACATATTTTTAGGGTTGAGAGAGATCCATGCTCTCTGCATCTCAGTGAAGCTGTCTCTAGGTGATCAAAATGATCCGCTCTTGTCTTGGAAAACAACTTTGTCAGTCATCAAGATATATGACAATACACTTCCCTTTCAAGCTTCCAAAAGCGAGATCCATGGCTCTACGAAAAGTGGCACCAGCATTAATGAGCCCAAAAGGCATCCTCTTGTAAGCAAAGGTACCCCGAGGAGTAGTGAAAGATGTCTTGTGTTGATCTGCGTGATATCGACCTCTAGCGATTGTATCCGAGAATCCATCGAGCATGGATAACATTTCAGACCACATAAGCGCTTGCAAGACCTGATCCATCATAGGAAAAGGATAATTATCTTTCAAAGGCGCTGATTGAGTTCGAAATCAACACGAGATGCGTGATCTCACCATTTTCTTCCTAACGAGGCACAATATTTGCAATCCATGTTGAATGGTGAATGGGAAAAATGATTTTAGCCTTCAACAACTTACGAATTTCTGAAAGATGGTGTCTGCTATTTTGGGATTGTATTGCCTCTTTTTGCTTAAAAGGTTTAATTCTGGTTTGAGAGGAATCGAGTCTTTGCATATCTTTTGGTTTGAAAGCTTTCAAATCTTCATAAGAATAAGCAAGAACATCCTTATACCTCCTTAGAAGATCAATTGCTTTTCTCCTCTCATCTCGTTGTGCAACATTTTCCAATATTCACTAGCTTAGGGTCATTAGAACTCCCAATATTGATTTTGTCATACTCGGTGATTTTGAGGTCTAGTAAAGCTCTAGACTTCACATACTGTCATGTTTATCAAAGCAGTTCCTCTAAGCTTACCAATCCTTTAGGAATCTTATTCCCCTTGAGTTTAATGCACCCTTCACGACTGTTTCTTCCCCTTGGGTATTGCTTTGTCAAAGGGCACACTCTCACGAGGTAGGTTGTCACTTCCCTCAAAAAATACAATTTGTTTGAAATTACCCTTGAGTTCGGGAAGGAAAGCAAATGTTGATCATCATTGAAAACCTGCCGATTATTGGTGTTATCGGGTACCTTTGGGTCGATGGATCATCTCAATGGTGAACTTGTCTTGAGAGAAATCGGGATGAGGAATCGTAGCGACCACGAGGCAGCTAGTGAATCAGCCTGCTTTGTTCTTTTCCCTAGGTCTTTGCTTGATAGAGAAAGCATCAAGGAATTCAATGGAATCCCAAACTGATTCGGTAATGTTTGACCTTTCATTTTTACTTGAAAAAGGTTTCGACTGCTTCACAATCAATTCTGCATCACCACGAGCCAGAAGATTCTTTACACCTTGTTCTTTGGCCACTTGCAATCCGAGAATGAGAGCCTCATATTCTACTTTGTGTTATTAGTATTCTCGAACTACAACTTAAATGAAAAGGGGTGTAGGCTTCCTTCAGGTGACACCAGCAGGACACAGCTCGGAACCGGTGAGGAACAACTTCCATCAAACTCTAAAATCCAAACCCCATTAGGATCTTTAGGAGACACTTTGGGGGGTCGGATTTCATCAAGGGACATAATCATGTAGTTACCATGCCCCATATCCTCGTAGAGTATTTGTGCTCTAGGATCATCCGTTTTCTGCACAATATACTCAGACTGCTTCTCAGGCAGCAACTTCTTCATTTGTCCATTGTGAGCACGAGTGCATGTGACCCGATCCATTTGGATTTCCCCACCCACGTCCTTATAGAAGTTCTACTTAGAAACATCCCGTATGAAGGGGAATATCTGCCACTAAGATGGTAGCCAACACTTTCTTCTTGGGCAAAAAAGCAAAAGCTACTTGTGCATCTTTAATTCTCGACCGAGGGCACTTCTTTACTCTCCATGGAGTAACAAGATCCATAAGTGCGTGTGAGGTCGAGGCCTAAAGCATGAGCTACTTTAGCGAGGCATCACATTATACGAGGCTCGGAATCTATGACACAATTACGAGCCTATGACCAGCTATAAGAAGTGTTACATAAAATGGTTTAATTTTGTCACTAGGTGAGGTGACAGCAGCTACCAGACTAGGCTGTGGTGTAGAAGGAGGAGTGGGCAAAAGGCCTTTAGAGGTGGTTTTGGAGTGGGAATTAACAAATTGAATCATTTTGGCAAAAGCTTTGGGATGAGTTTGATAATACTCGGCCTCTGAGATTTGAACCTTAGTCTTTTTCAGATGATCAATAATATCAAAAGACCCAGAAGTGGACGGGCCATCATCATTTGGAATTCTAGGCTTATCAACTTTAGGAGAAAAAGAAGAAGCAACTTTGGTAGCAGGATTGATAGGACTCACCTTTGGTGTAGACGAAGTAGGGATAGGAGATCCTCTTTTTGCAATCACGGGAATAGTTGTCGACTGCTCCTTAGATTTCTTGATAGGCTGTGTCACTTTCTCCCTCGACTTTTGTATGCTCTCGAGTCATGACAGCGAATGATTCACTATTCATGTCTGCTACCACTTCATCATAATCATCTCCATCATCAATGCCCTCAGTGGTGAAGAAATTTACTCGAGATCCCTCAAGTTTATGCCAGCCGTCATCAACTTCTCTCGCAAACTCTTTGCAAGCTTCATTATCTTCATCGTCATCTGGTTCTTCCACCTCGCACGAGTCACATTAACGGGGACTTTAACAGGAGGTCCTTCAAGTGCTAATCTTGTTTGAGAAGTAGGAAAACGATTTCTGGGCTGAAAATTTCTCCTTGGAACGTCTGCATAAGGGCGTCTTTGAGCCAATTGTTTCTTTATAGCAATAAGATCATTTGCAAGTTTCTGAACTAATGGATCAGTATTAGGTCCAGGGGTGGAAGAGGAAGAAGCAGCAGACTTAGATTTGGGAGGGTCTCTTCTCAACTTCCCTGACATGATCAAGTCATCCTCGATACTAACAGCGAGAGTTTGATCCTCGACCAATGTTGCGAGATTAGCCCTTCTTAGTGCATAACTAACTTTGGGCGATTGAGCATTTAGGAAGAAACATTTTTGAATTTGATCAACAGGTCGGGTAGGCTGCGGAATTTTATTGATCAATTTGTTGAACCGGGCCACAAATTCTCTCATGGGCTCTTGTGAATCTTTCTTTATCTGAGAGATTTGGGCTAGCAAGGCATGTACATCTTCTGCCGGCTTGAAACGGTTTTCAAACTGAGTTCTCATTGTGTCCCAGTCGGTGATAGCGCCCAGCCGAAAGGTGGTAGAACCAATCAGCATGAGCATTATCTTGTAACGTCTCGATGAAAGCGGCCTTATGGAGAGGCGTCTTCATATTCGACTCCCGAGAACTCCACATGTAACAACAATGAAGGCTGCGATGTGTTCATCGGGATGCACTTTGCCATCGCCTTTGAATTGAGGAAAGTTCTTCCGGTTACCTTTGGGTAACTCATGCAAAGGTGAGTAAGGGCTGGGGGCCCGACACATGATGACCCCATGGTAATGGCGCCGCCATTCTTGGAAAAACGGCTTGGAGAGGGGCTATGACACCAGCGCAAGAATCAAAGCTTGAAGATTAGGGCTAGGTGGCTCACGAAGGAATACCACCGTAGGAGTCTGTCTTGAGCGGGTGGAGTGCTTGTCGAGCGAGTCCTTCTATTTCTTGTTGAAGGGAAAGGAAAACCTGCTTTGCTCAAAAGCTGGCGAGAATCTTTGACACGAGGGCCCTCCTCCCTCGAGTAAAAGCGGAGTCGCGGAGATCAAAGGATGATCGAAAAATTATAGAGCTGGAATATGATTTTCCCAGTAGTCGCAAAAAGCTGTTGGTCGTCAAATAGGACTTTTAAGAAAGCAGTGATCGGGGACAAGAAGTCCCTCCTCTTTAATGGGAGAGGTTCCCTTATTCGAGAAGCGAACTTATTTACAAATGTACAAAACATTATTTTCTGGTTAAACTTGGATATTACGAAAGTGTTTTCAATGAGGATGTTCAAGTACAAAAGGACAGAGGAATGAGAAGATGAGAACGAGCAGAAAGGCAACATGCAGAATTATAGAGAATCAGAGTAATTCATTATGTATGTGAAGTTACAGTGAATCGAAACAAGATCATTTGCATCGTATGAATAAGATGAAACTTAAAGACACAAAGTTCTGTAAATAACACCCTTCGGATTCATTAATCAAGGACACAAAGTTCCTTCTTGGTTATACAAGATCGTTGTGCTTGCAAAATTTGGAAAAGTATGCAACCAGTGAGACTAACAAATCATTAACAAATGATCTTCACAAACATTAAACGAAAGCTCAGAGATAACGAGAGATTAGATAGACAAAGAATGGAAAGCCCTTTTGTATTGATTTCTTTGTAATCTATTTACACTTTCAGAAAATATGCCAAGTTCTTCCTCCTTAGAATGGCGTAAGGAAGGCCATTATATAGCTTACAAATCAGTTACTCTTCGTAACCACTTCTTTAACCAAGAGCGATTAAGGGCGCCAATCGTGATACCTTAACTTCTTACAAAGAAAAGCGGAAAAAGAAAGGGAAGAAGAGAAAAGAACAAGGAGAGAAGAAGGCGGTGGCGAGTCTTTGAGAGGGACCCGCGACTTGAGAATCCACTTTGCTGAATTTCTTTAACGCCTCAGCTATGTCTCAGAAGTCTCATCCTGAAGATGACAGTGTATGTCTTTGAAAGCAGAGATGACCAGTGTCTTGAAAACTTCGTCCTTCTGCCAGTTGTTCTTCAGTTCTCCCAAGCCTCCTCCAAGACTCTGATCTTCCCAGGATTTTGATAGATTATCCTTGACGTCATCGAAAACCTTATTCGCCAGCAAGATGTTCGAGCAAAAGATAGCAAGGAAGCAGTGTGAGAAATGCAAAAAGGGGGTCTGCCCGTTATATAGCCGTTGAGGAGAGAGAAAGGTGATCAATGCGCATTAAATTCATATCTATTAGTTTGAAAAACAGCATATTCGGGTAGAGCGGGAAAAACTAAGTATGAATGGCATTTGGTTCGCTTGGGACATGTGAGACGTGAATGCGTGAAACACGCGGCTCGGCCGACTCGGGTGAAATAGGGAGAAGACGCACAAATGCATTTTGGGACATCTGGGAGGAAAACGTGCGAAGGACGCGGTTCGGGCGAATCGGCCGAAAATGGAACAACTCGCACGAAAAGTTTGGGACACTTGGGACGAAAACGCGTGAAACACGCGACTCGGGCGTTTCGGCCGAAAAGGTGACAATGAGTCCGGAAAAGTTTGGGACATTTGGGAGAAATCGCGAAAGTCGTGGTTGGGCGTTTTAGTAGAAAATGGAACAACTTGTAGAATTAACTTTGGGACATTTGGAACATGAAAGAGCGAAGTACGTGGTTCGGGTGTTTCGGCCGAAAATGGAACAACTTGCATAATTGACTTTGGGACATTTGGGACGAAAAGTTCCGACAGGCCCGAAAATGGAACAACTTCGGGGATTTCGGCCGATCGGGGAACAGAACGCACTTCGGAACTTGGGACACGCGGGACAAAAATGTCCGACAGGCCCGAAATACATACAAAATGACCCAAAACGTAGATTTTTCTCAATTTCACGACTTCGGTACATTAGAGAAAACACTTAAACTCAAAATTTTGAAATTTTTACTTAGGTTTGCTCTAGATTTTGCATCCTTGTCAAGCCAATAACTATGATGTTGAAGAAAATTATGGCTTTCAAATGGATAGCTAAAGGTAAGGCAAGTTTTAAGGCAATAAAAGAGGCTATCTCACAAGAACCAACTCTCATTAACCTAGATTTCTCTAAATATTTTATCCTTTATGCATTTGGCGGTGATGATACCATTTCTTCAATTTTAGTACAGCAAAACAAATAAAATGCAGAGCAGCCAATTGCCTTGTTTAGCCAAAGCTTGGAGGACTATGAGGTGAGATATTCCTTCATTGAGAAACATGTTCTTGCAGTGATTATAAGCTTGAAGAAATTTAAGCATCTAGTTTCAAACAAGGTTCAACTGTTGGTTTCTCATGTGGGAGTTAAGGACTTTCTCCTCAACAAAGACCTAAATGAAAAACGTGCAGGGTGGATTACTCGTGTCATGGAGTATGAAATTGAGATTAAGGTCACCAAGCTGGACTAAGGAAAGGGATTGTGTGAGCAGTTGGTATTGAGAAAATCAATGGAAGCAAGCAATGGGAAGGATGTTGTTTTGGCATTGCAAGACAACCAAGAACAAAGAGGTGTTCAAGAAGAGAATGATGGTATACTCACTCCTTGCTAGACCCAAGACATAATGCACTTCTTACAAATAGGCCTATGCCCTCCAGAGATGAACAAAACCAAGAGAAGACACTTCAGATTACAGGCTATTCCATATGCACTTGTTGATGGTGTCTTGTTCAAAAAATACATAAATGGAGTATTCTTTGAGATGCATTGGGATAAATCAAATTAAGAGAATGTTAGAAGATTTCCATTGTGGATAAGTTGGGGGTCATTTTACTCCAAGAGTTACTGACCCTCAAGATTATGAAGGTTGGCTATTATTGGCCTAAGGTGTTTAGTGATTGTTATGCATGGATCAAGAGGTGCAAAAATTGTGCATTCTTCACAGACAAGGAAAGGTTAGCAGCCCTTCCATTGCACCCAATTTCAGTTGAGCAGCCATTCATGCAATGGGGTTTGGACTTCATTTGATTTATTATCCCAAACTCAAGCCAAGGACACAAGTGGATTCTAAAAGAATGAGACTTCTTCACCAAATGGATTGAGGTGGTGGCACTCAAAGAGGCAAATGAATCTAGCATTCTAGATTTCTATGAGGGGATAGTAACCAGATTTGTATGCCTACAACTATAATATGAGATAATGCATTGGCATTCATAGGATCAAATGTAAGCTGAATGGGCTGTTAAGAATGGGATCTATCCGAGCACTTCATCAAATTATTACCCTCGAGGTAATGGCCAAGCTGAGTCTACCAACAAGAACCTATTAAAGATCATCAAGAGGACTCTTGATGAAAATTAGAGGACTTGACATACTCAACTAAAATAAGCCTTATGGGTTGATAGGATAACTCCCAAGAGATCCAATGGTAGCTGTCATTCAGAATTGTTTATGAAGAGAGGCAATCTTGCCTATGTCACTTGAGTTGCCAACATTGGAACTCATGAAGCAATTGGAATTGTTGGAGTTTGAACCCATGGAGGTTAGATATGCAGAATTGTGGAACTCCAAGAAATCAAAGACCATGCAGCCCAAATAATAGAGAAGGATCAAGCCTTGATCAAGAGAACCTTTGATAAGAAAGCTAAGGTTAGAACCTTCCAAGTTGGAGATTTAGTGTTGAAATGGGATGCGAGACCGAGAAAAGCCGGAAGGCATTCAAAGTTTGATGCCATTTGGAGTGGCCCCTACATGGTCACAAAATATAAGAATAGTAATTCCTTCCAATTATCTACATTGGATGGTGAAGAACTCTGATTCCGAGTTAATGGAATCCATCTAAAGCATTACTACTAGAAAGGAACTCCTCACCTTGTACATATTAGCTCATATTTTCTTTCCTCCAAGTGATATACACATTATTTTTGTAGCTTAGTTTTACATTTCCATAAGTTCTTTGGCACAAGCTTTATTGTCCCAAGGATGCATTTCTTCAGGCCATGTTCGGATCAAGTGATTTTCTACTCTCACAATATTCTTTCTAGAAATTTTCTAATGAGTTGAGAGTACAAGCAGTTAATTTGATGACTCCATGCCCAATGGAATGCTTTAGAAAGCTGGTTACTTCATCTAGAAGCAGATGACCCCTCTGAGTCACCAAAATTGTTATCCAAAATAAGCCCCTTGCTTATTTTGGCTAACTTCCTTTCATTCCTTCCTTCCTTGTGCCTCAGTCAAATTTTTTTCACTTTTCAAGCACTCAATTTTTTTTGGAAATGGCTTCATCAGATAGAGAATTTCCTCACCTTTCCAAAAAGGTAAAATTTTCCTTCTAACTCCTTGTATTTCTCAAGTTATGGCTCAATGGAGTTTTTGAGGGAAATTTTCCCTAGGAAGGTCCATAGACCAATCAAAACGTGCCACGTGGTGGCGGAATGGCGGGAGTGGAGGTAAGTTAGAAATTTTCACTAAGGATTGGTCGAGGGTGCAAAAGAAAAATCTCAACCTAAAGGTCTGCAGAAAATGAGGAGATGACACTTGGTATTGGAGGTCAAACCAATGGGGGAAAGTTAGAAAATTTCCAAAAATGGGTCCAAAAGAAAATTTTTGCCCAGAGCCCGTAGCCAATAAAAAGGTGACACATGTCCACGAGATAGGTGGGAGTAAGAGGCGTGGGGGAATTTAACAATTTTACCAAGGTGTGGCAAATGGCATAGTCAAACTCTCCCCCAAAGGCCCGCGCCAATCAAAACATGCCACATGTCCATGTGGCTGGCATAGTCAAAGTGGTCAGGGCGCAAAGGAAAATTTTTCTGTGTGCCATCGTAGGCTAATAAGAAGATGACACATGGTAGTGGAGTAGCGGAGCGGTGGGGCAATTTTGGAATTTTTTCCAAAAATTCAAAAAGCGTAAAAAGGCTAGTTAAACCCGAGACCAATAAGAAAGTGACACATGGCATCGGAGTGATGGGGGTGGAACTTTTTGGGAAAATTTTCCCAAATTCAAAAAAAGGGGAAAAATTTTGGGTTTCGGCCCACTGACCCGATTTTTGCCATGTTTTCCCTAAATCTTTAGAGGGGCATATCTTTTGATCCAGAGCTTAGTTTTCCTCGATTTTTGTGTCATTGGAAAGCTATTGAAGTCATCTACATGATGGAATCTTCAATTTTTGTTTTGATAGATTTTTGTGAGAGAAAAATCAAGAAATGCCTTTAGCATGGGGAAAAGAGTAGAACTGACATTCAACCACCATTTTTAATGCAAAGTATGGCTTCCATTCTTCTCCAGCATGGTAAAAAATCTTGGGTAGTGGAATTTTAATGGTATTCATGCTATTTTGATGCATTTGGTTGGTGGTTGAATTATTCCTTTCATTTTCCCACGTTTCTCCTTCTTTGCTCGGAGTTTTCATTGTTAAAAGCCTTTTTGGGCTTATTTGTAAAGGGTTGGACATTTTTCATGAACTGCAGGCTCCCTTCTTCACCCTGGCAAGTGAATTTGTGGAATATCAGACATCTTTTAGGACTATAACATGTTTTCTGCCTCTTTTCATTTGTAATGCCTTGTATTTAAAAATGGAAATGACAATGCAAGCTCTGTGAATGAGCTTTCAATATTTTCTTGTGGTGTTTACTTCATTCTAATCCTTCATTACATTTTAGCAATTTGTGCATAACTTGTGTTGCATTTTTATAATCTATGTCAATTTACGAAATAGATGTTCACGATCCTTTAGTGTATCACCACTTTTACTTATTTTTATTTCTTTTGCATCCTTTATCTATGTCCCCTTGGAATTTAGAGTAGGATCTAGTATTAAACCTCTACAAAATTCATGTTTACATATGATCAGAGGAGTAGAGGAACTAGCCTTCAATATGGAGAGTTTTTTCCCACTTTGTAATTCCCACACTAGGGGAAAAGATTCAATGTTGTGCAATCACATTAAATGACCGAGTTTCTCACTTGCATACCTAAATGTCATTTAGGGGTGTGTGATTTGCACTAACAGTACCATAAGCTCAAAGGTGTTCACCATTTCTTAGGGAGATGAAGATAAAGTGAAGGATGTTGTGTTCCGGTTAGGAAGAGACCCTACCGGATGAATCCCAATTTACACATAAAGGTTAAGGAGGAGATAGAAAAAATGATAGCTTATGGGATCATTGAAGTAGTGGAGGAATCGAATGGATAAGTCTAATGGTAATCAACATCAAGAAGGATGGGTGGATTAGGATCTGCGTGGATTATAGGGAGCTAAACACAGTTTGTGTCATTGATCCTTTTCTAACCCCCTTCACTGAAGAAATTTTGGAAGGATTCACTGGGTGCAAAATCTATTCCTTTATGAATGGATTTTGGGGTACCACCAAGTCCAGATTGCAAAGGAAGATGAGGAGAAGACAACTTTCACAACCTGCATGGGGAAGTTTTTCATATACAATCATGCCCTTTGGGTTGAATAATAATGTGCCTGCTATTGTTTCATGTATAGTTGTGCAAGCATTCCAGGACTTCATCCATAATTTTCTTCAGTCTATTTGGATGATTGGATGTGTATGGTCTAGTAAAATACCATTGTGACAATTTGAGGTTAATGTTTGAGAGGTTTAGGAAGTTGAGTATATCCCTTAATATTAAGAAATGCATATTTACTACACCCTTTGGCACGTTATTAGGGCATATCAAATGTAAGGAGGGATTACTGGTAGATCCCGCTAAATTTGTAGTTATTGTGGGGTTAGCAAGCCTACTAGCTGAGCACAATGCACGAATTCCTTGGATATATGGGTTATTACAGAAATTCATCAAGGTTATGCCAAGATCGCCATACCTTTAGAGGAGCTGCTCAGACATAAAAGTGCCTTCCATTGGGGAGATACGCACAAGAGAGGGCATTTGATACATTAAAGGATAGGCTTGTCAGCATGCCTATAATACATTTTCCCTCTTGGGACAAGCCCTTCCATGTCCATGTAGATGCCGAGGAACCGCTATTAGAGAATTGCTTGCAGTGCAGCCAAGTGAAGGTTATTGATCACCCTTTATGTTTCCTAAGTAGGAAGTTGACACTAGCAAGATAAAGAATTACACAACAAATGAGCGTGAAGTGTTGTCAATGATCTATGCACTTTTAAATTTAGGCAAGACTATCTTACTGGCAACACCCTTTGTATTTTACACTAACCACATGGCATTAAAGTATTTAGTGAACAAGCCCATTCTACAAGGGCACATATGTCGGTGGGTATTGTTATTTCAATAGTTTGAGTTCACCGTAGTAGTGAATCCTAGGAAGAGCAATTACGGACTTGATCATCTGTCGAGAATTGATTCAGGGGAGGACGCGTAAAGTATTTAGGAGACAATGCTAGATGCACAATTATTTAGATTGTGTCACTCGCCCTTAGATTTGGAGGAAATTGCGGTGTTTTTAAAGGAAAGTGTGGTCTTTGGAAGGAATGAAGGAATTAGAGAAGAAATAGCTAGCCATACGTGCATCATGCCTTACATTTTGATCGGTGGAGACTTGTGCAAGTTGGGACATGATGAGGTGTTTACAGGTGTGTATTAGAGCATGAGCATCTTGCCATCATGGAGGAATCACACGAGGAAGTGTGGGTGACATTATGCAAGTGATGCCACCGCGTGTAAGAAATTAATGGAAAGTTTTTGGTGGAAAATCTGTACAAGGATTATAAAGACTATTGTAAAGTGTGTGACCATTATCAACGCATTGGTAAGCCGGGAAAGAGAGATGAAATTCCTTTACACCTTATACCTAGCGAGAACCTTTTGAGAAGTGGGAAATAGACTTTGTAGGCCTTTTCACTAGCGGCGCGTATGAATGGGTCACTTTATGTGTTCACTTGCACAAATTATATGACAAGGTGGGGACGGAGGCAGCCCCAACTAAAGACTACACAACACCACAATTGCAAGATTCTTATGGGAGAACATTATCACAAGGTATGGATGTCCTTTAAGTTTAACCAAGTGATAGGAGTATGCATTTCTTGAATGAGACTGTGAGGATCCTGTTAGGAGAGTTCATGGTGGCTCATCACAAGACTACACCCTATCACCCACAATCAAATGGAACGCGAAGCATTCAACAAAATACTAAGTCATATCCTAACCAAAATTTTTGATGTCAGAAGACAAGATTGGGATGACAAAGTATCAGTAGTGTTATGGGCTTATAGGACAAATTATAAAAGGTTGAACAAAGCCACACCATTTTAATTGGTGTTTGGTGTGGAATCCATTCTACCAGTTGAAGTCATGTTACCTTCTCTATAAATAGTGCACGTAGGAGGGTTAGCCTATGATCAAGCATTGGAAGAGAGAATTGATAAGTTAATGAAGCTTGATGAGAGATGATCACTTGCCAAGTGGAGCCAAACAATAGAGAAAGCAAAGAAAAAGGCTTGGCATGATCGCCACATAAGAAACAAGAAGTTTGAGGTTGGGCAGATGGTCTTACTTTATGATTCTAAATTTCTGTGCCATCTTGGGAAGTTGAAAGTCCATTAGTTGGGTCCTTACACAATCTCATACATCCTTTATTCGGATGCGTGCCAGTTACAAGTGCTAGATGGGATGAAGTTGCTTAGACACTTCAATGGGAGTAGGCTGAAGCCCTACTATAAATAAGTCTTCTCGGTGTTTATAAATAAGGTAGTTTTTCCAGTTATTTTAGAATTTTCCTTTATGCATTTCTTTTCTTATGTTTCCCTTTCATGTTGTTGTTTTGTTTTGCACCTTAGGTGCCAGTAACCTTATTGCTACTTTTTGAGAATTTGTGAGTGTGCAGAGGACCACACATCATTTTAGTGTGGGGTGGAGTAATGTGAAGGAGCGCATGGTTAAAGTGCCAAGGACGTTGTGTTAAAAATCCTAGTTGAATGGCCCTGTTAAAAGAGGTTCTTGAAAAGAAAATATGGAAAAAGGATGGTTGGTGTCAAGATAAAGCTACTTTTAGATCCCACGTACAAAGGAGGAGAAAGCACATTAAGCAACACGAGGTAGGCGAGAGAAAAAATCAAACAGAAGAAGTGCCTTCGGTGTTGGGTACACATGCGTAGGATCTCTGTAGGTTTACTTTGTTACACACCGAGAATGTTGGAGGTTTTCCACGCAGTTGGGCGCGTGACTAAAAGCGTTGAATATGGGATTTGTTTGAAAAATCTGTATTAAATGTAAAAATTATGGTGGTAGGTCAAGTAGCACTTAATGCTTAAAAAGGAAAACCTATAAATAAATGGTTCGAGGCACTTCATTTTTCACTTTGCGTATAAGAAGAGTGAAGTGCATTTTACACCTTTACAAACTAGGGCTTCCAAAAAACTGATCCGTGTGAAGAAAAATTAGGAGGGATTGAAGCGTGGGTAACTAGTTTAGGTTTGCGGACTAGGAGGAAGGGATTTCACGGGCATAGGAGAATTTGTGAGAAGGTGCCATATTTTGAAGGGAGTATCCCTAGTTAGGGTTTGAATAACTAGGGCACAAATTTAAGTAATTTTCTTCACAATTTTGAGATCTAAGGTTGGAGAGACCAAAAGAACAAAGTAACATGGAGTGATTGAAGTGGGAAGAAAACCTAGAGAATGGCATCCAAGAAACAACTAGTACACCAAGAAGGGCAAGAGAAATGGCAAGGGAAAGCATCAAGAAATTGAAGCACACAAAATGAGGAGTGGTATGTAGAAATGTAATACCCGGATGGAGTGTTGTTGAGGAAGGAGTGGAAGTCTCTTCTTAGGAACATGTCTGTAAATTATTATAATCATAAGACAAACACAATCGAGAAGGAAATTGCACTAGAGTTAGTGCGCCTAACGAACAAAAGGACACCAGAGGGTTTTCCCATATATGATAATGATGTGAAGGTCAAATTGGAGAAGACAGGGTTATTACAACTCTTTGAGTTACCATACTTTGGGAAACTTGAGCGCTTATATCGGTGGATGATGTCGTGCATGTATATGAGGAATATTTCCACTTTGTAGGGTACAAGATGCATATAGCTCCTTAGCTCATTTCACATTTCATAGGCCTCATCTATGAAGGATATGGGTTGGAGGATGACTAACGTGAAAAGAAGTGATTAAGGAAACTATCTCCGCTTTTGCATGTTAGAAGGGGTCAAGGTATTATGATGTCACAGACACTACGGATCCAAGTGATGAAGATGGTCATGCACCTGGTGTAAAATATAAATGCCTAGGAGAGATGGACCCAAGTCAATAAGCCATGGTTGAATGTCTACAGAAAGATTTCAGAGGGCACCATCTATAATTTGTCCACATTCATTGTGGATGAAATTATTAACTGTGTGAAGGAAGGTGATAGGATCCTCTTTGGAAATGTGTTGCTAACCATCATGTTCTTGAAGATAAGGGTACCAGATGCATAAAATAAGTTTATATGTGATTACCTTGCTAAATACCCCTCACCCGCCAAAAGGTTTGAGAAATACGCTTGTGACACTATGACAACAATACACAAGGCACGCTTGGAAAAGTGGTATACGCACCTAAGGAACGCATTCAGGGTAGAATGGAGAATTCCTAAACAACTACCAGCAACCACCAGGGGAGAAGTGGAATTTTCTATGTACCAGCATTTCTATTTGGGCATATTCAAACTGTTAGATGGGACATGGAGCCCATGGTGCAAGCTCCCCTTTTCCTTCACAGCTCAATACTTCCAAGCAAGAGTAAATAGGTTCAGGGAGTCTAAAAATTTTAAGTTGGACCTTAGTAATTTGGACCAGGACCACAGGGAAATGTGTAAAGGGTTGGTGTACCCGGTAAGTGCACATATGTGGAGCAATACGTATCACACGAAGTTTAGATGACAAGGCCCATAACTCTACCCATTATAGAAGGATCCGCGGTGCGTGCGTACATCCACATAAGACCCAAGTCGGAGAAGGGCACATATATGGAGAACGAGGTATCCATACCTCAGGATCTAACGGGAGAGACTGCACTAGGAGGATAGAGAGCCATAGAATAAAATACCAAGTGTGGTGGAGACATAGGCAATAGGTTCCCCTAGGACAAACGCTAGAACTAGTATGTACACGCGCAAGAAAAATCCCATAGTAAAAGAGAAGACTCCAGAGCTAGAAAATCCATCAAATAAGGAGTCATCAGAAGAAGAAGAAATAGAGTCACCTACACCGGAATCTCCAGTTAGGAAGAAGCAGAGGGTAGAAGAGGAGACCACCTTGGAAGAAGTTGGAAATTTGGACAAGTGCATAGGAGAAAAGGATGATAGTGAAGAAGAAGTAAGTGGGGAAGAGGACCTTGGGAAAGATCAAGGGCCACTTGTTTTCAATGTAAATGATTCAGAGGAGGAAGGTGAAGAAGAAGAATAAAAGGGTTCCTTTTTATGCGGCGTAAGGATAGCTAGGTAGGAGAAAGTGCCCAAAACATGGGAAAAGATGAGGAAGCTAGCGCACGAAGAAAGAGATTCTCCAAGTTCGCATATAGACAGAAACAAATATGGTGGCAAAAGAAGAAGAGACAAGGACATTGAGACCATGGTGGAGAACAAATGGGAAGACATCTTGAGCTAGTGTTGAACAAAGAGAAGGAGAGCGCGAGAAGAGGAACACAGCAGCACTAGAGGCTCGATTTTAACTGTAAGTATACCCAATGGTACGTGCATGGGAGGAAGGTGCATAGAGGGGGAGAGGCTAGAGATGGGTTATATTTATGAACCCAAGAAAGTGTTCCACGCACAGTTCTAAAGTACCATTCCGGTAGAGAATCTTGTAGTAATGTCATATTTTTACAAGGAGGCTGCATATCCATGGACAAGGAAGATGCTCTCATGGGCTTTAGAGTCCCACCTTGATGAGCGAGTTTGTGGTAATCCACGGGAAATAATAACATTGCAGGACTAAGAGAAGACAACCCAGTGGTGGATACTCAACAGCTCTTGGATGAGCAACTATGCAATGCACTCAACAAAGTCTCCATTGAGATCGAGGCTAGACTCTTTGGGTGGAATGATAGGTTCAAAGACGAAAGGGAGCTAAAGAAGAAAGAGGAAGAGCTCGCTACTTTCACAAAGAAGCTAAGCTAGGAGAGGTTGATCAGTGCCCAGTGGTAGTGTGAATTGAAGGATGAAAAGGCCAAGGTGAGCGTTGTGTACAAGAAAGTAGAATCCATCAATGAGGCTATACTATTGAAGCATCCGGACCTAGCATCACCCACGCAGAAGTATGGATATGCCTTGGGATGCTTGGAGGATTTAACAAGGATGCTCACCATGGAGAGACAGCCACTAGCCTTGGAGTCTGTAGAGGAAGTGGTCGCGTGCCTAGAAAAACAAGATAAGTTGAAGATCATAGCGCTCATCGCATAATACAGCAAGGTTCTTGTTGATGTAAGGGCTTCTTCTTAGACTGTTGAGAACACATATGAAGATTGTGTAAATAGAGACAAAGTGGTAGGTGCCTTGGTCACCACTCATGAAGTATAACTCAAGGATTTCTAAGAGAATAACAAGGGAAATAGAGTAGAAAGAGGTTAAAATCCTTTCCAAGGTTGAAAAAAATTCTAAAGCCATTGAAACCTTTCGACGTTCAATCAAAAACCGGTTGAAGGAACTATATCCGTGTATTACACGAAGAATGGACACATTGGAGGATATAGGCAAGGAGTTGGAGAAAATCAATGATACTGTGAGTGCGCAAGGAGATGGACTAAATTTTGGGGAGGTGAGCGCCCTGGCCGGTGACCTCTGTCAAAGAGCACCATGACGAAGAATTTGATGGCTAGAATAAATTGGAGGTCGACTTGTAAAATGATTTTCCTAGTTTGTTGTAGTGATTCTTTCACTCTCCCATTCTTTCTTCTTTCCCCATTCTTTCATCCCCTTATTCTTTTCCAGACATAAGCCTGTTGTATTATTTTCTTTCACTAAGAGAAGTGTTCCCGGGGATAGAGAATAGGTGTAGTGTGGGGTGATGTAGGGCCTAGGGTTGATTAAGGAAAAGAGTGCAAGGAAAAAGCATGTAGAGAAGGGTTTAAGGAAGGGTTTGGTGCCCATGGTGCACACATGTGGATAGAACCAAGGTGTTCGGACTTAGTCAAATTAGGTGTTCGTGGTAGAACATGTGAAAAGAATGACCTAACTACATGTGGATAGGGTGCTATCTGACGGTGATAGGTTGGCCGGGAAGGAGCATGCCTATGGTAGAATCTTCTATAAGCACATCATGGTATAAAGTGGAAAGCTCGGGCTTGGAGGAGCATTATCGCATGGAGGACAACATTGGACACTTAGCATCGGATATGAGGGCATTGGAGGATGAGTTGGAAGCCTAGAAAGGCTATAAATACAAGTGCCCTGCAAGAGTAAAAAAGAGAGGAGAGAACAAGAGAGTGGGCGAAGATCTACAAAAATACTGCAAGAACTCTATTAGTGGGTAATTGCATTTAGGGAAGGATGTATTGGGGTAAGGGATTGTAATTTTTCTTTATTTGGTAGCATAGTTACCTTAGTCCGGTTGTAATGCATGATCATGGTTTGCTTCTTTGTGACATTCTATAAATGGCTCCATGGATGTAATGAGGAGGTTATATATATATTATATATATATATATATATGAATATCAATGATTCGATACATACATCTTTTTCATAGGTTCTCTTTCACTTATGTTTATTCTAGGTATGGATGTTTGTATACTTCTTTCTATTATGATACAAGTCATATAGTCGTGAAGTACTATCTATCTATCCGGAATGGATACAAGGATCATAGAGGTTGTTTTAAGATCCATGGTTCTTGTATGTCATAAATCCTCTTTAAATATCTTAGACACAAATCATAGATGATGTTTCCCACTTAACTCACATAAAAGAGAGACTTTGTACACTGTGCGTGCCTTAGGTGAGCACCTAGCAACATCCGCTGGGTGATAGGCCGATGTGATTGGGGTTCCTTTTTTTTGTGATAGGGGTAAAAATGACTACAATCATACATAAAACATCTCCTTTTACTTTCTATCAACCTTTTTATCATTTTGGAAGGATGGGATTTTATGAGAGATGGTGGACTAGATCACAAACTTGACCAATGTTAGTTCTCTTGAAGAGATTAACAACCCGTCAAGGGTAAAAATGATCATCGAAGGAACATGTGACACTATTTGGTTTTCTAGATCCAAATCTTGACCAAATTCACCCTAAAATTCATTCTGGGACTAGATCTTAATAATTTTTGTGTCATCTAAGGAATACGGATGACTTACTAGTCCGAGATTATATGCTTTTTACATTGTGTTGACTTGAAAGAATACACCAAGGAGTAATGCCCTCATATTCCATGGAAGTTTTGGAACCACTCCTAGAAGTGCTTCACCACCCTTTGTCCTATCACCCATGGATCCAACCTTATTAACCACCATTGTTTGGGTGATGAGGAATTTACACGAATCCTTGAACAAAATCCTGCGGCCTCACAATTTTACCTTTCCCACTCTTTCAATTTGGGACTCCTCAAGTTAGTTGATATACGACATGCCTCTATCCATCTCTCCTACCCTTATTCCCACTTCTACATCAGCCCCTAATAATGTGGTGTTTACCTTGTGCTTCACCCATAGTAGTTTCACATTTAGGACCCATAGTCATGGCGACATGACCATTGGTAAGAAGATCACTCACACCTTTTGTATCTTTTGTCCCCTCATCGATGAATGTAGAAAGAAGGGACATCAATATTTTGCACCCATTTTCTCAGAAAATACCCATTACTGAAGCACACATAACCACCCATGGTGTCGGTGACCCCTACTCCTTTCCATAATATTTTCCTCTCCATCCAAAGAAAAAAGGTGTTGAACATTGCAAAAATAACATCTACTAGAGTCATGGTAAAACCATCTCACCTAGGTACACAACTATCAACAACCCCTTATCTGGTAGTTGATATCTATTGCCCATAGAAGATACATACCCTCTATGGGGTTCCTATTCTCAACCTCCCTATTTGGCATCACTGTATAATAGAATGTCACCCATGTCACAAGTTCAATAACAGCCCCCTTATGCCATAGATGGGAGGAACCCGAGTACAACCTACCGACATACCTTATCAAATTAATGATGGAAAGACAAACACTGAAGCATTTTGATTTACACAATTCTCTCACCTATGATGAAATCTATAACAATCCCATTCATCCATCCATCCCCATTGAGAGCCATAAAAAGGCATTGGGAAATGTCAAAATCAACTATTTCAATAGAAGGAAAAGAAGACCCGCATCAACATTTACGGATCTTTCAAACATGGGTGCTAATTGATCACTCATGGGTGAAACGATACTTTACTTCACTATGAACCTAATGAAAATGACATGAACAACAAGAAGGTACGGTGGGCTACCAAGACACTCCATCTACTTATTTAATCAAGTAAAGCCTTCCTAGATCACTTATCCATTAATATTTTCAAGAAGGTTACGAATATGATCTTTATTCCACTCGATAGTATGGAGGTGAAGTCCATAACTGATTTTGTCATAGATCGGGGGAAGGATAAGGTGATTTTGTCAGCTTATCATTGGCATAGTTTAATTAATCATCTCACATTCCAGCTACCTTTGAAGAGGTTATAGAGATATTTACTCAAGATTGTGTTAGAAACATCTCACCAACCATGAAGGAAGCAAACCTTTCGCACTTTTGATGGAGGCATTCACCATGGCATTAGAGAATTGGAAATTTGAGGCTATCGAAGAAAAGAAGATTCAAGAGGATATCCAAGAATATCAAAGGAAAAGCGTTTAAATAAAATGATTCTTCTTCATCTTCAAAACCCCAAAATAACTATTCAAAACCAAAAGGAGAAAAGGATGAAATAATTCTCAAGTGGCCCCCTCATAATCAAACCTAGCCACACCCCTTCTAATCTCTCTCCTATCCAAGCTTGAAAGGAAATGAGAAATAAAAAAGTACACTTCCATGGAGAATCTTATTCATATGATTTTGGAAAATATTGTCAAGAGACCATGTCATTACACTTCCACCTATAAAACCACATACTAGTTTTTAACTCCGAGCGACCCATGCCCACATGGTATAAGGAACATAACTTCTATAACTATCATCATGTAAAATGTCATAGCGAAAATAACTACATCACCTTCAAGAATATCATCCAAGAAATGTTAGACAAGAAGATCTAGTCTTAGATAGGGGTGAATTCACCCGCTAACCAAAACCTACACATCTGAAAGAAGTCATTCCTAATCATGCCCCATCTTGAACGAAGTGGTGATACCTCAAGTAATGATAGCAAATGGAAGTATACGCTATTTTTGATAACATGGGTTTCTTCCCATTGACTCATGTTCCTTCCATGATGAAATCTTAGCCCAAGATATACTACTTGTACAAGAAAAGATTTCATCTACTCCTCCACCCATAGACAAATCCCCTTCATTTTCTCCATCACCCGTAGAAGATCCTATAATTACACATCCACCTTTGACCCCTCAAATTTCTAAGTAGTTATGTGACACCTATCCTACTCATAGAAGATGCATTTTAAAGTCCATCGCCTACACCAACACAAGGAGAGTCCACCTCATCTAGCCTATCCTCTCCTCTACCCATGGAGGATAAACTATAGAAGTAACAATACCTTTAGATGACCATTCACCCTCGGACCTTCAATATCCCATTGATCTACTTTATGATCTCTTACCCATAAGTCCGAGGCTAGCCATCTCCTGGTATCTCAAACACATTTTATGGGGATCACCACTCAATGGAGTGACATCAACCCTACCTACATTGCACAAAGGTTACCATTCTCATGCTTGTATGATGGGTTGGACTAAATGATAGAGCCTTACTTTGGGATGCCTTCTACTTCTGCACAAAGGTTGTACAAATGTAGTGGTCACTCATGACACCTGAACTATAATCCAAAAGATTTTAGGAAAAAATGAAACCACTAACCATTATTATCACAACAAGAAGAAAACATAGCTACCCATGACCCAACTCACACCTAATTGCCCATAAATAACTAATGGATTTTAGTTACCAAATCTACACACCAAACATGAAAGGAAGACCTACCCACGCATATATCATCTCCCTACCTAAACAATATCACTACCTTAGGGATCATGAGAAAGAATAGAGCCTTACTCACCCACCCATCAAATTAGATTTAGCCACATCTTCCGACATATAAAAATAAAAGAAACTTAATCCAGCCCCTAAAAATAAGATCCAACCTCCTAGATGTTAGGAAATAAAAGATAAAATATGTGGAATAATCCCTTACGAGAATGCAACAGTGAGAAACTAATATACATAAAATATTACATGTCTTAAATAAAAGTGTAATAAATAACACAACACAGAGAGACAAGATTTAACATGGTTCACCCAATTTGGGCTACGTCCACCAAGAATCACTTGCTCATATTTTATTACAAGCCTCCACTCTCTCAATACAATACCCATATCCATTTGGAGCTATGCTCAACAAACTCTACAGAATTCACACCCGAATTCAAAACACATATGCAATACATTTTCTTGTTTTCTATCATATGCATAAGACCATATAAATAGACAATTGATTAAGCGATTCGATACAAAACCGTGGGTATCAAAACCATGGGCAAAAAACCGTGGGTATCAAAACAATGGGTAAAAAAAAAACCATGGGCCCAAAAATAGCCCATAATGGTTACCCATTACCCATGGGTTAATAAACCACCCATGAAAATTTTCTTCGGGGGCTTCGCCCCCGAACCCCCCGACTCGCTCACTGCTAACGGGACCACCGTAAAAATACTCAAGTGTAACACATAGAAGGTGTACCACACTCTAACATGAAAATAGGCTCCACAAACATAACAATCTCCCACTTGGAGATTGATTTCCACTGAGAAAGCTTCTCAACCCTTCACTGTCATCCGTGAAGGCCAACCAAAGCTGAACATAGCTTTAGTTTATCCCTTGTGACCACCTTGGTCATCATGTCTGTAGGATTCTAATTGGTATGAATCTTCTCAACTTCAACTTATCTTCTCCAAAGTTGTCTTGATGAAGTGATATCTCAACTATATATGCTTCATCCTAGAGTGGAAAGCAGAGTTCTTAGCTAGGTGTATAGCACTCTGACTATCACTATGCAACTTACATTCCTCCTGCTTATGCCCCAACTCCTCAAGCAATTGTTGTAACCAAATCATCTCTTTGCTTGCCTCTGTGGCAGCAACATACTCAGCCTTTGTGGTTGAAAAAGCCACCAACTTCTGTAGTCGTGAAATCCAACTTATTGTTGTCCCACCTATAGTGTAAATATAACCTGTCATGCTCCTCCTATTTTCTACATCTCCAACCATGTCTGAATCTACATAACCACGTAAAGTGGTGTCTGATCCACTATAGCACAAAATTGTCCCCATGGTCCCTCTCAAATACCGAAGGATCCACTTTACTGCTTGCCAATGCTCTTTACCTGGATCACTCATAAATCTACTCACAACTCCCACTGCATGGGCAATATTAGGCCTAGTGCACACCATAGCATACATCAAACTACCAAACTGCATTGATGAGTAAGGTACCTTGGACATATGGTTTCTTTCTGCTCTATCTTGGGACACTACTCCTTTGATAACTTAAAATGGCCTGCCAAAGGAGTCCCAACCGGTTTAGCATCCTGCATGTTAAACCTATCCAATACCTTCTTAATGTACTCTTCCTGAGATAAAGTCATCTTCCATTCCTTCCTATCCCGAGTTATCCTCATACCAAGGATTTGTCTGGCTAGCCCCCAAATCCTTCATATCAAAGGATTCACTTAGTTGTTTCTTGAGTACTTTTATTTCCTGCATGTTTTTACCTACAACCAACATGTCATCAACATACAAACACAGGATAATATAACTTCCATCCTCAAATTTCTTTGTATACACACAATGGTCAGAATGACATCTAATATAACCTTGCTCCATCATGAAGCTATCAAACTTCTTATACCATTGACGTGGAGCTTGTTTCAGGCCATACAAGCTCTTCTTTAGTTTGCACACCATCTCCTCTTTACCTTTGACTTCATATCCTTCTGGCTGCTGCATATATAGCTCCTCCTCCAAATCACCATGGAGAAATGTAGTCTTTACATCTAACTGTTCTAAGTGCAAGTCTTCTACTACCACTATTCCAAGAATAGTTCTAATAGAAGTCATTTTTACTACAGGAGAAAAATCTCATCAAAATCTATACCTTGTTTTTGTGCAAACCCCTTGACCACCAACCTGGGCCTTATATCTTTTCTTTCCTCCTTCTTCATCTTTAACTCTGTACACCCACTTGTTCTGCAATGCTCTTTTGCCTTCCGGTAGCTTCACCAAATCCCAAGTTTGGTTCTCCATGAGAGACTTATGCTCCTCATCCATGGCTTGCTCCCACTTCTTACTAGCATCTACCTGCATTGCTTCATCAAATCTCTCTGGCTCTCCACTATCAGTGAGTAATAAATAATAAAGAGAAGGAGAAAAACGTTCAAGTTCTTTTCTTACCCTAGAAGACCTCCTCACTATAGGAGTTTGGGGTTCCTGTTGAGTAGGTTCCTGAACTGATTCATGGGTCACTTTCCCATCCGGAAGATCCTCTACCACTGCATATTCTTTCTTGGATTCTTCCCTATTTTCTTGCAACTATTGCTTATACATGACTTTCTCATTAAAGACCACATCCCTAGACCGAATGATTTTCTTGTCCTTAATACTCCAACATTTAAATCCAAAGTCATCACCACCATAACCAATGAAAGTACATTTTTCTGATTTAGCCTCTAGCTTGGTCCTATCATCCTTGTCTATATGAACAAACACCTCACATCCAAAGACTCTAAGAAATGAATAATCAACTTTCTTACCATACCAAGCCTCCTCAGGTATGCCTCCATCCAAGGCACTTGAGGGTCCTCTGTTTATCAAGTACACAGCTATGCTCACCGCTTCTACCCAAAAAGAAAGAGGTAGTCCTGCATGTAACCTCATGCTCCTAGCATGTTCCATTATTGTTTTGTTCATCCTTTCTGATACCCCATTCTACTGCAATGGAGTTCCTGGAACATCTTTTCCTGCGGATTCCATTCTTAGAACAATAATCATCAAATTCATTGCTGCAATACTCCCCTCCATTATCTGACCTGAGACATTTTAGCTTAAGACTTGTTTCATTCTCTACCAAGGCTTTCCATTTAACAAAAGTGTCAAATACATCAGATTTGTTTCTAATACAATAAACCCAAACTTTCCTTGTTGCATCATCAATAAAAGTAACATAATAACTTGAACCCCCAAGAGATGATACATGAGCTAGCCCCCACACATCAGAATGTACCAGCTCTAACTTACTCTCTTTCTTTGTAGGTCTAACCTTGAGAAACCTTACTCGCTTCTATTTCCCATATATGTAGTTCTCACATAAATCCAAACCTGTTTCTGTATATCCAAGAAAATTCTTCTTTATGATGTCCATGCCCTTATGGCTCATATGACCAAGCCTATAGTGCCATAATGTTGTATCTGCATCTAAAGCCACAAGATTACAATCATTAGTACTATCAGTGGATAAATACAAGGTTCCAACCTTCTTACCTCTTACCACCACAAGAGCACCCTTGGTAACCTTCCAAGAGTCAATTTGTAAATATCACAGTACAACCATCACTTCCCAATTACCCGCCGATATCAAATTTCTCCTTAATGTAGGCACATGTCTGACATCCTTCAATAGCCATGTATTCCCATTCTGCATCTTAACCTAAACAAAACCTTTTCCAACTATACTGCAAGGCTCATCATCACCAAGAAAAACATGCCCAAAATCCCCTTGAACATAATCAACAAAATAATGCCTATGTGGAGTAGCATGAAAAGAAGCCCCTGAATCTAAAACCCAAGATTCAATAATATTATGCAAAGAAAGAATCAAAGCATCCTGACATACATTACCCGATGCCACATTTGCCTCCTTGTTTTCTTCCTATTGTTTCTTCTTGTCCCGAAGCTCCCAACAATCCTTCTTTGCATGCCCAGACTTTCCATAGTTCCAACATACAATCTTGCTCTTGGATTTTGACCTTGCCCGATCTTTCGATTTTCCATGGTTTCCTCTATTCTTCTGTCTCCCTCTAGTTTCCACTATCAAAGCATTCCCTGAAGTAGAAGATTCCTAGAGCTTTTTCTTCACATTTCCTCACTTAGAATCACCCCTACAACATCCTCAAACTTCAACTTTGAGTTAGTTGGAACCGAGTTTCTTACCGCCATTACCAAGCTATTCAACTTTCAGGTAAAGAGCACATAATTAATAAAGCCCTAACTTCTTCATCAAATTCTATTGTAATTGAAGCTAGCATATTCACAACCATATTGAAATCATTTAAATGATATGCTACTGAACTATTCTCAGACATCTTCATATTAAACAACTTTTTCATTAAAAATATCTTGTTAGAGGCAGAGGGTTTTTCATACAACTTCCCTAATGCATCCATTAGATCTTTTGTAGTCTTTTCCTTTGAAACATTAAATAATACCAAAGATGTAAGACACAATCAGATCATTCCAAGTGCCTTCCGATCCAAAAATCCCATTCCGCATCTGTCATACTCGAGGGTTTTTTCACCTTCTCGATAAGTGGAGTATAAAGATCCTTCTGATAAAGGTAATCTTCCATCTGCATCTTCCAAAGACTGAAATTCTTCCCATTGAATTTATCAACCCTAGATCTTCCATCATCTACCATAGCTCCCACTCAAGCTAAAAACTTTCCCTGTGATTCAACACTTCAACAAACCAAACCAGGCTCTGATACCAATTGTTAGGAAATAAGAGATAAAATATGCGGAATAATCCCTTACAGAATCGCAACAGTAGAAACTAATATGTAGAAAATATTACATATCTCAAATAAAAGTGCAGAATAAATAACACAACACAGAGAGACAAGATTTAATGTGGTTCACCCAATTTGGGCTACGTCCACCAAGAATCACTTGCTCAGATTTTATTACAAGCCTCCACTCTCTCAATATAATACCCAGATCCATTTGGAGCTATGCTTAACAAACTCTACAGAATTCACACCCGAATTAAAAACACATCTATAATACATTTTCTTTTTTTCTATCATATGCATAAGACCATAAAATAGACAATTGATTAAGTAATTTGATACAAAACCGTGGGATGGGCAAAAATCAAAACCATGGGCAAAAAACAATGGGTGGTTTTCAAAACAATGGGTACCGAAAAACCATGGGCCCAAAAACAGCCCATAACGGTTACCCATTACCCATGGGTTAATAAACCACCCATGAGGACCACCGTAAAAATACCCGAGTGTAACACATAGAAGGTGTACCACACTCTAACATGAAAATAGGCTCCATAAACATAACACTAGACCTCATACACCAACCTCTCCTATCATGCCATTATCACCTTCCCCTTTCGTCCATCCTAAGGACCTCACCCTCGACCTCGGCCAAGAAACCCCATTCATTAAACAAAAAACGCAACAACCCATTTCTCTCATCATACAAGCCTCTAATATACCCAATTTATTGACCCACACAACCTTTTCTAATCCCTTAAACCTTCTTAGTCTAACCATACCTCCATAGCTAAACATAAATTATTCACTACCCATGACACTTTTTCTCTTTCACTCATAACTCCACCCAACCTACACCACATACCTCCATAGCACCTCGGTTACCCCCATGGGTAACCCTCCCTCTTCCACTATCAGATTTTCCTCCACATCTCATACACCCATGTCACCTTTTCTAAAAGGATGTAACCTAAAGCTAAAAATATACTACCCACTAATAAGGTAGTTTAAAAGAAAACCTTGGGCCTTAGCTCTTCTACCATGCCCGTATCCAAGCAAATACAATGAACACCTATGATGCACCACATCCACAAAACTATTATACCAACCTACTCCCCTCTTATAAAGAATCTTCCTCCACAATCATCCGTACTACACCCAAACCCACGGTCACCTCTCATTGTGATCCACTAGCATGTTTGGTCCTATTCTAAAATCCTAACCAATCTCATTGAGACTTCTATCATCACATTGGGGTTTCTTTAGACCTTATGACCCACTCAAACCCAAACCAAAAGGGTTCAATGAGACCAAAATTTTCACCTACCATCGTGTGTTGGACACGATGTGAGTTTTTGTCCTTAAGGCTTTAAAAATACTCTTGCCCAATTGTGTCCTCCCGAATAAAATTTTCATGATGATGATCTTCTTGATGAGGACCCCATTTCACCTTCACATTAATTTCCACATGGATCTTCCACCATTTCTCTACTCAAGTGGTGACCAAAATCTCCACCCCCATAACTCTTGATCCTCCCCAAGATTCAAGATCAATGTGGTTCACCTATAAGAGAGTTGAAAAAACCACCACCATGATATACCTACTAATTTCACAAGGATCATATCCCCCACTAGGTTTTTTTCCCTCATGCCACTATACCTTCCATGACACACCCTCTTCATGCACCTACCCTTAGATTAACATGATCACAACATTACCACATGTATTTCATTGTGATTAGAAAGGCAAGGGCAAGGAAAAATAAAATTCTCATCTCTAAATCAATATGTGTACCCAACATACCAGCCCGCACCCATACCCAATGTCACTATTCAAGGTCCTACATATCCTATTTCCATTGGAGTCACATGTCTCACAATGCTAAAACAACTATAACCAACCCCCTTCAAAATTTCCTTATATGAACTCATCCATTTTCGGAGTCACATCGTCAAGCCCTCATAGAGGTTCTTGATCTATTGAAGTTTGAAGCCAAATGACCCCACACCCATATCCTCCATCATTATCCCTCATGTAATAGCCTCTCTCACTAGGTCTTCACCTTCCTCTACACCTCTACCTACTCACCAAGAAAAAGCTTCCCTAAAAACCTTTTAGATAAGAGATTTCTCCTTTTATCAAAGATTTTAGGACCTTATCTTTTCATCTGATCAAGTCTTTATCGATAATATACGCATATGATGTGTTATTATCGATTGTGGTCTTAGCATTAATATCATCTCCTCCCAAGCAAATGACCAAATGTGGATACCTACATTCAATTAAATTACATGCACGGTAACTACCGGTTATGTTGCTCTCCTTCAATGATGTCATGACATCTACCCTAGGTAACATTGTTCTCCATGTCGTGGGCCCCCGCATTATCCCAAAAAAATTTCTATGTCCTCTTCTCGGGGAGTTCTAGTGTAACTTGGTACTCACCCTCTACCTTGGATCCGTGTAAGACCTTGGGTTGAATCCCTTCAACTTTACATCGTTGTCTCAATTTTGAGGAAACGAGGGACATAATTTGATCCATGCTGATTAAGATCACCTTTCAAAAATCAGTCACATGCTATATCGTCCCACCATTACGTTCATTTGTACCTATCAAGGCATCTACTACTATATTTACTTCACCTACAATGGATCCACCAAAAATGCCACTACCTCTATTGCATCTAACCTTGCTATCCAACATCTAGTAAGCCATATATACCCACTACCCACATACCAACTATTGATCCCTTAAAAGGTTTTTCAATGCCTCACTGGGGTAATACCACCTATATAATATTGATACCTTCCTCACCCCACAAGAGTATGGGAATCTGCTATTTCAACACCCCAAATATGACATCCTCATCGGTGACATTTTCCTTATTTCCCTCCCCACCTTCGCACCAGTGACCTAACGTATGGGGACATGATATTTCCACCTTTAAACTCGAACCTCCATCCCAAACCCAACCATTTTTTTCCCTGACCTACACTCCCTCACTAACCGCCTCTTCACTCACACTTTCCTCCACCAATGCAGTGGAAAGGATTTGGCTAATTTTTATGAACAAGGCTGCCACATCATTTCTTGTACCTCTTGTAGACACAATGAATGTAGTGGCATTCGTTTTGATGCTCCACCTTCCAATAAGGTTCATGTCAAACTTATCCGGGACGAGAAATCTTCCCCCTCTCATTCACCCACATTACCATCTTCACCCATCAGAGTCCATAGATCCCAAATATTGATGATACGGAGTCTCCTCTGAGGTGTTCGGGATCCGGAAAAGCCCTCGGAGTATGTGTTAACATCCGCATGCCCCGCTTAGCCCCCGCCTTTGTTTTCCCCTTTTTCCCTCTTTCCTTGGCCTCTTGACCTTGGTGATGAAACCGCCGCCGCCTGCCTAGGGTGGCGGTCTCGTAACCGCCGCCTTGCAGCAGGCGGCGGTCTGTAACCGCCGCCCTGCTCGGGCGGCGGTCTGTGCGTTTTCGAACGCTCTTTTGCGCGACCGCGTGAAATATCACGTTTCACTGACTTTTCTTTGCCGACTTGAGCATGCATTAATGTTTTTGGTCCACAGAGCAGTGTTTTTCCTTTGTTTATTGTTTAGGAGTTCAATTTGGTTTTGGTTTTGAGAGTTGGAATTCTATAAATGCATGGTTTGTGTACATGCAAATGAAGTGCGATTTTGGTGAAGATTTTGGTGAAGAATTTGGTGAAGGTTTTGGTTGAAGCTTTTGGATTTTGAAGTTTGATCTTTGCTCTCATTCCCTCATTTTAGTGCTTTAGTTAGTTAGCTTGTTTAGAAGCCATAGCATAATTCATTTCATCTTTTGTTAATTGCTCATTTGTGTTGGTAAGCCACACAGACCCATCTTGTGCGGCGAGTCTTTGTTCATTTCATCAATCCGGTTAGAAGCTTGCCTCTGAATTCCTCTTTGCTGTAGATTTATTTTCATTGTGTCTTGGAGTTCTTAGTTCAATTCATTATATACCTAGTTAGCTTTATTCAGCTGTTGGTAAGCCACATATCCAACTTGTGCAAGCAGTGTCTTTATTTTATTTTGGGAATAGAATAGCTTAGGAAGCCATTAAAGTTGCAGGTTTTGCTCTTCGTATAGGATAGTTACAGGTTCTGGTCGCTTCATGTTGCATGACTCGCAGTAAAATCCCGCTAGGAATCGCATAAGCCAAGCTCTGTACTCTTGCGCTATCCCTCTCCTACTCGCATTCTCGATGTGCGATGCAGAGTTGTCCTTGTCCCAAAATCTACTCCTATCGGTGCTAGCATTACACGCTTTTACGGATCCAGTGAACACGAAAGAGCGAGAAGATCATGCTTGAGGGGCGAGATCATACACACACACCATCGGATTCGCCAGCATTACTGCGGAATCCAGGTTTTACATTTCAAAGTTCTAGTCAGATTCATATCAAATAGAGTAGTTAATCACTTTATTTCATTTCATTCTATTCTCGACATTGCGAGGAAGGTTGTGGGGATTGATAGTTTTTAGAAACTATGATTCCTCCTCACTTACGAGGTAGGATCGAGAATCTTGCTTAGATAGATTAGACAAAGCTTTTTTATTTAGAATAATTCTATAAATCGCACAGGCAAATAACCACACTCGGTTATCTTGTCTGTTTTTAATTATTGTTTAGTTATTATTTCTAGATACGCTTAAAATAGTTTGCTTTCCTTAAAATTGTTAGAATATTTCATAGAAAAATAAAAGTTATATGTAGTTAGATTTATTTCACTTAGTTAGAATTTGTTTCATCACAGTTAGATTGCATTTTGTTTCGTATGACAATCACGGGACCTCAAGAGCCCAGGGAATATATATTTGAGCCAATCGTGCCTCAACCAAACCTCGTCACAGCGATAGTTGACATAGACCAAAATCTCAGGATACAAGTATTCCGAACAACCACAGATTTACAACTGATCAGTTCACAGTTAAGAGGATTAAACATAGAAGACGACCAAGCACATACGTTTTGGTCAAGTCAGCCAAACTCTGATTACCTAGAAAACATCCACATGGTTGTAGAAGGGCTCGAAAGAGAACAAACATTCGGGTGCGATCCTCTAGTTCCATGCCAGGCCTTTGGAGACACCCTCGTAGATATAGATACCGAGCTTAAGAATCCAGGGTTGCGAGAACACGTAAGGTATTATGAGAAGATTGCACAACTATTGGTTCTAAACATAGAAGCTGAGAAAGCATACGATTACTGGATACTAGGGATTAGAACTTGATTTCGCGTATGACCATAACAGGACCGCAACAACCGAGAGTCTACGGTTGTGATCCCTGAATCCCCCTGACCCAGCGAGTCCACAAGTCGATTAGATATAGGCTTTAGCCTACGTATTTTGGTATTCAGGTCCACTCCACTTCCACCTATCATCATCGAACAACTGTCCTTACTAGATATAGCGGCTAACGAAGCTAGGGAATTCTGGACTAGGCCAGAAAATCGTCCATAGAATCGATTGTATTCATCATCCACTATATGACCTTATCAGGAGATATACACGAAACAATCCCAGGTCATTTTCCACGTATTCGCATGACCCATAGATCGAATCACGCGAGCTCGATATTGATTGGAGCCTTGACGAGTCATCCTCGTTGATCGATCTATCACACCAGTCCAAGTTAGAAGGGCCTTCTTTGCCTTAGATTCACAAATTCCACTAGTGCGTGTCGAAGACATTAGACTGCCTAACTAGTTTGTCTGCATATTCCATCCCCACCAGCTGTCTCGGCACGACCTCGGGAGGTCGGGTACGCGGAAGAGTTACTTGTTGATTCTCACGCTCGCCTGTCGCTTTTCGACGTACAAAATTGGTGAACCCAGACGTGAAACAAAAATTTTTCACCTTCTCTTTGAGAAGTTTCAAATCTCTCTCTGAGAAGTTTCATCCTTCATCCACCTTCGCTCCTTCCCATTATTCTGCGGGTATTCATATACCCCGAATATGTCGGGATTCGATGCATATGGCGAGACCCCTCTTGGGTCTTGAGGCATACTACGCCCAACCAGAATAGGGAATCATCACCCTCGCTCTCAGTATGGGGTGACAACTATTCGACTAATCAGTTGTCAACACAAACCCCAAGAATCAGATATAGTTCGTCTTTTCAAACTGAAGAGTTAGATCAACCCCTCGAACCCAACAAGCAGAGCCTTGGGTTCAAACAATATGAGCGTTACGGAGAATCTGGTTCATCTCCTCAAATGTTACTCAGACCACAAATTAGTAGGCAATCAGATCCATACCTGGTCTTAGATGATGGATAGTCAACACGTTATCCTAGGAGTGAACAACGCTCCCAGGGAATGTACCCATCTATAGGAGGTTTACAAATACAACCCGAAATCTCTTTTCAAGAAAATACCTCTATGCCCCTTTGCATACGGGAAATATGCAGGAGAAACTTGGCAAGATAGCGATCGGTTTATGACGAGGATATCATGTACCTTTACAACACCAAGGTATCTGACAAACGCCGCTCGGGAAAAGTACCAGTGACTTCACCAAATGAAGTCATTTCAGCGTTAGTAGAAAGAGTGAGAGGGTTAGAAGCGGCTCAAGCAAGTCAAAATTCTCCGTTCATACAAGCAGGAAGTTCGATCCTCCATACCACTGCGGTCGGGTAGATCTCCTTACGGGAGTAGGCACGTTAGGCATGCCTCCTCAATATCCACAGCAAATGCCAACAAGGCCTATCATCTCTAACACTACTCCTCCCGGTCTAGTGTCGAACAGTCCGTTCCTCGACAATACCCCGTCCTACTTAAACATATACTCTAAATCACCACAAGGAGATATGTTCTCCTCTCCCGGCATGTTTGCTCAGCGGGGACCTCCTATGCCCCTGCCCAGCGTACTGTTGCACCGTATCAACAACCTATCCCACCACCACTCCCTCACCAAACACCATCAATGGTCGAAAGCTATGCAATAGGGACGTATTCAGAATATCTAAAGGAACCCTTAGATTTCACCATACGAGCGTCATGCTTCAAGACCTCTCACTGATTTGCCTAAGTTCGAGGGTGAGGGAGATCAACGCACATATCAAAGCTTACGCTACAGCCATACGAGAATTACTCCCTTGGGATGGGGTTGTTGCTAAAATATTCCCCAAAACACTGGAGGGCATTGCTCTCGATTGGTATTATAGAATACCTGAGGCTTCCATACATTCATTTAAACAACTCATGTCACAGTTCATCAAAGCCTTCGACATGAACAAACTACTAAGAACAGGAATAGGGAATTCTTGCATATCAAACAAGAACACAATGAATCTATCGCTCATTTCATCCAGAGGTGGCGTACAGTTCTTTATTCATCAGCAAGTGCTCCAAACATGGATCAGATGGAACTATGTGATTTATTCCTTCATTCTCTCGGTGAGAGAAGTGAAGGAAGAAGTCAGAAGTTCCCACTAAGGACTTATGATGAAGTACTTGAGAGCGCTCTACGAATAGACCAGGCAGTAATAGATAGTGGTCGTAAGACGTATGGAGCAAACGGGAGGTTAATCACCTCCACTCAAAATACTACAACTACCACAAACGTCAATCAAGGACCCAAAATCCTTAACAAAAATCGTGGGGTAACAACGGATGGGGTAACCGACCAGCCCAAGAGGGTAAATGTTGTTAATACTCCATCACAAACAAACAACCAGCGAAACAACAACTTTACCCCAGCGGTCAATACAGTGGATTTTAACCATCCACAACAACAACAACAACAACGGTGAAATCCCATACAAGGGCCAAGCCAAAACTCATTTGGTTACCAAAACCAAAGTCAAAACCAAAAACAACAATTCCAAAACTTTGGTCCTAATAGGCAACAGTTTGATCGGAATTTTAGGCCACAATACACACCAAACCAACAAAACGGGAATTATAATCCCAATTCTTATTGTGGTTTCCATAAAATTCATGGTCACGACACTAGAACGTGTCGTGACTACAATAAATTTATGCAACGTTTGCCAGAAGAACAAAGACAGTTCTTCACAGACTTGTTTTTGGCAGATCCCGTCTCATCATCACCAAATACTCTCGCAGGGGCAGTTTCCCCCCAGAATGCTCCCCTTAAGATCTTTAATGATCCACTCCCAAATCATGACAGCAATAGGCTGAATCCACTGGAACAAGCAAGGTGCGATGGGAAAGCAATGATCATGAAGCTTCGACTTCATTAAATCCATCGGTTGCTCCACTGATTGGGAGCTCAGCAAGACCTAAGATAGTTAGTTTGGTAGAATTAGAGGCATTTGAACTACCTATCGAAGCTATAATGAGAACACGAGAGTATTTCTCTCAACCGAGCCCAAGTCATGCGAGGAGGCAGGATAAGAGTCGCAAATAGTTGAAAAACCCATCGGTGCCTATGATTTAATTAGTGACCTAACAAAGACCTTTTCACACATTTCATTTTTGGACTTACTAAAGAACTCTCCCCCTCACAGAGCTGCTCTTTTAGAAGCATTAGGTCTAGGCCATCTAATTAACATCACTCCACCTCCCGAAACACAAGTAAATCACGTAGATTTTGATATCCACCCTCCGGGGCAGCCGGACAAGGATGTCGAATTCATCTTCGAAATAAGTAAAATGCCCACAGAATCTTTGAGATCGCATGCGAGGTGATTGACCTTGCACTTACAAGTATGGGTTTATAATAACTATGTAAAACGTGCAATGGTTGATGATGGGGCTGCAGTTAACATAGTCCCTTTCTCTTTCCTCCAAAAACTTGGATATGGAGAAACAAACTGTTCCACTACACGAAATACCTTGAGAGGCTATGATAGCCTTAAAGCCACTTCGATAGGAACTATAATCTTGCCGGTCACCTTAGGGCCCAAAACCATCTTGGTGAGTTTTATATTATAGATCGGAAACTAACTATAATATGATCCTCGGCCGACCTTGGATACATCGAATGAAGGCAATCCCTTCACGCTATTTCAAGAAGTAAGATTCTTGCATCGGGAAAGGTATTTGTAGCAAAGGCGATCAAAACCTTTCGATTTGCACCTAGCTGATTTAAAGAAAAGACCAGGGGTGCACTCAGAATTTGAGCTGCCAACAAACCAACTTAATAAACCCTCTGACCCAAAGCCAGAGGAAAAGTTGATACCTACAACGGATCTTGAAACTACCAGCATAGCCAAAACAACTCCAACCCCTAAAGGTAAAACTAAAGAAACAGTATCATTAGGGACTACTGCGAAAATCGTTGAATTGATAGAACAAGATTCACCAATGTTCTTACCATTCGATTCAGTAGGCATAGGATTTTCCCTAGGTGTTGGTTCCTTACCGGCAGAGGATCTCTGTATGATAGAAGTAGAGTGTGCAAACGTGGCAGATGCCCCAACATCTACACTCCCGGCTAAGTATTGGACTCTCCATTTCGATGGAGCTAAATGTCGTTATGGAGCGGGGGCAGGTATAATTCTTACTTCGCCCGAGGAGAAGGTCCTCCCATTCTCATTTAAGTTAAACTTTGAATGCACAAACAATGGCGCTGAGTACGAAGCCCTCCTTCTTGGCCTCACCTTAGCCAGAAGGATTGGTATTGATAACATCAGAGTCTTGGGAGACTCGCAATTAGTAACAAACCAAGTTGTTGAAGTATATGAAACTAAAGCCGAACATTTACAACTCTACAAAAACGCTGTATTAGATTTAAGCAAGGCGTTTAACTTCATATCCATTGAAGCGATCCCGCGAGAGAAAAATCTTCTCGCTGATTCAATAGCAACCTCGGCATCACGTTTTACTCCAAGCAATGAGCTAGAAGATACTCACTTCACAGTATCCATTCGTGACGAACCATTAATAAAAACAATGACAAATCCTCTTTTAAGCGGAAGTGAATCTACCGTCCTAGACCATGTTGGAAATGATGCGGCTACTTTGGATTATTTAAATGCCTATGCAGCATTACATCTCTCTATCACATCTAGATTTATCCCCACTGATCCCACATTCGTCCTCCTACCGGAAATCCCCGTAACGGATCTTCCGTCACAAAGGGAACCTAACATATATGCAATAGAAAATGGGGATGATTTAGATTTACCTCCAGCACCACCTGAGTTCGAAGAGGGTAACGCCTCTTTAATCGAAGAAACAATCGATGTCAACATTGGGACAGAAGATGAACCAAGAATATTGAAACTAGGTTCTTCGTTGACACGGAAAAGTGGAAATACATACTCGGGTTCTCGAAAAGAACATCGGAAGGCGTTTGCATTTAATTACTGAGGAGATGACGGGAGTCGCACCCCACATTGCGGTACACAACCTCGTCACTAGATCGGATGCAAAGCCAATTAAACAAAAATCAAGACCCATGAAACCCAAAGTAGCTCTCATGGTAAAAGAGGAAGTAATAAAACTCCTTCGGGTAGGATTCATCAAGCCGATTGACTACTCCCCGATGGGTATCTAATATCGTTCCCGTTCAAGAAGAAGCGGAAAGATACGCATTTGCATAGATTTCGAGACATCAACAAAGCGTGTCCTAAAGGCGATTTCCCATTACCATCCATAGGCGTTATTGTTGATGCTGCAGCTGGTTTTGAACTCTTGTCTCTCATGGATGGATTCTCGGGATCTGATCAAATCAGAATATCGAGCAAGATCAAGCTAAAACCACGTTTATAACTCCTTGGGAACCTATTGCTATGTTGTCATGCCTTTCGGTCTTAAAACGCTTTGGTGCTACATACCCGGCGGGCTATGACTTATATATTTCACGATTTAATTCATAAAATCGTGGAATCTACGTAGATGACTTGTTGGCTAAGGCCAAGAAGCGTTGTGACCATCCCGAAGTACTCGCATCATTCTTTCACGTTTAATAGAATACGGAGTCACGCTAAATCCGAGAGAAATGCGTCTTTGGTGTAACGGGAGGAAAGCTCTAGGTTACATCATATCGTCACGAGGATCGATGTTGATCGACCAAAATTGGGCTGTCCTCGAAATGGTCCCACCTTGAGTGAATGCGGAATCGAGATCATTTCTCGGGAAAGCTAGGTGCAATCAGGAGATTCATCCGGACTTAAGCTTCATTATTCATCAATCAACAATTTACTCAAGAAAGACTATAGCATTGATTGGACAGAAGCTGCAGCGAAGCTTTCATGCGATTAAGCGTTTCTTCTTTATCACCACCTACGCTAATGCCACCTAAATTTGGATGCCGTTAATCCTATATTCGCGAGCTACCGATGTCTCGTTGGCTTTGTATGTTGTTGGCCCCGAGAGAAGGCGATGACAAGAGAGAGCGTGTGATTTATTTCATTAGCGAACAACTGCTCGACTATGAAACACGCTATACACAAGCGGAGCGAGAATGTCTTGCCATAGTCTTTCTACTACTAAGCGTCTAAGACATTACATCTTTGAATCAAGAAACAAAGGTCATGGTAAAGACGGACCATTTACGGACTTTTCTCACACAAGGTTCCTTATCCAAAAATTTGGGCGTTTTATAACCTTAATGGGAGAGTTCGAATTAACATTTGTAAATCAGAAGTCGGTTAAAGGACAAATCATCGTGGATTGGTTGGTAATGACCCATTAGACGGAGGCGATCTAGTAGATTTGGATTTTCCGGATGAATGCGTATACTACATCGAAACTCGACTGCTTATTTACGAGTGCCCTTGGTACCTTTGATATCATTAATTATATCATGGACCATACGTACCGGATGCGGTGACACATGCAACAAAGAAGGCGATTACGCATAATCGTAGCCAAATATGTCATTATAGAGCGGGTGCTCTATCGAAAAGCATTCGATGGAATGCTCTTAAGGTGTGTCGACACGAGAAGAGTCGAGAGGATTCTCCATGAATCCCACGGTATATGTGGAGGCCACTTCGGGTGGCCATGCCCCTTTGCTCGAAAAATACATCGAATGGGCTATTTACGGCCCACTCTAGAACATGACGCGATAGAGTTTTGCAGTGTCATAAGTGCCGAGAATTCTCTCATGAGATCCACATGCCGGCCTGAGCTCTCTGACCAATCGCTACTCCATGGCCCTTTTCTACATGGGGCCTAGACTTAATAGGAAATTCTCTCCCTCATCATGAGACAGGCCATAATTTTATAATCACGGCCCTTTGAATATTTTACCAAATGGGTGGAGGCCATGCCTCTTACTACTGTATGCACAGTTACGTAATCGCTAAGTTCATTTTAAATCAAATCATTTGCAGTACGGTATCCCACAAATCATTATCTCAGATAATGGAACTTCTTTCAAGAATGAAGAAGTTCGTGAACTATGCAACAAATTTAAAATAAGCCATCATACGGCTTCCTTGTATTATCCCAAGCCGATGGGGCGGTGAAGCAACAAACAAAAAAGCTTTGAAAGCCATTCTCCTTAAAGCGGTGAAAGAAAACAAGCGAGATTGGCATTTGAAGTTATATCCGGCCTTGTGGGCCCACCGAACCTCAATAAGAACACCAGCGGGAGCTTGACTCCTTTCTCGCTAGTATTTGGGCGAGCGGTTCTCCCGGCTTGAGGTCGAAATACCCAGTCTCGCATTTCACTACTGAGGATTACGGATGAAGGCGCTTACGAGAGAAGCACGTCTTTCCCAATTAGAAAGCCTAGATGAAATTAGGTTAGATGTTGAACAACGGCATAGAGCTTATGCTGACCGAATGTGCCGGCAGTATAACAAGAAGGTTTATGAACGCGATATATACGAAGGTGATCTAGTTCTAAGACTAGACAGCCGGATCGACAAGAAGACCGGCGAAGGAAGGAAATTCCGGCCCAAATGGTTGGGCCCATACCGAGTCACGAAGGACTATGGAAATGGTGCATACCTCTTATGCACGCTAGAAGGTGAGGTTTTGGCGAAGCAGTCAATTCCCTCCACCTCAAGCGTTTATGCATAAGCGGCTAGCACTACTATATAACTATCTACATTGCATTTCATATAGATTTAGGATCATTTTGTCCACTTGTTCTTACACAAATTGTGATCAAGGAATCTATTCTCAAAGTAATTCATTACAAACTCATGATGTTGTTGGCACAAAACTTTCTAATCATATCTCTCCATTTTCGCGATATCATCAATCACTTCAGAATCTTTTATCAAATAAAATCAAACATGACGAAGTCTTAACGGTAACCATACCAAGATCTGCAAGTTTGTTCTCGCTTTGATTTCTTCTTAGGATTGGTGTCTTGCCTATAGTGCATTACTAGAAGCTTCATGGTGTCACATCTATCCCATATACACATCTCTTTGGAAACAAGCATATCTTGACATTTTACTCAAAAAGACAAGTCAAAAGTGATTAAACAGAAAATTTTATTTTTACACATTTCCTTGCCCTACCTGACCTTCGGTGATGAGCTTGCGTCTCTTACTAGTGACGTAGGGTTGGGAAAGGATGGAAATGCCCTTACTCACCTATGCCTTGCCCACGGTGATAAACCCATGCTTCTTACTAGTAGCATGGGGCAAAGTGTAGGGGTCCTCTGCAAACAATGCAAGCGTTAAAGGTCATAAACAAACTATTCAAACTTTGAGTCAAAAACGAATGAATCAGATGTTCAAAATTCCAAGAGAGTTAAAAATCCTAAAAACCAGATTTTGTCTACTATGTGGCCATCTACGGGTCTAAGTCTGGATAAACCGCAAAGCAAGTTGCACCCAAAACTATGAAGTCATTCGGGTGGAGTAAGCTTGTAGTTTTCAATTTGGTTCCACCAAAGCTTCGTCTGTCTTTCATCACTATCGTTTCACCATATTTCATAAACTTGCGCCCTTCTTGGCTCTTGGTGATGAGCCCTCGCATCTTACTAGTTGCGTGGAGTTAGGAGTGGGGCAAGTTAATCTATTCATCATACTGGTTATTTTCATCACTTTGCCAAAACAAACATGAGGTATCCAAATTGCTCACAGAAGCTAAGATTTAAGATCACAATATATCTACAATATCATGTATCAGCATCATGAAACACAAAAAGAAAGCAAGCATTTGCATCATCTGTTCTCCATTGCATACATTCTAGAAAGCATATAAAACATACATCGTAGTATACACAAAGCAGTTGGAAATAGAAAGGACAAACGTGAGTGACAAGCTTTTGATCTAAAATCAATGCATATATATAAATAATCAATGTTTATATACAATGCCATCATGCTCTAGGCATGGTCAAAATGCTCAAAGAGCCCGTGATATACAAAAGAATCTATAGTACAAAATATACAGGGGCCAAGTCGCCTCTCAACCCCTACGCGACCCCTCCGAGGGTGCGCGCCCTCGCCTAGGACTCCGGCTACGCCGGCGCTCTGAATGCACGGAGGGCTCAGGGTCTCGAGGAGCAGCCGCGGTCTCGCCACGAGAATGGCTCCTCATAAGACGCTCGGCTGTCCTATAGCCTGCCAACTCTGTACGGAGAGTCGACACCATCCTGGCCACATGCCAAACGGGAGCGAAGACGTCAGTATGCCTACCCATTTGCTTTGAAGGCTCCCGGCATCTGAGATAGCTCCACACGGGTCTTATCCATAGGGATCATCAGAGAATCAGTGCATACCCTACGGATTAGATCCCGCCACTCGTCAACAGTCTCTGCAAAACAAAGAAGAAAAACGAATTAGAAGCTAGGCAAGAGACTAAAAGATACAATATCAAAACATAAGGAGAGATAGCAATTAAAAATCCTAAATTAAACAAACATTGAAAAGATGAGAGGATAACTTACTCGGATCACCGGGCCTCCAAGATGGGTCATTGGGGGCCGGCACCCTGCGGATGCTGCTGCCAGGCGAGGGCTGCTCTGTAGTAGGGCAACCATGTCGTCCCCATGGCCCGGACTCATCCTCTCCACCATGGCCCTGAGAGAGTGGCTCCTCTGAAGCTAGAGTCTCTCTCTCTGCACTCTGCTCGGCCCTCTCTGCCTGCAAAATATCCTGAGTGTCATGCCACTCAGGATCGCTATCATCCGTCTGCTCCTCCGACCCTCCCTCTGTAAGCTCCTCAGAATCGGAGTCGATATCTATAGGGTCATCGCTGCTATGAGCAGGACCCAGGCAATCTGAAGCAAAGGTGCCCGAGGCGCACCAGCTCTCCCTCTGGCCCGAACAATCCCCCTGGCTACAATAGGAATACCAGGAGTGACCACTGTCCAACCACGGCCTCTAGGCCCCCCTCTAGCCTCGCGGACTGATCTATAAACCGGTGCCACTGGAGGAAGCATGCCCACATATGGGAGGCCGAACTGCTGAGGAACCCTGCCGAAAGGATGTACCTCTACTCGTCCCACACGGTCAATAAGCTGCCCTGTGGTGGAGCAAGAGATCAGTGTAAGAGTCTCCTCTCCCCATATACCAGCCATAAGGTGAGTGCGGTGTCGCCTCCATATCTCTGCTTTGTGGTAAGGGAGGCAAGGCCAGGCTGGTGAGGTGCTCTAAGCTGACACATCGACCATCCAGCTGCCCTCACGGCCCCCGGGATCTGCCACCTCTACCCCTCTGCCATAAGGAATAAAATGCTCATACACCTGACTCATGAACTAGAGTCGGGTGGCTCGATGCTTGTCCACAAGACGGACCACCCTGTATAAGTCATGGTAGGTGGTCCCCAGAATATCTGCGCCCCAGGCATATATCCGGCCATGCCCCTCTATCTGTGCAATGATGGGGGCCCAGCAGTATAGTAAAGTATCCCCTCCCTTGTCCCCGATCAGCCTCGAGGCAAGGATCCCCATGATAGCCTGTCGAAATACGGGGATGGGCAAAGAAGGAATGGATCTAACTCTCACTCCCTTCTTCGGCCCCGTGGAGATGGCTGCATCCCCCATGTAACCTGCCCACTGTGCAATCTGTGCTCGGGACCCTGCTGTCTCCAGTGTGAGTCTCCTCCCGATGATCGGGACCCCCAGGATACGGTAAACATCCTCCAAAGTAATCGTCCACTCACCGCGGACCCCTGGCAGTCGGAAAGTGTTCCGATCTGCATCCCAATAAGAAAACAAGTCACAAAGGATGTGACTAGATGGTGCGACATGAGGCACGCGCGATATACGCAGTATGCCGGCCCTCTGCAATGTGTCCTCCTCATCTGGTGAGAGGGCATCCAATACCCCGGGCAACCAATCACACTCCCTCTCTCGACTCCATCTGATGTACTCCTCTCTCGCCTGCATACACCCAAAAACACACAAAACAGAGCAAGTTAGTATCTAATCAATGCCGAGAGAGTCGTAAAAACATATAGAAATGATAAAAATACAAGTGCAATGTCTAAAGCAAGCTCCTTTTGCTTTCTGTGCAAAACCGCCACCCTGAGCAGGGAGGCGGTTCTGTAACCGCCGCCTTTAAGCGGCGGCGGTCACGTCGCCGCCCAGCAGGCGGCGGTGCTGCCGCCTGCCGAGCGGCGGTCATGTCGAAAACCCGCGCGGGTTTTTAAACCTAAAAAGCCCAAAATGAGCAAAAAATGACCTTTTTAACTAAAAACAAAGCCTACCCAGTAGGCGCCCCCTAGGTGGACCTTTTGAACCTAACATTTTCAAAAATAACCCCCCCATTACAAAGAATTTGCCATTTCAAATTTGAAGGGGGAAAAATGCAAAATTAAAGAAACCCGACTGTGATCTCGCGGGGTGGCGTTCATGCGTGGGGGCATGATCATTTATCTCGCTCGGACGTTTTGACTCTATTCACGCAAGAAACCGTCACCAGTGGGTCCCAGAGCTCAAAATCAATCGAATCGACTCGCGCAAATGAATAGGAAAATGGGCCCACTTTCATATATATATCGTTCTGTTTCATTTTAAAATGGCTTTTTCGCAGGTTCGGAGCGCTGTTGGAGGTAAGTTTCTATCCCCGCACAAATGGTACGTTCTCTTTCCCTATTATTTTAGTGTTTGTTTTCCAAATTATTGTATCTATCTGCACTTGAGTTCTCTTTTCATTTTGCAGGTAGCGGGAATTTTGGAATGGCGTCATTTCAACACACGGACGTGTAAGGTATAACTTCTAACTCCCCATTTCGGGACGGCCATACTCGGACCCACCGTTTTACGCCTCTTCATGGCTAAAATGCTTCTCGAGGGCAATATACGTACCCAAAATTGTAAGTCTTGTCTTTGCGGAGCAGTGTAATAAGTGCCCTGATGATGATACTGAGTCTCCTCATGAGGTGTTCGGGATCGGAAAAGCCCTCGGAGTATGCGTTAACATCCGCATGCCCAGCTTAGCCCCCGCGCCCTTTGTTTTCCCCTTTTTTTCCCTCTTTCCTTGGCCTCTTGACCTTGGTGGAAACCGCCGCCCTGGTGGCGGTCTCGTGCGCCGCCACTGAGCAGGCGGCGGTCCTGCTGCCGCTGCCTGCTCGAGGCGGCGGTCTGTGCGTGTTTTCGAGAAGCATGCTCTTTTGGCCGCGACTCGCGTGAAATATCACGTTTCACCAGCTTTTCTTTGCCGACTTGAGCATGCATTAATGTTTTTGGTCCCCTGGAATAGTGTTTTTCCTTTGTTTATTGTTTAGGAGTTCAATTTGGTTTTGGTTTTTGAGAGTTGGAATTCCTATAAATGCATGGTTTGTGTACATGCAAATGGTCTGATTTTGGTGAAGATTTTGGTGAAGAATTTGGTCTGGAGTTTTGGTCTGAAGCTTGGCTGGATTTTGAAGTTTGATCTTTGCTCTCATTCCCTCATTTTAGTGCTTTAGTTAGTTAGCTTGCTTAGGATTGAGAAGCCATAGTTGAATTCACTTGCATCTTTTGTTAAGTATTGTTCAATTTGTTGGTAAGCCACGAGACCCATCTTGTGCGGGCGAGTCTTTGTCATTTCATCCAATCCAGTTAGAAGCTTGCCCCTGAATTCCTCTTTGCTGTAGATTTATTTTTACTGTGTCTTGGAGTTCTTAGTTCAATTCATTATATACCTGGTTAGCTTTATTCAGCTGTTGGTAAGCCACATATCCAACTTGTGCAAGCAGTGTCTTTATTTTGGAATAGAATAGCTTGGGAAGCCATTAAAGTTGCAGGTTTTGCTCTTCGTATAGGATAGTTGCAGGTTCTGGTCACTCCATGTTGCATGACTCGCAGTAAAATCCCGCTAGGAATCGCATAAGCCAAGCTCTGTACTCTTGCGCTATCCCTCTCCTACTCGCATTCTCATTCTCATGCATTACGAGTTGTCCTTGTCCCAAAATCTACTCCTATCGGTGCTAGCATTACACGCTTTTACGGATCCAGTGAACGAAAGAAGCGAGAAGATCATACCGAGGGCGAGATCACACACACCATCGGATTCGCCACTGTTCTGCGGAATCCAGGTTTTACATTTCAAAGTTCTAGTCAGATTCATATCAAATAGAGTAGTTAATCGCTTTATTTCATTTCATTCTATTCTCGACATTGCCAGGGAAGCTGTGGGGATTGATAGTTTCTGAGAAACTATGATTCACTCCTCACTTCTGAGGTAGGATCGAGAATCTTGCCGGTAGATTAGACAAACTGTTTTATTTAGAATAATTCTATAAATCGCACAGGCAAATAACCACACTCGGTTATCTTGTCTGTTTTAAATTATTGTTTAGCTATTATTTCTAGATACGCTTAAAATAGTTTGCTTTCCTTAAAATTGTTAGAATATTTCATAGAAAAATAAAAGTTATATGTAGTTAGATTTATTTCACTTAGTTAGAATTTGTTTCATCACAGTTAGATTGCATTTTGTTTCGTATGACAATCACGGGACCTCAAGAGCCCAGGGAATATATATTTGAGCCAATCGTGCCTCAACCAAACCTAGTCACAGTGATAGTTGACATAGACCAAAATCTCGGGATCAAGTATTCCAGAACAACCATGAGATTTACAAGTGATCGGTTCACGGTTAAGAGGATTAAACATAGAAGGCGACCAAGCACATACGTTTTGGTCAAGTCGGCCAAACTCTGATTACCTAGAAAACATCCACATGGTGTAGAAGGGCTCGAAAGAGAACAAACATTCGGGTGCGATCCTCTAGTTCCTGACCAGGACATTTGGAGACACCCTCGTAGATATAGATACCGGCTTAAGAATCCAGGTTGCGAGAACGTCTGTAAGGTATTCTGAGAAGATTGCACAACTGTTGGTTCTAAACATAGAAGAGAAAGCATACGATTCTTGGATCTAGGGATTAGAACTTGATTTCGCGTATGACCATAACGGGACCCACAACAACGAGAGTCTACGGTTGTGATCCACAGATCCCCAACCCAACGAGTCCACAGGTCAATCCGATATAGACGCTAGCCTACGTACTTTGGTATTCAGGTCCACTCCACTTCCACCTATCATCATCGAACAACTGTCCTTACTAGATATAGCGGCTAATGAAGCTAGGGAATTCTGGACTAGGCCAGAAAATCGTCCATAGAATCGATTGTATTCATCATCCACTATATGACCTTATCGGGAGATATACGAAACAATCCCAGGTCATTTTCCACGTATTCCGCAACCCATAGATCGAATCACGCCAGAGCTCGATATTGATTGGAGCCTTCGAGCAGTCATCCTCGACATTGATCGATCTATCACATTCGATCCAAGTTAGAAGGGCCTTCTTTGCCTTAGATTCGGGGACCAAATTCCACTAGTGCGTGTCGAAGACATTACCATTTGCCTAACTAGTTTGTCTGCATATTCCATCCCCACCATTTGTCTCGGCACGACCTCGGGAGGTCGGGTGCAGCGGAAGAGTTACTTGTTGATTCTCAGCTGCTATATATATCAGCGAGCCATGGCTTACATATTCCATGACATCATGTGTCGCATATTGGAAGATTATGTAGATGATTTTCTTACCAAGTATAAACATTGAAGCGAGCACCTTCTTGTCCTTAAACTCATCTTGACCATCTCATCAAGTATTGTGTTTGTCTTTAACCAAAGAAGTGTGTCTTTACGGTACTTTCTGGAAAACTCCTAGGTTTCATCATTTCTTTACGTGGCATAGAATTCGATCCTGCTAAAGTCAAGGCTATTCTAGAAATGCCTCCACCCACTAATCTCTATCAACTTTGAAGCCTACAAGGAAATTTACAATCCATTTGTCATTTTATCTTACATCTTTTTGACTGTTGTCAACCATTCCATCATCTTCTCAAGAAAGACGTGTCCTTCAAATGGGATGATGAATGTCATAAAGCCTTCGAATGGTTAAAACAATAACTCCTTCAACCACCAGTGCTCATTCCTCCTAAGGATGATCAGCCCTTTGATCTATAAAGTTCCGCCATCGACCATTCTCTAGGTGCCATGCTCACTCATCACGACGAGCAACACAGAGAGCAAGCATTTTATTACATAATCCGTACCCACTTGGAATATGAAACTAGATATACCCACAAAAAAACTTTGATTATCCTTGGTTTTTGTCACCACCAAACTCTGCCATTACGTACTCAATCACAAAACCTTTGTCATTATGAATATTGACCCATTACACTATATGTATGCCAAACCTTATCAACATCAATGTGCCACACATTGGCTTATGCTTCTGGCTGACCTCAACCTTGAATTCATTCATCAAAATTCCATCAAGGGCCAAGCTATTGCTGACCAATTGGCTGATGCACCTATTTCCAAGGATCAATCATCTAACTTCGACTTCCCAGACATGTTTATAGCTACCCTTTCCTGGAAGAACCCGCTTACCAAATAAAACTCTTCTTCAATGGCTCCAAGTGTCAATGTGGGGGTGGGGCTGGTGTTATCCTCATTCTACTTGATGGTGAACATATGCCTTTATCTTTAAAACTTTATTTTGATTATAAAAACAATATTGCTAAATACAAAGCACTCATGTTGGGTCTCGGATTGCTTGTGCCATTGATGTTAAGTCAATCAACATCTTTAGTGATTCTCGGTTGGTCATAAACCAAGTCAATGGTATATACCAATGTCGTAATGAGATAATTCAAAAGTATAAGCATCACATAGACATAATTTTGACCACCTTTGACCATTACGTACTTCAAACCACCCCACGTTCTACCAATAAATTTTCAAATACCATGGCCTGTTTGTCTTCTCAGATACCTACTTCTCATATTTGACTCTAAAATATTTTCACAATACAAAGGCTACAATCACCCTCTTATTTACCTCGTGAGGTCTACTCCATTGGATTTTTGCCCCTTACTCACGTGACCTTTAGTATAAGAAATATGCAGACTATCTTTCCCTCTCCATTTTTCCTGCTGATCTCACTCGTAATGGACAATGAGCCTTTCTTAAAAGTGTCTCCGTTATGTCATCATGGGTGGTCTTCTTTACAAGCACAGATTCAATGACATTCTCTTACGATGCCTTACAAGTTTTGAAATTCCCTACACCATTAAGGAAGTCCACGATGGAATTTTGGAGGTCACTTTAGTGGTTTAGTTATCACAAAGCGCATTCTTTGCCTAGGCTATTATTGGCCAACCCTAAACCATGACTATTGTGATTATGTCAAACATTACGTAAAATACCAACAATATGCTAATCTTCATCGCACACCTAGTCATGCCTTACAGGTCTCATGAGACCTTTGGCCTTTCTCTCAATAGGGTTTGGATCTTATTGGTGAGATCAACCCCCATTCTTCACAATGCCACCAATGGATCATAACTGCTACCGAATATTACACTAAATGGGTAGAAGCCATTCCCCTCATTTCTACTAAATCTGAGAGGATATTTGAATTCATAAACCATCACATCATTTGTCATTTTGGTGTTCCTCGCCGCATTATCATTGATAATGGAAATAAAGTCAAAAAAACCCCTATGCAAAATATGTGACACTTTTAGCATCAACTCAGTTTCTCATCACCTTATTACCCAAAACCAATGGGCAAGCTGAATCAACCAATAAAACGTTGAATAAAATTCTTATGAAGGTAGTACACGATACTAGGAAATATTGGCATACACACATTCCTTTCACCTTGTGGGCTTATCGTACTAGTATTCACTTTGCGACTACTTCTACCCCCTTTTCTCTAGTCTATGGTACTAAGGTTTTCTTACCTCTCGAAGTCTAGATTCCATCTCTCTGCATCTCACTACAAGATATGCTCAATGATGATGACTTTCACTAGGATCATTTGGTACAACTTGAGTTATTAGATGAGTGTCATCTAATGCTCTTGACCATCTCCAAATGTACCAAAAATGTATCAAATGTGCCTATGACAAACATGTTCATGAATGAACCTTTCAAGTCGGTGACCTTGTCCTGAAGGAAAATCAACATGTAACCAAAGAGGAGAAAAGTAAACGGGAAAAATTTCTCCTAATTGGCTTGGACCCTATATCATTATCCATGCCTATGGATCAAGTGCTTATCATTTGTCTTCACTCAAAGGTAATCTCGAACTTGAGCCCCTTAATACCTTACATCTTTGACCATTCTCTATTGTTAATATCAAGTCATTTATCACTTTAATCAGTTGATCGCTTATCCCTTGAGTATTTTTCACCTTCCAGATTACCCATTTTGAGGATCCATGACTAAACAAGAATCATGTGATTACCCATCACCTTTTAGCCTTGTCTTCAATATGAGTACCATGACTCTACTCATAGCATGATTCTCATGGATAATTTTTGTCTTCTTCAAGATGGAATCTTGTGGTCATCCATCACTCCAAACCACCCCTTTCCTATATAACTCCTAAGTACTATGGTTTTGTCATCCGAATAAGAACCTACTCTTCCTCTATAGTCTTGTCCATGACTTAAACGTCCAAAACAAAAATGGATGCAACTCCTTGAGTCAAACTTCTAGCAAAAGATGAATCCCTCAAAAGGGACATCTCTTCACTCTAACTCCACCACTATCAATAGATTTCTCCCTTGAAGGACAACTATATAAATTCATTACAAAAATATAATAAATATCCAGAAGCTTCCCGCATCAATCAGCTTCACAAAGACCTTAAGGAGATAATATACTCATCCCATATAGACTTCCCACATCTATCAGTCTATTAACAAAAACAAAAAAAAAAAACAAAAAGATGAAGGAAAAAGATGAAATTTTTGTCATGGACTTGCCTATTATGGATTTCGGGTTTCTTGTTCGAAAAACACCTTTGTCATACACCGAGTTATGCTCAACTTCCCATTCTCACCTCCTTGTGGTTTTAGCCTAATTTCCTCATTACTCGAGGAGTTGCCACAAACGCAACATTTCATGATTATGTGAATTTCTTCACCCTTAGAACGGTGCATTATGCAACCTTCAGGGTCTTTTTTTTTCATGAGCCTCTCTTAGGTATGATTGACCCATTAGGGTTCTTATCTAAGTAAGCGGCTCTTTTACCACCGCTTACCATTCACCTTCTCATTACTTATTGATTATCTTATAAAAGACCATATGCTCGACACCTATTTGTAAAAATCACTCAACCATGCCTACGACCTAAACTCAAATATGCCTATGACATATATTCACCCACACATAGATACCTATCAATCCATTGCCTTCCTTCATCACAATCTTCTCTAGCTTATGGGAGAACTACATCGGCTGAGGTCCCTTTTCACCAAGACTATGTAGGCATCACTTCGAGGGCATGGGGCCCTTAGAGGTTTGTTCAACCACTCTCTACCCTAACCAAATCCCCATTTCCCTTTCCTTTTCCTATTCACATTCTACCATAGTTAGTTTTCTTTCTATATCAATAACTGGAAATTAAACCACACGAGCAACAATTACTAAACATCTTCACCATCATAATTTACTCATTCATTTCATGAAATCTACCATTTTTGTAGCATAATCATAAATTTTCCTACAAATCATCTTAACATGATCCATACCATCACAAATTCCACACATTAATGAATTAGAAATTCAATCAACCACAAAACCTGACTCGATCCATGCCTAAACTAACATGACTCAATCCATGCCTAGGACCTGACTCCATCATGCCTAAACTAACCTAACTCAATCCATGCCTATGACCTAACTCCATCCATGCCTATGACCTGACTCTATCATGCCTAACTTACCTTGTTTCCATCACATATATAATATCATCATCGTATATATATATATATATATATATATATATATATATCAATATACAATGCCTCTAATACAAATGTCTCGGGATCATCAACGTGCGGCTGGTATCATATACCAAACATCATCGACATGCGAGCTGGTATCATATACAAAACATCATCGGCATGCGAGCTAGTATCATATACCAAACATCATCGGCACGCAGCGATTATCATATACAAAACATCATCGGCACATAAGCCAATATCATATACAAAAAATCATCGGCATGCAAGCGGTCCATGTCATAGATAATCCCTATACTATTGAAAATGACGGTATCCCTTGGCTTCTCCTCGGATCTCTGCATCGGTCTCCTACCATCCTCCTTTCAATACCTTTTACCCATTTTGACCCCACAATTATCTTTCCCACCACCTCGTGGCCCTTCCCCACACTTTTTTCACTTACCTGTAGCCCACATTACCTATACTTGTCCTTAATTGCATTTAGGGCCCTATTATTTTCCCCATACCTTGGTCTTCCCCAAAACCATACCTTATATTCCTTGACCCAAAACACTGTTAGTGACCTTTGAACCCATGCGCTCGTTGTACCTTGTGACGTGTGCCTTGTCATTTTCCTAATGACCTTACTTTGCCTATTGTCATGTCATTTATCCCAACCTTACCTTTGGTGTACCAGAACATACCTAAATGTTCCTGCACCTGACCTACATTGTGCTTCCGACCATATCCTATACCTTGGATACCAGAATCACATCACCTTGTTTGGATAAACCTATCAACCTTGGACGATGTAGAGTTTGCAAGCTCTTCAACCTAGAACCATGTCACAATTTATAATGTGTGTGTGCATTTGACTACCAATACCTTTTCCCCTGGCCCATTTACCTATTTTCCTATTTTTGACCTCTACCCTTTCCCACATTCACCCACATCTACACTCCTTTTCACCACATCCACCTTTTATCAAACCACTCACCACTTCCTTCTATCACCTCATCGGTTCCTAGTTTGAGGGGGGTTACCTTCACCCACACTTGGGGCAACCACATCTTATTTTTTTCAGTTTTGCTTACCAATACAAGCTACGTAACAAAAAGGGGCAAAATGTAGACACCAAAATTGGGTCACATTCCCCTTAGCCCTTGATCAGATAACCAACTTAAACATGGGCACCTAACCATGGCCCCCTTTCACCCCACATTAATAATTAATTTAATTATTTTAATTAAATTAAATACCCATCCTCACAATATCCATTATTTTATTACCTTAATTGACCTAATTTCCACCTCACCTAGACATCTCATCCACCACCTCACCCTAGACCTATTCTTGGCATGTTTCCATAACTAACAATAACTAAGTCTTACTTGCCTTAATGAGCTAAGATTTGGTCTAACCCTAAAATCAATCCCTAAAATCTCTCTAACCACATTCCCACCCATTAGAAGGGAAGCTTCCATTCTGATCCGCATGAGAACAAAACTAACTAGGCCCAAGAAATTAGAAAGATCTACCCATTTTAGTAAACCTAGGGAATCCCACCTTAACTGATTCTGGTCACCCCTAAACCAACACCAATCAACCCGTAACCATCTTCGGTTACCATTTATTCACCTAAGAAATATTTTTTTAGGTTGGTACATTCTAAGAGGAAGAAAATGAGAAGTGAGATGCATGCAAGGAGAACCAAAGTATTTTCTCACACACCGGACATACTTATAGTGCAAGACAGATCTAGAAGCATTGGCACTCACAATAACATTCCAGGAAGCGTCACTATTGCAACAAGCTCCATTCCATCAACTGATCATCACCACCACCTAGCCATTTGACCTGCAACATTGGTTAGTGTTTTATCATTAATCATTTTTGTTCCTATTCTATTCATAGATTTGTTATCACTTATGTTTCCATCTTTCTAAAAACACAAAACCTCATCCACCTATTTTTCATATCACCTATCCTGGCTCTTCCACCTCTCTGAATGTTCTCAGTATTCCCACAGACCTCGCCATCTCCTTCTTTAGCCCCATCTAACCTCACCTAAACTCTACAATAAGGTTTTCATTGAATTATTGTCACCCTACTATACCAACGTCTGGTTACCCATAACCGTCATCGGTCTCCCTTAACCATCATTGGTTATACCCAACCAACATCGGTCTCTATGTTTTATACCCTGCCAAAGAACATAGCCAAACAACCTCCTATCAGTTTACCTAAATAACCCAAAATCATATATTGATCTGTCCCAGTACCTTGAAAAACACCTCATCCTATAGATCCAACTATAGCCTATCCTATTGTGATTGGATTTTATTAGTGTACTTGAATGAGATACCTCAATCATATCAACTATAGTAGGAATTTACTTATTTCTCACATTAATTTGTTTTAAATAGTGGATTGACAGCCCATCTAGGAAGTATCACACTTCCCAAAACTAGCATATGCTAGGTAGTCCATTGTCATATATCATTTAACTTCTCTTTTGTGGTCTTGTTTTCTATTACAGGTAGTTTCTCCTAGCCAAAAGGAAGCTCTCACAATCAGCATTGGATCGATAAGTCTGAATGCTTGCATCAACCATCAACCAACCCATTTAACATGTTTTCCTCCTAGCCCTTACTCTTATTTGTTTCATCATTCAAAAATGTAAAGAAAATGGTGAAATAAAATGTCGAAATATATTTTGCGTAAGACCCATTGAAGTGTCATGGGGAAGGTAACTCTTTCGGGTTTTAATAGGACATCTTAGCTTGGACTTAGGAGCAAAATTGGATGTAGATTGAATGGGTGAATTGTGTGTTTTGGAATACAAATCAAATTTTGTCGAAGGTTTGTATTGATTGGATTCATATTTAGGTGAGCATGTACATTGGATGGGTAGATTATACATATTAGACAACAAATCAAATTGGATTTGGGGATAAGATTGTTTGTCTATAAATCTATCATTGCGAGATGTCATAGATGGAGGGATTGATCTTAAAATGATGTTGTGGCATTGGATTGTTGAAAAGAGGAAAGTATGAATGTTTTCGAGGATGAGCAAGGGATTGTCGAGGATGTTTTCCATGAGACTTAGAATTTAACCGAGAAGATTTACCTCTAGCGGGGATGATAATAATCTCAACCAAAGGATTTGATAGTGGTGGTGTTGTTATTAAGAGAGAAAATTTCCTAATCTAAGACAAGGATGTTAATGGAGAGATAGGTGTTTTTATGATGTTATTAATGATATCTATGTGAGATGTGGATTGTTTTGGTTTTGGCATGGAAAGAGTTAATTTTTAGAATACAAACCTTATTTATTTGATTTAGGTGGATGTGTTTGTTCAGTAGATGTTTCAAAGAGTATCTTAGATAGGGTTGTAGATCGAGAGGATTTGGTTTGTGTGATAGAAGGATTAGTTAAAGAACATTGGGATAAAACTAGTGATGTGGCCATGGGCGAGGATATAAGTACATATGTCAAGGTAGGTATAGGTCGATGAGTTGGTATGATAGATATAGGGGTAGGTGGGATAGATAGGGATGTAGGTGTATTTGAGATATTTGGAGATGTGGGTGATGTGATAGCGATGGAGTAGACATTATGGGTAGTGCTAAAAATGTAGGAGTATTTTCCAATGTAGAAGTAGGTGGGACTGGTTGTTTTATAAATGTTTCGAGGGGTAAGAATGATATTTTTCTAATGGATTTGATTTTAGAGGTGGGTTTGTAAAGGTATATGCGGTAGAAATGAGTTTAGCTGAGATGGTTATGAGTAATACGGTGTGTATTAATAGGTGTGTTTGTAGCGAGATGGGGGTGAAGGAGTATATGTGAGAGATGTAGGGATATGTTTGGATATCAATGGGGCTGAAATAGGTGCTAAGGATGAATCTAATGTGGTATATTGGGGTGTGCTTGAAGTGGAGGAAGTGGATTTATGGTGAAATTTTATGTGGATGTGATAAGGATAGGAGAAGGTGTATGTTCAACAACGATAGTGAAAGTTGATGTAGGTGTGACTGGTTTCACATAAGGAATGGGAATAATGTCCACTATAGGAACATGTAGGTTTGGTGATAAGATAATATCTTGATTGACGGTGTTAACGATGTAAGCATTTGATAGTTAAGATGTAAAGGGTGTGGCTTGATTTATTGGTGGTTGATTAGGTAAATTTTGAATAGTGGAGCTATCAATTTGGATATCTGCTTGATTTATGAGTTCTAGACATGATATTTGAAGGAACAACATCTATCAATGTCATGACCTTTGACTCAATGATATTTAAAATAGTGGGCTTTTTTATACCAAATAGGCTTTTGGATTGTGATTTTTCCACGAGTCATATGGGAGGAAGTTGGATGGAGTTTATAGTCATTAATTTTTCAAACATGGAGCTATATCATTCTCCCAAGGGGGTATAGTTGATTGTTGGTTAAGGGGCTCTTTGTTGAGGCCATGTGATGGACATAGATGGGGATGACGGTTTAATTACCATAGTGTTGGCCACACTTGAAATTTTCATTATGTGTGAATGGTTTAGTAGATTCAAATTTAGGTGTATCTCGATCGATTTTAAGATAACCTTGCTCAATGACATGGATTACAAGTTTGTGAGCCATCATGAAAGCTTCATCAAACATTTGGAATGATTGGATTTACAAAGTAGATGATATATGTTTTTACACATGAATGTGAGAACAGTTCGATGAGTTTGGTTTACGGGAGAGTGAAGGAAAGTTGGTTTATAACACCACGCCATCATGCGGTGAAGTTGGCAATGGACTCATCTTCGACTATCGGATCTTTGTATAAGCCAGCGATAATAGTTTTGCATGCGATATTAATTGAAAAGTGTTCTAAGAACATATGTGCAAGTTGGTTGAAAGAGAATATGGAATGTTGCGGGATATTGTTATACCAATCCAATGCGGGATTGGACACGGACATGAGGAAAGTGTGAAGATGTAGATCATGATCATGCGCAATAATACAACATGCATATTTAAATGCCAGGAGATGTTATTGGGGATCTTCCTTGTTTTTGAACTTAGTAAATGTAGGAATTTTCCAATGACAAGGTTATGGTTTGATTGGAACCGATGGATGAATCGGTTCATTCTAGATGTGTTCATAGGATAAGGTGTTCTTGGGTGCCAAGGTAACATTTTCTAAATTATCTAACCGATTCATTAAGGCATGAATTAGGTCACTTGATGTGTTGTTAGGTTGGGATTGGATTGGTTATGTGGTTTGAAAAGTAGTTTGATGAGCACTAATTTGTGGATAAGGTTGTGGATATGTGAGTGTTGGGTGAATTGTTTGGTAAGGTGGTTGATAAACTTGCGGGTGTGTAGGTGTGTGGGGAATTTTTTGGTAAGGATTACCATGTTTCATGGGTTGAGATTGTTGCATAGGGTGACTTTGAACAATAGTGACATGATGTGTTTGTTGAAGTTGGGTAGGTTGTTGTGGTAAATGATAAGTGGGGATATGGGTGTTAAAAGATTAAGACAGTTGGAGCATACGATGGGTAGGAATGTAAGTGTGAAGAGGTTGAGATGGCTGGATAGGCATATTAGTAATAGATGACATAGAATATTCAACATGAGATGTGGGTGAAATGCAATCAACCAATTGAGGAGATTAGGAGGATTGAGAGATCATAGGGGATTTTGGAGTAAGAAGTCATATGTGGGGTTAGGAGGAGGCACGAGTGTCTTTAGAGGAGTGGGAGATGGTGGTGTGGTTAGTTTAGGAAGATTAGCTTGAAAAAGGATGTGAGAGTTATTTTTAAGACGGGGATAATCGTGCATGGCATGGCTCTTAGGAAGCAAGGTCATGGAGACTAAAGGTTGAGTAAATGAAGGTTTAGTTTTGAGTTTAGAATCTTGTTGGGTGGGATAATTAGGAAAGGTAATGTCATTGGGTGGAGCATATTGCTATGTTGTTTCAATTTGAGAGAGAGTGACAATAGAAGTGAAATATAGAAACATATGTTTATGTATTCTATTGACAAACAAATCAAGAAACATATTTTTTATCATCATGATTAATTTCTATATGTAAAAGGAAAGTAAAACGGATAATGAAGGTGCCTAAAGAATAGAGGCCTAAGGCTGATTTCAATTAGATTTGGCTTGAGATATGTATGAGATAGTTTCTGTTGGTTGTTCAAGTCCCGATCGCCGGTGAACCAGTTAAAAGGATTATTTTGATGTATTGATTTTGTTTGTCAAGTTTTAGGTAGTGTGTGGTAAAATGTGTGATGCAGAGAGCTAAACCCCTATTTAAGCTATGTGACCAGGTAGGATGTAGAAAAGAAAGGTTCTTTTTAAGCCAAAATGAAATGTGACATTTGATCCAGACAATCACTCAGAAACGAAAATTACAATACGAGAGGAGGGAAAATAGAGAAGAACCACTAAAACCTTGAGAACGCTTTTCCTATTATTTGATTACATGTGATGATGACGTACTTGGAAGTGCCGATCGGTGGTTTGGAATGCTCGGGAACCCAAAAATGGCACCATTCATAATTACAGATGAGGTCGGTAAAAGTGGTGTGTTTTATGTTTTGCAAAATTATCTTTGACTATGTGATTTAATGGTTGTAAGGTCATAAATTTCACCTACAAAAGAAAATAAATATGATTAGCTACTATGGTTAAAATGACATAATTGTTAGAAAAAAAATTAGCTACATAAAGTACCTCTGTAGGAAATAAATATAAAAATAAAAATAATTAATCTAATGGATTAATAAAACATTATAATGGAACGTTCCTAATCAATTAGAGTAATTGTGAAAATAAATCGATAGACTAACTATAAACTATGAAATAGATGTATGAGATAAACTTATTAATTATGAAGGCATATGATACAAATTATTACGGATGAGGTGATATGAAATTATTAAATGAACTATGTTATAATAGGAAAACCTATAAACGACAAAAATATTAATGTGTGCATTTGGATTGTTATAAATAAAAATAACTATAAAAATGAATGATAAAATGACCGAATGTTGACTTTAGGAGGACAAGACAAAAAGTGGGTGGGGAGAATAGAATTTTAGGACAATAATATAGAGTTTGAGAGGACAAGATAGAAAGTGGGTGAAGAGAGGAGAATTTTAGGACAAGAATGTGGACTTTGAGGAAGAAAAAGACAAATTGAAGGGAAAATGCTAACCTAATGTCAAGAGCCACACCAACATAGACATTAGATGTGACTGTGAGTTTGATCAAAGAGATACCAAGAGAGAAAGATAAGTAAGATCAATCAAGGAAGCTAGTAGTATTAGTGATGGGTTGAATATTATTGTTTGTTCAAATATGTGAGTTGCAATGAGAGATTGGACTTCTATGGATTGTCTTCAAATATGGTCAATTATTTGAAAACCAAATTCAATTTCGATAATGCTTCAGTAGCTAAAGCCAACAGCAACTTGGGTGGAACATGTTCTATAACACCTCTGATTGGAGCTTTCGTGGCCTATTTTTATCTGGGGAGATATCATACAACTGTTATTTTCTCTATAGTGTATTTCATTGGAATGACATTATTGGCATTATCTACTACAGCACTCAACCCTGCTTGTGATGGAAAAGTAGTTGATTGTCACGCAACAACAAGCCAAATTGGTGTTTTGAAACTTAAATTTATCTTCTAATGTGATTGATTGTATATGAATTCACAGGTTTCTATGTTGTTATGAGTTACGACGTTACAATAGAAATTGTATTTGTTTTATTTTCTATATTTTACCCTTTCAAATTGCATTTCTATCTAAGGCGTAGGTGGAAGACACTACCACTGGGATTAATCCCATGATATTCCAACACTTTTTAATAAATTTATGTAATTACAATGAGAAATAAAGGAATCCCATTAAAAAATGATAGATCATGTTAGTGAAGTGATGCCACAATATATACATTGAGTAAATAATTGTAAACCAATAGCTATAAATAGACATTTTTTGTCACTACCCACAAAGTATTGTGTGAATTTGAAACCGACTTGGAAATAGTTGGATGCCACACTTTAAAATCTTGCAATTCTCCGTGGATATTTGTTTTGTCTATGTGAGATGTGAGAAACCACAGGCTCGGGGAGTGGAGAAGACATGTGAGAAGAGGGAAGGATCGGTGTTGGAAGGAAGGAAGATGGGTGGAGAGTGGAGTATGCCGAGATGATCAAGCGGGGTCGGGAGGTGAATTTGGTGAGGACAGTGGCTGATTTGGGTGTAGAGGACTCAATGGAAGAGGAGATGGGAGCTATGTAGCACAAAGGAGTGGAAAAATTTATGTAATGGCTTGGAGTGCTGGGGGGAACAGATTTGGGAATTGGGTAGAAGTATGTTGGGAGGTGGTGGATGAGAGATGGGATAGCTCGCGGTGGAAGGATGGTAACATGGTGAGACTTGGGTGAGAAGGAGGTGGTAGACGGGTTGAAGTCGAGAGGAGTGGAGAGAGGTGGTGGACGGGAGGAATGGAGATCGAGTGGGAAGTAGGGAGATGAAGGGGTCTGTGGGAGAAAGTGGTCAAGTTTGATGTGAAGAACTCAGGTGGTGTGTGGGGATGGTAGCTCGAGGAGATGGGAGCATGGGTCGGTGGGAGGATAGTAACTTGAGAAGAGAGTAGAGTAGGGAATGTGGAGGATAGGTCGGGTAGCTTGGAGGATGGTAATTTGGTGAGTTATGGGTGAGAGGGAGGTGGTGAGTCAGGGAGTGGATGAGGAGTGGTGTAGAGGTGGAAATGGCTCGGATGGAAGAAGTGCAAGTATGGCTCGGTCAAGAGAGGAGATGGGAGTTGGGTATAGGGTTAAATGGGGTGATAGGTAGGGGGTGGGTAATTTAGGATAATTAGGATTTTTTTAAATTTATTTATGTAATTAATATTAATAATATTATTATGATTAATAATAAAAATACACTCGATATGAATTTTAAATGGCCAAATAAAAAGCTGAATCAAAACCAGAAGTACTTACCTCCATGACAAACAAAACCACATAATGTAAAGACAACACCCCATAGAGGGAGATAATACTAAATTTTGTAAATAGGTGAGTCGGAAAAATGAAATATTTGCAAGAGATATCTCAAGTTACGATAGTTAGGAATAACTTTTATACTTATGACACCTATGCAAGATGAGTAAAGGAACAAAATAATGACCAGAACTAGGGTTTGGTCCCACCAAGTGTGCCAAATGTTGTACAAGAAACCGCGTTCTCACACGGTGAAAGCCAATATTGGAAGCCACCGGAAACTTTGAATGATGAAGTGCTTAGGACCTCAAATGAAAATGGAGATCTACGGGCGCAATGAAGATAAATGTGTGATAAAATAAGATAGATCTACAAAATTGGAACATATGGGATTAGATAAAAATATGCGGGGTTTACGGGAAATTACCGGTTCAAGAGGATGTTAACTCCTTAGAGCATGTCAAGCCTCGTGTCTAAGAAGATAACAATAGATTATAAAATACAAGATAAACCACTAACATGTAAGTTGAGGATGTCGAGTAGGTATTTACCTTAGCTCATGTTCACCTAGGTACTTTATTTACCTTTATTGTATTTATCCTCATCCACTTATTTGTGTGGATATTTATTTTGTCTTATTTAGATATTAGGAGATATTATCTAGTTGTTAGGTATAGTTCTTTCCTTGATCTATGGTTTTGACAGATCCTTGATGTCTAGTTCTCTCCTAAATCTATGGTCTTGACTAGTTCTTTTATGACTAGTTATTTCCTTGATTTATGGCTTGATCTACGACCTAGGTGGTTCTTATATTGTTATTCCTTGCCTATTTAAGAAAGGCCCATTCTCAATGTATTGCATTGAGTTCCATAATAATATATGATATTGCTGCTCATTTTTTTGCAAAGGTTTTATGTAAAGCTATTCGGGATTTACTTTCATCTTATTGATCGTGGTGTTTGATTAGCATCTTTGTTCTTGGTTTGGCACGATCTAGTTATCGTTTCTTTCATGGTATCGAGTGAGTGGAGATTGCTTTATTGACATCCATCTCGTAAGTTTTATTTTGCAAATAAATTATTTGTGTATTCTTATATTTGGGATTTGGTCATATTTATGGTCATATGAGGGCTTAAAGCTTGTGATTCCTACTAGTAGGTGCTTAATTTCAGCCCCCTTTAATTTTATTTGTGTGGTGAAGGTAACAACAATTTATTTTGTTTTAGTGGCAACTAAAATAAATAATGAGCAAAATATTTTAAAAACTTGTAACTTCTTATTGGTAACTCGGTTTTGAGTGCTATTTTTGCAAAAGTGCTTGTTTTTTCATGCTCTTTCCATTGGAGTTATTTATTTTGAGACTTGCACTATAATTATAAAGTGCCAAATATGGAGGAGTGTTGTAATCAATTGTGGATGTAATTTCGGTTGAGCGACATCCTAAATTTTTAGGAGTTGCAGTTTGTACCTATCATGGATTCTGAGAATGATATGCTTTTCTCTAAAGTATGTGGACTTCAAGAGGATATTGTAAAATTTGTGGAAGAAAATAGATCACTCAAGAAGTGAAATTCTCTTCTACAATCACTCATTCACGATAAGGATACAATAATACACTCCTTGCAGAACAAACTTGCTAGCCTACAACATCACCATCATATTGTGGACAACCATATCCATGCTCCTAGTCCACTTGTAATTGTTGCTCTTGTACCCACTGACATTGATCTGCCAGTCTTTGAGCCGGAACCTACTTTTGATGCTTCTAAACCTTTGAGGTTTGTTACTACATATTCTTCCCAATCTGTGCCTATTATAGTACCACATGTTGTGTATCCTACTTCTACTCAGTTGCATGGATTTTTTGGGAAGCATACCACTGCATTCAGTTCTCGCATGCTCCATTTTATGGGTCTCACTAGCAGAGTCATTGGCAGACATTCATAGGGTATTATTTCCTCTATTCCACATGTGAAGTGGAATTCTCGTCATGACATTGGTTTTCGAGAAGATACTTCATTGGGATCACACATTGACAGAGCTCCTTTTTTGTTCACTCGACTCTTTCTAAGGATCCTGAGCAACACATGAGTTCTACATCTTCACTCAGGCTTGAGAAACCTAAGATTTCAGTTGTCAAACATGATCAACCTAACACACATTTTGATGTTCTTTTGCATGCACCCATTGTGCATTTTGCACCAAGTCATATGCAGGCATCTTCTTCATCCATCCATGTTGATTTGGGGTGGATATCTGATCACTCATGGAGATGACATAGGAATTCATTGAGAGGACTCTATAGGCATGGCTCCTCCACCATTCAACCTCTTGCTCCACTTTCTATACCTTATGCATTGTGATGCTTCTTGTTTTGAGCATTTTTCTTTAGCAGGTGTAGTGTATCTCTCTTGTTTGTTGAGAGATTTTGTATCTGTATTTTTGACACTTTTGGCATGTTGATGTATCTCTTGTGGGGGATCTATTTTGGTGAAGTCCAGTGTTATTTTGTCAGTGTTTGAGTAGTTGATTTTGGGCAACTCATACAGATTTGTAGCATCACTCCACCCATTCAGCAGTATGGGAGGGTGTGGTGTTGATCATGCTTCTTCGAGTTTTGTGTCATTGCCTTATTACCTTGGCTTTTCTTGGATAATGACACTCTGGATTTTGTATCCTTGCCTTGTTGCTTTGGTTATTGTTCTTGGATCGTGGCACACCTATTTGCAGCACTTGATCGAATTATATTTGGTGTTTTTTTAACACTTTCGACATCACTCCGTTGACAGTCTTCTTGTATGGAGCTATTCTAGTGAATCCCAGTGTCAGTTATTTTTAGTTTTGTGATCAAGCAGTGGATTCAGACCATAGTGCACACCAAAATTCTTCAGCATTGTACGATTTTTTTGAGCCGAGCTTCTTGGGATGCCTTGGAGTAGGTCTTTACTCTCTTTACTTTGTTGTTACTAGTTTTGGGTACCTTGCGGTGTCCCTTTTTTCCCAATTATTGTACATGAGTACCTCATCAGGCCTAGTTGTGCGGACTCACACTATGGACATGCCACTTATATTTTAGCCCCTAGCTTCACTTGAGGGGGTGTTATAGTAGGTATTTACCTTAGCTCATGTTCACCTAGGTACTTTATTTACCTTTATTGTATTTATCCTCACCCACTAATGTGTGTGGATATTTATTTTATCTTATTTAGATATTAGGAGATATTATCTAGTTGTTAGGTATAATTATTTCCTTGATCTATGGTATTGACTAGATCCTTGATGTCTAGTTCTCTCCTAAATCTATGGTCTTGACTAGTTCTTTGATGACTAGTTATTTCCTTGATTTATGGCTTGATCTATGACCTTGACTGGTTCTTAGATTGTTATTCCTTGCCTATTTAAGCAAGGCCCATTCTCAATGTATTGCATTGAGTTCCATAATAATATATGATATTGTTGCTCATTTATTTGCAAAGGTTTTATGTAAAGCTATTATGGTGAATTGTTTTCATCTTATTGATCGTGGTGTTTGATTAGCATCTGTGTTCTTGGTTTGGCACGATCTAATTATCATTCCTTTTATATGAACAAAGTAACTTTGACGCTTTCTTGCTAGTATGTAGATGGTGTTATTGATCTGATCCAAACACAATGTGCAACGAGATCCATGCTACGTGAAATAACAAATCATGAGAATAATATGGTGGGGATTATAGTGTCGTTATAATGACATCATGAGGACGTAATGATAAAAAAGAATCTTAGAATTCAAAACACCATTTTCCTAAATTTTCTAACTTAAATTTCCAAGGGGGAAAGCCCATATTTATAGCCTAATGGTGAGGTTAGACTGCGGGTTAACGAGTAACCGGGGTTGGGTAGAGTAACATGAGTTAAGAGGTATGATGTGATCACGTGGGGCCCACGGTTTGACTTATTAGATGGAGTGGGGAGCATGATTGACATGGTAGGTGAGATAAAATATTCCATCTTTTGAATTTAAGAAAGGGGTGTTAGATGGGTATATTAATACCCATGGATTGAATAATTTGTGAGAGATGTAAAAATCTAATTATCAAATGGGTCCACATTGAACCCATTTGATAATAAATTAAATTTGGGTGAGTAAATGGATGAGATTTACTTAAATTTAATAAAAAGAAAAGTGAGAGTAAGATTTGAATGAATGTGAGATGAAGAAGGGGCATTATACCAAAAAAAAATTTAAAGGTTATATGCTTGGAATGGCCTAACTTGACTTCGGGTTATCCTTGGTTTTAGTTAATGACTTGAATAGGTTGCTGTTTGGATGATAGGGAGGTTTATTAGGTTGGAACCGAGGCTGATAAGGTCTATAATTTTGATCTTACTACCTCTTAAGAGTTACCAACCCATTTCCTAAGTTTTGCAATTGTTTCATAACCTCTTGGAGTTCCTTTGAAGGACTAGAAGAAGAAGTGGAAGATTTATTTGAAATCTGATTTCTCGGAGAGCGAGGGATGAGAGATATTGTAGGCATTTGATTAGGATTAAGATTCCCCATATCTAGATAGAGAGGAATGGGTGGCCTAGGTGCGTGTTTACCGGCTTGAATTAGGAAATTCTCAGCTCTAATAGCTATGGCATAAGTGTGCAGTAGGGTTATTCTCCCCATAGATTGTATCATAATAGATATCTTAGAATTTAGAGCTTTAAGAAAATAGAGAAATGCACCTTTAGCTATTATTCTAACCACAATTGGGATCCTTTCCCATGTTCTTTGGAATCTAGAATTGAATTTTGTCATCTGCTCGGTGGGTGCCCTTTTTATTGTAGTCATCTACTACCAAAGGGATAAGTTACAATCCCTCTCCCCAAAATGACCACGAGAGCTATGCAGAATTGACCCCAATTGCAATCGATCCTGCTCCCAATCCTATGAACCATTGTAATGATTTTCCTTTCAAATAATAAGCCAACAACTTGACCACAACATCCATCTCGAAATCTCATGTATGGCACATGAAATTTACAATGTCTTGAATGTGTTTGATGGGAGTTATGTGATTTTCTCTAGTGAAGTATGGGATATTTTCTAATGCTGCTATCGAGGACCGGATTTTGTGAATTAAGGGTACGTGGATTACTGCCTATGAAATTTTCATATGGGTTTTGGGGTGGCTGATTTGGTGGTTATAAATGAGTCATCTGAGTGGCACGAGAAACCTATTCGATTGAAGAAAATGGTATGCTTGGTGGAGGTGTGGATAATGTTTTATTTGGTGGAGATGAAGACCTTTGAGTTCTTATTCCCTTTCTTTCTCTATCTCGGGATAAGTGTAGATAGAAAATATCCCCTCTTCTCTTGTTCTTGACCTTCTTTGGATCATTCTCATGAACTTGATAAAATTGGGCCATTGATACTACTAGATTTTAGTGACGAAGTCACCGGATGTGTTGTTGTAAAACCTCCAAGGACTAAAATTTCACCAAGACACACACTGAATCTTGATAAAAATGAAAATATTGACTTCATCCCACTAGGCGTGCCAAAATTATTATGTCGGAAAAGTAGCACCCTAGGATTTTCACATTACAAAACCCTACTTTTGACTAACATGGGATTATCTCAAGGTGTGGGACCTTTGTGATTGAGACAAACCTCCAGAGAAGGTTGGTTTCTGACTTATCCCAATGTTGATCTACTCCTAAACTACCAATTCCAAGGGACCAAAGGAAGAGAAATGCATAAATGCAAATCCTAAACTAAGGGAGGCGATAGCACCAAAACAAGACTAGAAAACTTCCTAGTGATTAAAAGTAGAGGGAAATGGGGAAGAAGAGGGTAGATAAAATGCCACAGTCCCAAAACACATTCAAACCTCCAATCTCATGGAGCACAACAAATTTAAGCCCTGTAAAGGAACATAATATGCACAATATACCTAAAAAATATAATAGAAGGAAAGAAATGCAATATAAATCAAGCTAGGGCAAGAAGAGCCACAAAACACTAATTTTATTGCTTAAAATGATGCACAATCCATTACAATATAGGCACAAGGCAAGAATCCTTCACAAAATGCATAAATTTGAGGCATGCAACTCATAAAAGTGTTGGAACAATTTTGGTAGAGTTCCTTTACAATTCAAAATTCTCTCCCCCTTTCAAATGAGGGGAATTTACATATATATAGAGAAAAGGAGCTACCAACCAACATCCTTCATTAAATGTCTATACATAGGTATGGGCAACCATGATGGTTCACTTTTCAATGGTACTTTTCTTGGCGAACAGGGGTGTCATACCTCATTAAACTAGATGTTGATCTACCTTCTATGATTTCATTAATGTCTAGACGTATCTCGAAACTATTTTTTTGTCACTCGACTGAAACCACTAGCTGACACACGACAAGAAGGGAAGAGTCGTGACCAACAAGGAAAAAAATTTCACATGACAAGAAGAAATGTTGTCACATGACAGCGAGGGAGGTTGATGTGTGACAGCAAAAGTAGGTTAACGTGCGACAAGAGGTGATGTTGACACCGACGGCGAGAGGACATCGGTGATGTGGAATAGAATGACATGCGAGGAGGGGATATTATCGCACGACAATAAGGTATGTTGTAGCGTGTCAAGAAGAAACGGTTGACACATGACAGAAGGAAGCACTTGATGCGCATTAGGAAAAAATAGTTGACACGTGACATGAGGAAGTAGTTGACATGCATCGACAAGGTGTGGTGAATGTGTGACGGGAAGAAGTGGTTGACATACATCAAGAAGGTGTGATTTTTGAGTAATTGACGGGAGCAAGTAGCGGTTTATGTGCATCAACAAGGTTTGGTTGACGTGTGATAGGAGGAAGCATTTTATGTGTGTCAATAAGGTGTGGTTGACACAAGACAGGAGGAAGCGATTGACGCACGTCAACAAGGTGTGGTTGATGCACGATAGGAGGAAGTAGTTTACATGCACCAACAAGGTGTGGTTGACACATGATAGAAGGAAGTAGTTGGCGTGCACCAAAAAGGTGTGGTTGATGCACGGCAGGAGGAAGCGATTGACATGTATCAATAAGGTGTTGTTGATGAATGACAGGAGATGATAATCCATATATTTTCCAGCTTGACCATTAATGAAAATCCTGCTCCAAACCTTCACCGTGACAAGCAATCTCACCATGAGATACCTTGTAAACTATTTCTATTAACTATTAATGCCTAGACCTGTAGGTTGATCCATTTGCAAGGGAGTGCAAAAATGGATAACATTTCCTACTAAATATCTTCATCAAGAAACTCCTCATGAAGTTTGGACAAAGCAAAAACTAGATATTTCTCACTTAAGAATATTTAGTAGTCCTACTTCTATCTTCATTCCAAAATCCAAAAGGAAGAAGCTTGATCCAACCTATTTTTCTTGTATTTTTGTTGGCTATGGCTGTAAAACTAAAGGATTGAGATTTTATGATCCATTCAAGCATGACATTGTTGAAAAGAAATGTTAAAGTCTTAGAAAAAAATTTCTCTGATGATCCTCATGAACCCTCCTCTATTGCTTTAGAGATAGATCCTGATAATTCTTCTCCCATGGAAATAAAAGTTCAAGAGGTTGATCATTCTGATCTAGATATGATGGAGATTGAGGGGGAGTCATCTCAAAATTTCTTGCAACCTAAGATTCCTAAATGGGCTCAAAGTCTTGTTCAAAACTCTCAACCTGATAATCTTATAAAGCTAACTAGAAGTCAGCATAGATATTATTCCTTGATGACCCTTTATAAGGTAGAACCAAAATCCTTTGAAGAATCATCTCAAGATGATAGATGACTTCAAGCTATGAAGGATGAATACAATTCTTTAATCAAAAATGAAACATGGGAACTAATCCCTCCTAAAAAATAATTGTAAGATCTAAATGGTTGTTCAAAATCAAATATAACTCTCTAGGAGATATTGACAAGTTCAAGGAAAGGATGGTAGCTCGTGGTTTCACTCAAAAACCTAGTATAGCCTATTTTGAGACCTTTTCTCCTGTTGCTAAGATGAGCACTGTGAGATTTCTTCTTGCATTAGCTGCCTAATATGGTTGGGAGATTCACCAAATGGATGTTAAAAATGTTTTCTTAAATGGTGACTTAAAAGAAGAAATCTATATGAGTCAGCCTAAAGGTTTTGAAGAACCTGGTAAAAAACTTTATGTTTGTAATCTTAAAAATTATTTTTATGATCGTAAGAAAGTTCCTTGATCTTGGTATGCTAAAATTAATAAGTTCTTTTAGGAGCTTGGGTTTTCTAATTGTTATTCTGATAATGATTTATTTTTTAAGTTTGATAACAATCATATTACCGTTACTTTTTTCTATGTTGATGATATTTTGAATATTAGAAGTGATAGAAATCTAAATGTTAGAATCAAATAAAATTTAAAACATCATTTTGAAATGACTGATTTAGGTTTATTAAATCATTTTCTTAGCATGATTATATTTCAAGATCATAAGTCTATTGTTACATCTCAATATTAGTATGCTATGAATTTTCTTAGAATATTTAACATGATTGACTATGTTTTTTTCCATTCTTATTTAATTTGGTGTTAAGTTAGACCCTAAACTAGCTTGTGCTAAATTTGATCCTACTCTGTATAGGTAGCTAGTTGGTAGTCTAATTTATTTGACCATTACTAGACCTGATATTTCTTATGCAGTAGGAGTAGTTTCAATATTTATGAAAGAACCTTATGAGGTTCATTGGAAAATGGAAAAGATAATTTTTAAATATATTAAAGGAACAATCAATTATGGTATTTGTTATTCTTCTTTTAATGATTCATAATTATTTGGTAACTTTGATTCTGATCATGTTGGTGATGCTGCAGATAGAAAGTATACTTCTAGATATCTTTTCAAGTTGGGTGCGAAGCCATCACATTGAGTAGCAAGAAGCAACAAACAATATCTATATCTTCTCGTGGCAGAATATAGAAGTGTTATGGAAGTTGTCAAAGATGCTATGTGGTTGAAAAGATTGTTGGATGAGCTATACATGGGCATAAAAGGTAGCACTACTCATCTATGTGATAGTTAGAGTTTCATTTCTCTTGCAAAGAATCCAGTTCAAAGCATCAAAGTACCAAGCATATTGAATTTCATATGCATTTTATTCAAGAAAAATTCCTAAATGGTGATATTGATCTCAATTTCTATTCTCTATTGAAGATCAAGTTGTAGATATCTTCACCAAGATTTTGTGTGTTGTTAATTTTTTCAAGTTTTGTGCCTTGTTCAAGATATCGGTATTACCATTGAGGAGGAGTGTGCATGAAAATTCCACCTCTTAATGGTTTTGTAAACTTCCAATACTTCCTCCACTTTGTAATAAGTAAATGTGTCACTCTATGTGAAGTTACTTGTAAATCCCAGCGAAGCTTTAGTTGTGGGTATGCCTTAATTTATAAAAGGCTCCATAATATGATGTAAGTCTTCATAAGTAAAGCACTTTTTCTTAAGAATTTTTGTATGGGAAGATCAATTGATCTCCCTTGTTTGCATGTTATCCTGAATCATTGTTGTTGATTCAAGGATCTGTAAATCCTTTTGTAGAAAAAGGTTAAATTGGCATGTCTGTTTTTTGTTTTCCCCACTTAACATTAAGGGGGAGTGTTGGGGTGTTAATGTCAAGTGGGGATAGCCACTTAGACAACCTTGTCTTAAAGATTATTTTTAATAATCTTATTTGGTCTTCAAAACTTTGAAAAGAGTGAAGTGGTATAACTGCTCACCCATCCTATATAAATAGGATGATCCCTCATGGGATTGGACTACTTGGTAATCTATCTTTTTCTAATGTTTTTCATAGACCGATTGATCTATACTTAGCTACTTATGCAAGTTGTTATATAGTGAGACATAAGTTTTTTATTGTTATGAGACCGAGGAGCGAAGTGGAAGTGTTGGGTTAAAATGATAAATTATTAATATAAGACAGTGCTTTTTAGTGGATTTTTTTCCCTACGGGTTTCTCCACTTAAATCTGGTGTCTCTTATCTCATTTACTTTCAGCTATTGATATTTGTTTTCATTCATATGTTAACTATTATATGCATTTGTAAAACATCGATTAAAATTTCTGCACATTATAATCTATAATCCTCAACTATTAATATGTGGATCTATAATTCTTCAATTATATCTTCATGCATTAGTTCTAACGGTTCCATGGTCGAATTCTATAAAAATCATATTTTCCTTGTGCCCATATAGGATTCAACTATATCTTTATTTTACTGAGGTTTTAGTTATGGTAGTTTGTAATAACCTTTATATGCATGCCCAACATAGAAACCTATTCTATTTTCAACAATTTATAAAATAAGTTCCACTCCTTGGTCTAGGAAAGAATTAGATCATAAGTGATTAGTTCTGGAAATGGAAACACCTCTAGTTTAGTAGAAATTAAATAGAGACCATCTATTTTTATTTCCCTTATGTCTTGGGACCTTAGGGATTTATCTATTGAGATACCCTTTTCATCTATGACATCTACATCAAGACTTTCATTTTGGACTATGGAAAAAATAGTTGAGTAATGATTATATTCATGATTATAGGAATTTAAATCAAACATAGTATCTCTCATTACTATGGTCTCTTCATAGGAATATAAATAAGCATCTATGTTCCATGGTGTCGGTTCCCCTCCCATGATGATAGATTACAGGTCCAAGAATGTTTCATATACCATCAACAAAAATAGATATTAGGCCAAAGGACATACTTGGGTTTATAGAAACACTCTTATATCTTTTACTCTGCATATTTAGTTAGATTAAAAACTCAGTTGACAAATCAATGTAATAATTGTTGATCCTAGCGATCACTAAGGTTATCCACAACAAAATATTTAGAGTTTATCAGTTGTTACACATCATTCACTAGAAAATATTAGTGCAATGAGAAAGTTGTGGTAATACATGCAATCTTGAGGGGTCAAGACATACATAGTTTTGATTCTATCGGTTGTTAATCTCATCACCAAGGAAATATTTAGAGCTTAGCGGCTGCTAGGAATCATTCAAAGGAAAACTATTATGTAACTAAAAAAGTCCATAAATACATGCAATCTTAACATGTTAACACATATGTAGTTATGATCCTATTGGTCACTAAGCTCAACCATAATGAAATATTTAGAGCTTAGTGGTCTCTAGGCATCATTCACAAGAAAACTATTATTGCACTGAGAAAAGTGGAGCAATACATGCACTCTTGAGGTCAAGACATACATAGTTCTAATCCTGGAGTCTAAAGCTTAGTCACACTTTGAAATATTTAAATCTTGGTTGTTTCTAGGAATCCTTCACAAGATAATGATTATTTCATTGAGAAAAGTGTTGCACTACATGCACTACAATTTCTTGTTATTTTTAAAACATTTTACTTTTTAATTCTCTTTTTTTTTTGCAGCTTGGTAGATTGAATATAGTGTTCTACTAAAAATCATTTTAAATGATCTTAGTGGTCCCTAGAAATTTTCAAATATAAAATCTAATGTGAAATATGTGCAAAGGATCGTAGAGGGTATCAAATACAAATTTTGATCTTAGCAATCATTGGGTAATGCCTATTTGGATAAACATCAACAACAACTCTCTATTGAGGCATATCTTGAATGGCCTTCAAGATAATAATATAGAGCCAAAGGATGCACTGAAGTTTACAACACGAATCTTATGCCTCTTGGTCTAAATATTTGGTTAAAATAACAAATCAATGCAATATATTTTGAGCTTAGTGATCACTAAGATCGTCCTCTACAAAATATTTAGAGCTTAGTGTTTGTTATGCATCATTTCTTGGATATCTATTATTACATGAGAAAATTTATGTAATACATGTTTTCTTAAGGGGTCAAGCTTTACGTAGCTCTGATTAGTTTGTATCTGATATTTATATACTTCTCTTAAATTATTTATAATTTTATCATATTGGTTGGACTATCCTTGTGAAGCCAAGTATTGCACTACATACCCTCGAGAGGGATCAATCCTTATGTAGTTCTCATTATATATATATATATATATATATATATGTGTGTGTATGTGTGTGTGTGTGTGTGTGTGTGTGTGTGTGTGTGTGTGTGTGTGTGTGTGTCTATAAACACATACTTTTATTGATATATGTAGATAAAAATATAATGAGTTTATTTAGAGCTTAGTGGATGTTGGGTCCTCTTAGACTCATAAATGGAAAGTGTACAACATTCATTGTTATTCATTATTAGTTATTGAAAGGAATGTCTTAGTGAGTGCTAAGATTCATTACTATGATTTTTTAGTCAACCTTTGTATTCAAAATAAGAAACAATGTGAACTATGTGTGTAGCAGAAATTTCGTAGTCCACATGATTATATGGCTTAGATGTATTATATGGAAAAAATATAAAGATTTTATTTAGATATTATTTACATTTAGGGTTCTCCCTAAAATTTAAATAGACAACATAATAATTTAATTAAGGAATGGCTTAACAACCACTAGGTAATTTGATTATAGTGTTGAATAACCAATCATAGTAGAGGAGATTAGCGGTCGCTAGGAATTTTATTATATAAAACCTGATGTGAAATATGTGTGTTGTGGACATTTGGCATTCTATAGGATTATATGTCTTTTACAAATCAAAGTAAGAAATTTAGAGATTAGCGGTCACTAGGAAATGCCGGAGAATATATAAAATACACATTTTAAGGATAATGTTTTCCGTAAGCATAATTTCATCCTACGATAACGTACCTATAACTATGGATAAATGAAGTCTCAAAGGTCATGGATGCCTCTACATAGTCCGGAAAAACCTTAAATATTAATAAAGCTCGAGGGTATATTGCAACATCATGATTATCAACTCATGATGTGGATGAGTACCCTAGGAACTTTGTTATTCACAACATTCTTTTTTCCTATGAGTATTTCTTCTTGGCATATTGTGAAGGGATTTATTTTTTATGCATACGTCTCTTTCTTAGTAGTGAAGGTGATCTTGAATTGTAACTCCTATTTGACCATTACAATTTTATAACTAGAGAAATTGTCACGAAGATAAAACCTATTTGATCTTTGATATTTTATTTGTATCATTTTATCCATATAAAACATGGTATAATGAGTTTCCATAAAAACACACTCTTTATATCATTAATATGAACATATAGACTTTGAACCCTTTGTATAATCTCCTTTGTCATCATATATATGTATTCCCAAGATATTAAATCTCACAATTTCCTTACACTTCCACCTCCCAATAAAAAAACAAAAAACAATTTAATCAATTCCCTTGCAAGGTAATTTTGTAGGCTCTTATCAAGATATTTAGTAAAGAAATTTCATCACATTTATTAAAGTCGATTAAGCAAAATCAACCTTGTCATCTTATAATTTTTAGTGTCAATATATCATTACTTTATTTAACTAAAACACCCACAACCTACAAATTTAGTATGTAGTATTTATGTGTCTTTTAGAACTATCTACTCGGTGATAAAATCAATCCTAAAAATCATGTTTATCAAGTAAACACTAAGTTCTCAAATCATAGGTTTATACTTCTCTAATTCATTGTATTGCTAATATGAACCTACACAGACTGAACCCTTTGTATTTTCTCCATGGCCATCACATATATGTTTTCATAAAATTTTATTTCCCATAATTTCCTTATGCTTCAACATCCCACTAAAAACAAGAAAAAATTACTTGTCTTAGTTCACTTACCTCATTCTGCATGCATGGTAATGGTCTTCTTCAGGCTCTTAATATCATATTTACTAAGGAAATTTTCTCAAGTTTCCTACAACCTCATTAAGAAAAATAAGACCATGTCATCCTCGACTTATTACTATCAATATTTCATTACTTTATTTTACTAAAACACCCACAATCTATGAAGGATACAAGAACACAACCATTTCATTCTTCATAATGAAACATTACTAAGCATTCATTCATTCAAGGATCTGCATAGTATGAGTTTCCATGATCCTCCTACAAGATCTTCTGAGCCACACTTGTGAAATCCTAAAGGAAGGAATGTGAAATATATCATTTACATTAGTAGTATCCTATCAGATGTATCCCCTTTGTTTCCCAATGAATGCATTATGTCATAAGATTAGGATATGCACTTTCATAAGATTAGGATAACACATGTACAATATATAATTAATTCAGTCTTCACTAAGGTATTGAAAACCCTTACCTCGATCTACTGATTGTGGGATAAAAACCCTCTCATCTTTCATCAAATAAGAATGGAATACTTAAAAATTACTCTTCTATTCTCTTCACTATATTTAAATTATTCCCAACTTTAGACTCGGATAGTAACACTTTGATATTTGGGATTAATATTCCTTTTTTAGTGATAACCTCTACTAAATTTGATAATGTAACCTTTTACAATATATTCCTTATTTTAGTGATCCTTTGAGATTGAGAACACTTATTTTAGTGATAATTAATCACATATTCGTTTGACATGTTCTTAACATATGAGTTACATGAATCAAGAAATACCTAATGAAATTAAGTCTCTTATGAAATAACTTATTTGATAATAAAAATCTACATGAAATACCACAATAACCCTAAAATTTCACAATAAACACATTTACGCTCTGAAAAATTCCCTAATAATGTATTTGTGATCTGAAAAAATATTTAATACCAAACTTTGAAATTCAAACTTATTTCAATAATCAATTTCAAACGAAATATCCATGGAAAACCGCTTAGCATGGTCTTAAATTTTACTTTAGTTTAATTGTCTATAAAATCCCTAGCTAAACAAAATCCATTTTCACATCCTTTTCAACAAAACCCTTTTTTCGCTCTCAAAAATCATTGTTGTCCATGAAACCATATTATTTTAGGCATTTTAGGAAACAATTCTTAGTCCTCTTACGAAAAAAATTCCTATGGCTATTTAAAATTTTCATAATGGATTTACACTTATGGGGAGGCAAATCATTGAGAAAAAAAAAATTGATTCTAAAATGATGTCACACCCTATTAATCAAGAATTGTTTGCTAAAATTCCTAAAAGAATTGGTTTAATGGACAGTCTTAAAACCTATTAGAAGAACATAAAATGGGCTTTTTTGAAATGCTCTATGGAAAATTCTACATTTACATAATTTCATAATTTTGGAAGGGATGATGGTGATAACATACCAAATTTTACCCAGAGGAAATTAAATTCTCGAAATCATGCTCAAATTTTCAATGTCAAACCCATGCCCTTCTTAGATTTTTCAATGGATGAACAAAGTGACATGCTTCCATAAATTGCAAAAGAATAGAAAAAACGCTCTTCCCAAAAGATTTAAAAGATTAAGTTTCCAAAACATATACTAAAAACAAATCTAAAGTGATATACATACGACACATCAAAGGAAATCCAATAGGCACATGAATTTGAAAATACACAAGTATGACATTACATTTATTTAGATTTAATGGATAATTAATGTGGAGAAAAGTGCTTGCTAGAAAATCAAGAGAATAGAAAGGTGATGTATTTAATTTAAACCAAACTAGTTAAAATAAACTCAATGTCAAAAAATGTTATACTAAAATTAAAAGTAATGTAATATTACAAAAATCTGTTTGACAATAATCCAACATAATGTTTTAAAAAGAAAAAAAGAAAACATCCTCAAATGGTGCATGAAATTTACATATGACATTTTACATTGTTTGATTTAATGGCTAATTAATGTGGAGGAAACTACGTCATATTAATTAGCATGTTACCTTATAAAATGGTCCTTGGGAAATAGTGTATTTAGGGTATTGTAAATAATTAATGTAAGAATTTTATAATATAATCTTTAATGTATGAATTTATGATAGTTTGAATAGTTTTTATAATAACTTATAGAAAACATTAAATTTGGACATTGTTTGAGACTTAAATTTTACATACATAATATTTAATTAAAATTTACTTTTAATATTGATATAAGATGATATACACAAGATTTTGAAACTATGTCACAAGGTTTTCTTAATAAACTTATATTGTTAAAATGTTATCTATTAAATAAAAACTTAAGAGATAACTAACACACATTGAAGTGTATATAACACCACCATTAATCAAATAAATACTAAACTTGAACTCTATACCATCAAATAACCATACCAATATAATTAGAGAGTTAAAAACATTAATGAATTAATTTGACACAATATTAATGGCCCAATATAATTAGAGATTTAATAACCATACCAATATAATAAGAGTTAATAACCATACCAATATATACTAAGCTTAAAATGGAGGACATCTAATTTCCCATTGAGTCGTCACTCTTGTCTTAGTGATCACACTTTGATGTTTAAGTGCTCACACTTAGAAATGTGAGTGATTGTACTTCAAAGTGTGATCACTCACATTTTTACCTAGTCTAGTCAATATATATCATGAGAAGACGAGAAAATTTAAATCCCGAAGAATAGGAAATGGTTTTTGAAATCCATTACCATGAGTTTTATGGATAAAATATATAATAGTGGGATTTAAGTAGGATAATAAATTCTAATACAATGTGTTATTATGGTCAAATAGGAAAACTAATTAATAACCACACAATATATAATGTAGGAGGAAAATTTATGAGTGGAATAGAACTAGTTTTTTGAGGAATCATTAATGTGTGCATCAAAATCTATAGTAGCTTTATTTCGTATGTAATGAAAATGTCTTCCAAATATTAGGTGGAGAAGTGTAATGAAATATTTGGTTTTAGACTGACATGGAATAATAACTAAATACACAAAAGACACATGACATGGCTGTGGTGAAGGGTGAGAGAGATGAAGGTTTGAATGTTAGTGATATTAGATGTATTTAGATATATATTTATTATAAAGGAAGAATCTTGAAGTTTATTGTATGTGGCCACATGGCACAATCCATTGCTACTAGGCTCTGGGTAAAATAAATCCCTGTTAGAACACATGAAGTACTTCCAAAATAAAATGGTAAGGAATATTTCCAATAGTCATCTTAACATAAATCCTTATATAGAGAGGTAAAAGGAGGTAATAGTTTCCAAGTGTTGTTGTCAAGGATGTTAGGTTCTAAAATAGATGACATCTACCTTAGAGCATAATTTGGATAGGATTTTCAATTTCAATGTTTCATGATTTGAATAAGGTAGGCATAAATAGTCTTATATGTATGATGATGATAAATTGATATGTGGCATAAATGATGACAATCACTTATTTAATGTCTTGCATGCTAGCCAAATTCTCCATAGGTTCAAGATTTAGATTGAAGGTGGTTTCAGATATGTTTATATAAGATGTTTATTTTTATTTTCATTTTCATTTCAAGGATTTTTTTAACCTTAGAATTTTTATTGATATTTCTCATTGCCAAATTCTCCATAGGTTCAAGATTTAAGTGTCCACGCTACTAATTCTCTTTTTATTTTGTGGATACGAGTTGAAAATGAACTTTGTTTTCGAAGAAAGAGCACATGTGGATTTACTCTCCAAAGGTATGAAATTTGTGGAGGGACTAGTGTATCCATCCATAACTACACTCCATTGTAGAAACATGGGTTCTTGATTATTCATTATCACATAATAAGTATTGTATTCAATGGAAAAGTGAGACTATCATACACAATTGATGATTGTGAAACATTGGAAGACATTGAAAAAAGGGATACTTTATCCCATGGGAAAGGAAGTAAATGATTAAGCATGTGATTTCAAAAAATTTACATGTGGGGGTTGATGACATATAAAACATCATGAGTAGTGCATTACTTAGAGGATATATATAATGAGGATGATGGTTTGAATTATGACAATGAAATCCATTTTTTCACAAATCCTAAAGACAGGGATGAATTTTCTACAACCTACGTGGTGCTAAAACATAAGTGTACTCTAAAATAAGGTGACATAGATGAAGGGTTTATATCCATGGTATAAAAGAACATGTGATTTTGGGAGAAGTGTTGGGACCCATATAGTTTGGTTTTTTGTGGAAAATATTATAACTACATGCAATGATTGTTATCCAAGGCTACAACCTAAACAATGAAGTTTTCCTAGCCAATAAAAATATAGTGTATCTCAAAACAATAATTGCAATTCATTTTAATGGAAATTATGAATTTCAAGAATCAATCCTCATACAAAATATTGAATACAATTTTAAGTTCTAGGGGGATGCTACGAAGTTGATACATTTTTTTCACAAGAACACTTTTTTTTTTGGTAGAAGTGAAAATTATAAATGTATATGAAGGAGACATGGTGTAGTTTAAAAAATTGGATGGAAATGCATTTGGGGTACATATTGATAAATATACCATGAATTTTTGTAAGTTTTATTCCATATAAGAAGGATCTTCATCATCGATGGCCATGCCACTAGTATATGGCTCATCTAAATGGTTCCATCATGGAAGTAATGCTAAAATAAATTCCAGAAGAGGTGCCAATAAAAATGTGAAGTGTATTCAAAGATCCATTGCCTCATATCTGATTTCATTTTATTCCTCCTATTGCATTAGTAATAAAAATTTGATAAAAGGACCTTACAACTCCCACATATACTCAAAAGGTAAATATAACTCCATTTAGTACACAAAAGCAAGGGAAAATGGGAAAAAAATAAGATATCAATTCTTATCTAAAGTTAAAAAGAAACCTTACTAAAATGAAGGATGTCTCCCTAATATATCTCTCAATGCTTTCAATCATAGTTGGAATATAACTTTAGGGATGAATAAAACTGATATAAAAAATTTGTACTTAATGCATTTAACACAAATGCTAGTAGTTATGATGTGGGTCAAAATTATTGAAAAACTATAGATAAGTTGAATTTATGTGGAAGGGTGTATGTCATAATGCAGGTACAGATGTCATGGGATCCCAAAGATCACCTATTATGGATATACATAATCTTGGATGAATGGTGAGAGGATGGTAGTAAATGAAAGTATAGGAAAACAAAATCAAATGCGAAGTAGTTTCACAACTATTGCATTGATATCCAAAATGGTGGAGATAAATTTTGATATATCACCACACATGTCTCATTCAGTGGGTCAAGATGGTACTAAAGTAATAATAATACTATTGTTTTCATGTTATATTTATGCTTACATCCTAAAAATATGTAATGAGGTCATTTCATTGTTGAACCTTCATCCCACATCATAGTCAAATCTCAGCAAAATATGGAAAGAACATATCTCCCATGTTTCAATCACGAAGAACAACTTCTTTTCCAAATGTGGTGAGTACATAGAATCTTAATAATAAAGTTGAATCCATCTCATGTAGAAACAATGATGCAAGTAGATGAATCCTAAAAATGGCATGATGATTATATTCAAAGTTGTCATGAAAATTACTATGCTCGTATAATGCAATCAGAGGAACATATAATAGCTACTTGAGCATTGTGCATGATAAAATGGAAAGATGAAAACCAACATACCAAGGATGGGAAGAAAATCAAATTCAATAAAAATTTATTAACCTCCCATCACCTTGAATGGTATGCTTGACATGGGCATAAAATTGGGGGTTTTGGAAACCATGGTTTTCCTTTTATTAAGTGAGGATAAAATTTCACAATAACATCATTAGTTTTGTGTATCAGGAAGCTAGAAGAACCACTTATAGATCAATATGGGGATTTTTATATAGTATTGGGACATCAAAACACCCATTACATGATGCATTGTTGTTAAATGATGTGTATGACAAGTGCAAGGAATATAAGCGAGAAAAATGAGTAGGATCATGCAACTGATATTTTAATCATATGTAGAAGTTCATTTAGAGAAAAACCAGTTCTCTACTTATAACTAGATAATGCTTCAAGTGAAAACCAAAATTTCACGTTGTTTCCATTTTCATCCATGTTAACAACTAGAAGGGTATTCAACACAGTGTATGTGATTTTCCTTCCAGTGGGTCATACACATGAGGATATAGATGGGAAATCCAAGTGATTATCATCATCATTGTGAAAATTGGAAACATTCTCTTTCCATAAATAATGGACACTTATATAACATGTCAAGAGGGTCGGCACATTCACTCCATACCTAATTCATAAAATTTATGACTTTAAGGCCTTTTTGGAACCGTACTGTTATATGGAAACCACAAAATTGTGGGTATCAATAAACCAATATGTTTAAGTTCCATGTCATTAAACACATTCCCATCATGGAGTAAAATGCATCAATCATGGATGCCTTATTGTCTCAACCAATTGAAATATGGAAAATAGTGGGTGGGAAACCTTACTTGTCTTAAGGGAATCCTTCATTGCCACCCTTCAAAGAACTAAAAGTGATCTTAGAGTTGTAAAGAGGAATTCAATAATACATCACACGTAGGGAAAAGATTTGACGGATGGTTGAAACATTCTAAATTTCAAAGATTACATATTGGAAAAAAATTATATGTGCCTTAGAAAATCCCTTTATCAATTGTAGCATGATGAGGAGACATTATTTTTAACCAAAAATAATTTAGGATAGAACAATGTATGATCAGATACTCAAATCACCACATCTTAACATGGATAACTATTATAGTGAAAATGTCCTCTCAAATAAAATATATATATATATATATATATATATATATATATATATATATATATATATATACATATATATATATATATATATATATATGTATGTATATATATATATGTATGTATATATATATATATATATATATATATATATATATATATATATATATATATATATATATATATATAATATATATGTTGGGCCTATTTGTGATAGACCTCGAGATGAATTCAATCTAGTAGTGGATGTGAATGATGGGTAGATGATACTAGTAATACCAGCTAATGATAACATACCTATATAGATGGGAAGGGTAGAATGAATTCCAATACAGGATGTTCACACAAAGGATCAAAAGATAAGTGTAATTTAGTGCTAACCCACAGGAAAAGAAATTATAGAAAAATAAAAGTACTAGGAAAGCTTAAAGAAAAATCAATATTGGCAAAAATCAAGTGAAACATCAAATATTGATGTAGGCGGCATCATCGGCCATGGACACAAAGGAAAATATAGAAAGGATGTAAAATTAAAATACCGAATCGAGGACATGAAGTTATTCAAGCATACCTTAAATCACTTCAAGAATAATAATTAATGAATTGTAGTTTAAAATGGCTTAACTAGATACCCTTAAGAGGGATCAATATATAAACACCAAATTTTCGTCATCTTAGGTAACCCAGCTTACACCCTATACACATAATTAAATCATTTAATCTATCATTAAAATCATAACCTAAGTCATTATCCTCACTTTCATAAAATCATACTTTTACCCTCTGTAAATATCATTTAACCATTCCTAACCCATCAAAACCCATTTTTATTCCCATTACCTAGCCTCCTAACATCCTAACCTCCTCACCTCACATCCCCACCTGTGAAAGCCTAAGTTGAAATTGGTTAAAACCACTTCAAATCTTCTTTCCCCATAATTTGAGGATCATCGGCGATCCTAACAAATCACCAGTGATTATAAATAGAAGCTTAAATCGCTTGTTTCATGATCCCAAAATATCGATAGCAAACCTTTGTTTCTCTAAAAGCTATACCACATTTTTTCATGCATTCATACATCTCCAATGCCCTTGTCACACCACCAGGAATTCAACAAGACACCACTAAAAACTCAACAAGTTCCTGTAAGCATTTATAACCATATCAGTCCATTTTCACGTCAATGGTAAGTTCACATCCATCTATTCCTATTTCCATTTTTGTATGCATCAAAAACAAGGTGAAATCAAGCATTTTAGTCTTTATTTTCTATTAATTTAACATTTTGTCAAACATCAATTTTTTCACATAAATCACCTGCGATCCCTTCGATCACCCATGATTTTTATGAATCACCTGTGATTACTGTCAATATAGTCACTTTTATTAGTCATTACATTTTATCATCTTTTATCTATCCATCTGGACTTAATCTATCTATTTTTGAGATGTGTCTCCTATAGATGACTATTCAGATTAATCACATCTTATCACTAGCATTTACGATATTTGATCATCTAGCAAACCATTCATGTTTGTTGATTTGACATCCTCCACGATATCACCTTATGCACCATTGTATTTGCACCAACTTTTGTAGGATATTGAAGAGAAATTATATATACTTAACAAAATTATGAGAATCACCAAGGAGTACTAGTACAATTAATTTGAAGACTTTGAGATTTCCACAGCCTATCCTAGACCACGTACGAAGCTTAACAAGACCTCCCTACCCATGTTAAATTCTAGTTGTATTGTATTTTATAATTTATATTATTTTAATTAAATCAACTTAATTGTATCAATGAGTTGACACCCTTCAAGGAATTCTTTTTTGGATTCCTAAGATTGGTCTTTTTCGAGAAACTCGTTATCCTATCTATCTAATATATTTTGTCTAGTTGTCTTTGTTTGCAGGTCTCTACATTCGGCGAGAGGATGAGCATTCTCACATTGTCTATATTCTATCATCCCAACATTGTGAATTTCAACATAAGTATCAATAAACCCTATTTATTTTAAGTTTCAAGTACTTTCTCGCATTTTATATCACAAACTAAATCACTACCTTAAACATTATGTGCACGCCTTGAGTGGGACATCCTAGTAATTTTTCATTTAAATTTCTATTTTTCATTTTCCATTTATTTTCTTATATATTCCATCTAAATTTTTGGCTTGGATCACGTTGTCATTGTTGTTGTTTATGTTATTGTTGCTTAAAAAATTAAAAATCAAAAATAAAATAAAAAAGGAAAAGCAATCATGGGTACGTCTCTTTTCTATCACCTTTCTATTTTTAGCATTGCATTTATGTGTTTTTCTCATCGAATCAATATTTCCTTTCAAATTTTAAACAAACACTCATATCTTCCTAATCACATAGATTAATTAGGGGTTGAATGAATTTCATTCACATAACTCCCCTCACACACAACCAAACCACATCAAACATAATCTGCATCAAAACATTCCTTCCCAAGTAGACCTACTTGGATTTCATCACCAAGAGGATAAGTTGACTCGGTTTTATGGCCGAGTATAAATAAGTCGGTGTGTGGTATATTGGCTAAGCACTTGACACCCTTATCACTTCGGGACCATGAAGTGAGGGGGTATTCCCCAATACTATTCCTCATACTGACACCAACACATATTCACACCTCATGTACCTTCTAGTATATCAAGGACTTCATCCTTCAACATCACCTGAAACCAACCTTAGCTTATCATTTCCTAGTACCTCTTAACCATTTTTTCACATTTCATGGTTTGTTAATTTAATCAAGATAATCGTAAATTCTCTTGTGTGACTTATTTTGTTATAGTAATTAACCATCTGATTCCTTTTTCTTTTCATAGATTTTGTATTTATTTCATGGTGCTAACTAGACAATAGTCCAATCTATAAGACTCGAAAATTCGATTGAATGTTTACAAAAATATCTAGAAAATTTGCAGTCTTTCCTTGATGAAATTCCATGGTTAATTGACTAATATCAATCTTCTTCACCACCAATAGCTAACCAAGAACATCCACACTCTCCTCGTAGTTAGTCGGCCACATTATATATATCGGATCCACATAATCTTTATTTCTTCATTAGTGATGATCCAGTCTTCACCGATATTCTAGATTCAAACCCCATGGCTCTCAATTCCTATTTAGTTTCTTGAGGTGTACTTCTTCAACAATTTATACCTAAACAATGAATATTGGTCACTTCTGTCACTTATGATCACTCATCCTATTGACCATAACCACCGCTAGCCATCAAATAACACCATCCCTGTTCCACTACCGGTGGGTTAGGAACATCAAATCTCATGACATTGGCCCCCATCATCAAGTATTGATCTCAATGTTGTTTCATCATAAGATATAACCAACCAACATCTATCATCGTCACCAAATATCTCACTAAGCTCCTCCACAAAAAATAACTTCAACACATCTTCTTCCAACCCTAGTCCTATAGTCTCTAGTACTCTCCAAACACCTCCTATAATCTTGATAGTCATCCCATTTAATGTGTCTCAAACTAATTATTTGCAGCAATCCACATCATACATTCATAACATGGTCATGTCCATCCCAACATCAATACCTCTAATCAATACAAAATGTATCTCTATCATTCACCCTTATTTATAATAGATATGAACTACCCCTATTTCATAAATCCACTCTCTATACATACCTCTTCTATCCCATCCATTCATTAACACCTCTGTCTCATTTCAATATATACCACAACAATCTCAACCCCTTGTCCATAATTCCATCCCATCATAAAATATACCCCAACTATTGCATCCTCTTATCCATACTTCTATCCCATCTCAATATGTACCACAACAGTCACAACCTCTTATAAACACTTCAATTCCTATCAAGTATTAATATATCAAACCTTCACATCCTCTAGTATCACAACTAAGATAGAACATTCCTATCGGTTTTCATATCCAACATAGTATCCCATTTTCATATCAATTGTATCAAAAACCAAGCCCACATACATTTAATCAACTAGGATATTCATCATTGAATCCCCACAAACAAACATAAAATGATCCTTTACAAGCACCGATGAACAAGATCTCCAATCTAAAATATGCTTCTATGGGTCCTAAAAACACCCTATCATATGAAAAAATCTATAAAGAACCTATCCATCCATTTGAACCATACAAATTGTACCCTCTACACTATGAACTCCCTAATCTCCTTAATTTTTATGGTAAAGAGTATCCTCAACAACATATTCAATATTTTTCTCACACTGTTAGCTTATCACACATGAAAAGACCTTATGTTAAGAACATTCCTATGTCCTTATTTGGACTGCACTAGATTATTAAAACAGTATTCCACTGAGGTACTTGCTCTTCTCCTTTGTAAATCTTGTGCAAATTTTATTAGATCACTTCTCAATTAACATCACTCGTAAAGTAACCATTACATAATTTTACACCATCAAACATTTTGAATATGAATCTATTGTAGACTTTTTCACCATTACTAGAGGGGTATTATTAATCAATTATGCATTTTCCTCCAACAAATAGAGTTAATTGATTTTTTTCTTGTTCATGTGCCAAACATATATCATCTGGATTACAAATATAGTCTTTCCAAACATTTTATGTATCCTTTACTATGGCTCACAAATTCAAACTTCATGCCCTCAAGGATGGTAGGATCACACTCATATCAAATAAACCTAAACTTGATTCCTCATTAAAATCATCATCCAATCATGATAAGTCTAAAACTATAGCAAATGTGGTACTTGTAAAAACAACCTCTAAGGAACGTTCGGCTTCCGAATGCCCATACCCACAATGGAATTACACACCTATCAAATAATCCTATAGTGTAATTTTTGATAAACTCTTAGTTTTATGTATGATCACCCTTTTTCTTATTCATCCCATCAACACATCAGTTTCAAAACCTTCTTAGTATCAAGAAAATGATTACTAAAAATACCATCAAGTCAAGGGTCACGACATTGAAAGGTAGCGTTTGTTTAGAAAGGTTCTTCAAGACCTTATGGACAAAGGTGAGTTGCAACCGGATAACCCAAATGAACCTTTGAATCAGAACTTAGACATCTTCAAACAATCCTTTCCAAACCACACTCCATCCACTATTCAACCTCAATCCAACAAATTGTCCACTCTCATCACACTATTAACAATATAAAATACCAATCATCTACACCTCTAACATTTGATGTTTCTATCACATAAATATCATATAATCTATTTATATCTTTAAAACCTATTATTTTTATCACATAAATTCTATCTAAATTTCCCACACCACCAAAACCTAGTGTTTCTTCCATAAAAGAACATATTGAATCACACAAATCCCCTAGCCTTTCCTCTGGTAAGACCATGAATCCCTCCACATCCATCACATCTACTTGATTATCGGTTTAAACCTATTCTATACCCTTAGAAAAATAACCCATTATAAAAATCATGAAGATATCTTATGAAAATCATGTTACCAAACATTACGTCTAGAATCTCAAAAAAATCCACTATGCGAACTGTAATCCTTCATCCAAAAAAATAACAATCATACCACGAAATCATACAACAACTTTATTATAGGATCCAAATTCCTTACCTTCTTTATGGGGCCACACCCCTTGTCTAAATTTTTAGTCACCATTACAGAATCAAAGATCATTCCTCAACTGGCACCCAAACATGTCACACAAAAATGATCCCTTCAACACCAACTTCCATACCATCAATAAATCATCAACACCCTCAACCTCAACCACAATAGGATACTATTCTAAAATCCTCTAAATCCTAGTACAACTTTGAAGAATTTTGTGACTATCATCGAACACTAGGACATTCCACCAAGGACTGTAAATCCCTCCACATTGTCATTTGAAGCCTTGTTGACAAAGGAAATATCCATGCAGATCTAAAACAATAAAATAAAAAAACAATCCATTAGACCTTAAAACCCACCGCACCCAAACCATCATCCAACATTACATCTACATTTAGAAAATGTGAGCTATCCTCTATAAAAACCTAGTTCCATCAAATTGACATAGTGTGTTTAACTACCGGATATCATGCACAAGATCCTAAGAATTTAGATTAAAGAAATTCTAAGTTCTCCATCCCTATCACTCCTGAATCACCTAATACAACACCTTTTTCCAAGGCTAAGGTATCCATTCTTGTCACTCCATGCACCCAATCTACCACTTCCATATAGAATACTATCATTAAACAATTTTGTCAAGCTCTCTAGTAAAGATTTCCCTCTGCGAGATTTTCCAAACCTTGCCACAACATCAAAATTCATGTGAGACATTTCAATCCTTATCATTACCCTTAGATGATCAACATCCATTCACAAATATGGTATGTACCCTCAAAATATCTATTGTTATTTCTTTTAATAGCTCTAAAATCATGTCTTTACAACCTTAAGATCATAACCTTCCATTATTAATCACATTTGCCCAAATATATGATGCTCTTGTTAAGAGAGGTATGATAGATAATGGCTCTAGTATAAATATCATATCATCACATGCTTTAGACCAACTCTAATTACCCAACACAATCGTCACTTACTTACTTTTTGATCTTTGTGAGCCTTTAATGACGTGATCACTCCCATATTAGGCATGGTTATCTTACATATCAAATTTTGCATCAAAACCCTCCATTAACTCTTATATCTTGTAGAGGGATGGTTTTAATACAACATGTTGTTAGGCTGACCATGGATATATGTCATGCGTTGTATCCTATTCACCCTCCATTGTTGTCTAAAATATGAACATGAAGGTAAGGCCTTGATTTTTCCAGTCGGCTGAACCCTTTCAAGGCATTCCACATGACGTATCAACCTAATGATGTTCTTGTCCCTGAGACAAAATTGTTTTCCTCTAAAAACGTATACTAGTTCTTCCATCTCTCGCATCAAAATTACCACATCAAAACTCCTTGGATGATTTCATGTAACATATTTCACTAGGGAGTATCACCTTCTTACCCTTAATTCTCTATTGGTGTTAGCACATCGATTGTACTGAGAATAATTTATCAAATCTAAGCATACATGCAAATAAAATTGAATATTCTTCGTAAGAAATATACAAAACAAGAGACATAAATCAACACCGCATTTAACGTGGTTCACCCGGTGTGGGATACATCCACCAAGAAACAAGCCAATCTATTATCCAAATCTTTCACAAGATATACAATGAAGATTTACAATCTTCCACACCTCTCATATGTTCAGTACTTTATTTCCTCAAGCTTTTGCTTCATCACCAAGAATTCTCTCTCTCACCAACTTTTGCAAGTTCTTTCTAATTCTTGTTAATCATTTTTACTTCTTACTTCTAAACCCTAGCTTTTATGCTTATATAGTCATTTATAGACTTAGGGAACTTAGCCATGCAATTAAAATCAATAGATATAATTTAATGCTAAAAATAGATCTAATTCTTGAGAGTTAATTAAAACATCCTCACACAGGTAACCGATGTTGGTTAGACCTAACCGCTGTTGGTTCCTCCCTTGCCTAACCGATGTTAGTCCTTCATGACCGGTGCCGGTCTTAGGTGATCGATGTCGATTCCCCTTTAACTGATGACAATTATTGTATTTTCCAACAAGTTTCCATTGCATGCTAAATTGAATTAATTGAGCTCCACAACTCAACAATCTCCCACTTGGAGATTAATTACTACACCATACATGTACAACATCATTCTTGGATCCTTCCTTAGCTTTGTTTCTTTCTCTTCAAGTCTCAAACTCGAAGACCAAAAGAAGTGGAGTGTAGCTCCAACTTCTCTTTGCTAATGGATTTGTTAGCATATCTGCAGGGTTCTTGCTCATATGAATCTTTTCTAGATTCAACTGTCCATCCTCCAATACCTATCATATGAAGTGATACCTCAATTGAATGTGTTTTTTTCTCGAATGAAATGTTGAGTTCTTTGTCAAATGAATTACACTGATACATCCATTTGAATAGTTTACAATCACCTTGCTCATTTCCCAACTCTTCCATGAACCTACTCATTCATATCATATCCTTGCTAGCCTATGTAGCTACAACATACTCTGCCTTTGTAGTAGAAAAAGCCACAACCTTCTATAATCTTGAAATCCACTAGCGTCGTTGCCCACCTACCGTGAAAATATATCCAGTAGTGCTCCTTCTACCATCCGGATCAACAGCCATATCCGAACCTCCATATCATAACTACATGCTCGATGTCCCTTTCAAATACCTAAGTATCCATTGGACTACTTTCCAATGCTCTTTACCTAGATTAGCCATATATCTACTACCACCACTCCCACTTGCCATGCAATGTCATATGTCTCAGGTCTAGTACAAACCATAGCATACATGAGACTTCCAATCTTGCTAAATCATATGGCACTCGTGTCATGTATTTGACCTCCTCATGTCATGAAGGACACTAATCTTTTGTTAATTTTAAGTGTCCAGCCATAGGTGTGCTAACATGTTTTACATTCTGCATGTTGAACCTTTCTAAAACCTTATAGATATAATCCTCCTGAGACAAATACAACTTCTTTTTTTTCTTGTCTTTGTGAATTTGCATACCAAGGATTATTTTTACAGCTCCTACATCCTTCATAGAAAATGTGTGAGCTAGCTTTCTCTTAAGCTAACCAATGTCCTGCATACTAGATCCGGCAATAAGCATATCATCCACATATAGTAACAAAACAATAAAGATCCTATTTTCAAGCTTCTTGAAATAAACACAATGGTCAAATTCACATCTCAAGTAACCATGCTCATGCATAAAACTATCAAACCTCATGTACCATTGTCTTAGAGCTAGTTTGAGCCCATATAGACTCTTTTTCAACCTACACACTAGTTTCTTATTACCCTTGACTTCATACCCAAGTGGCTACCGCATATAAATCTCTTCATCCAAATCACCATGAAGAAAAATTTTCTTCACATCTAGTTGCTCTAAATGACAATCTTCTACCTGCAACTAAGCTTAATACAATACGAATAGAAGTCATCTTAACAACAGGGAGAAAATATTTCACCAAAGTCAATACCTTTTTTCTTTGTAAATCCCTTTACTACAAGTCTTGCCTTGTATCTTTTTGTCCACCCTCTTCTTCCTTAATCCCGTAAACCCACTTTGTTCGCAATTTTCTCTTACCATTTGGAAACTTAACCAAATCCCAAGTCTAGTTATGTTCTAAGGAGTCCATATCCTCATCCATGTCATGCTCCCACTAGACGTGGGTCTTATCCTGCATTGCTTCTTCAAAGCTCTATGGTTCACCATTATCAGTCAACAATAAATAAAATAGATAAGGTGTAAATATTTCTACAATTTTACTTACTCTTTGTGACCTTCTCACAGGAGTTTGGGGTACCGGAGGCTCAATCTGGACCTCCTAGAAATTTCTATCCAAATCTAATAGTGACCAACGCTAGTCACCTCTAACCAACGTCAATTCTACTAACCGAGGCTGGTTTGGATCTTCTGTAACCGATACCGGTTCATCTAACTAGTTTCGTTTAGGGGTCAACCGACACCGGTTACTATGTAACCCTGTCAGTAATTATTTTAAATCTGAGAGTTCATTTTCATTCACAAACTTCTCAACCGGTTCATCCTTGGGTACCAAAATTTGATCCCTGTACATTCTCTTTTCATTCCATTCAACATGATGATTACTAATAATTTTAGAATTATCTAAATCCCAAAAACGGAAACCAAAATCACCAAATCCATAACCAATGAAAGTGCATCTCTTGGATTTTGAATCTAATTTTTTTCTATTTTCCTTATCAACATGCACAAAAGCTTCTGAACCAAAAACTTTAAGAAAATAAAGATCTACCTATTTTCTCGATCCAAGATTCCTCTGGTAGTCCTCCATTTAATGAGCTTGAAGGCCCATGGTTAATCAAATAAATAGATGTATCAACTACTTCGCCTAAAGCGTAAGGGCAATCCATAATGTATTCTCATACTTCTAACATGTTCCATGATTATCTTGTTCATTCTTTCTACAACACCATTCTCTGTGGTGTTCTTAGAACCATTCTTTCTCTACGAATTCCATTCTTTGAACAATAATCATTGAAAGTCTTGCTACAATATTCACCACCATTGTCATATCTAAAGCACTTTAACTTAGAATTTGATTCATTCTCTACAAGGGCTTTTCTTGTTTTAAAAGTCTCAAAAACATCAGATTTAGGCTTAATACAATAAACCCATACCTTTCTTATAACCATGCAACCAGATTCACCAAGTTTCCTGTAGAAATAAGATTCCTTCGAGGCTTGGCACATGCCTCACATCTTTCAATACCCATGTATTTCCATTCTATAATTTTAGATGAACTTCCCCTTTACCAGTAATACTGCAAGGTTCATCATCACCCAAATAAACATGCCCAAAATTTCCCTAGACATAATTTCTAAAATAACTCTTATTAGGGTTACGAAAAGAATCTCCACGAATCTAAAACTCATGATTCAATTCTATTATTTAAAGAAAGAATAAGAGAATCTTGCATTACCTCTAATGTAGCAAGATTTGATTCTTTACCTTTGTCTGGTTGTTGGTTCTCTTTATCCTTTGACCAATAATCTTTCTTTGCATGTCCTTTCTTTCCACATTTCCAACAAGTAATTCTCTTACTTCTGGATTTAGATGTGCTATCCCTTGACTTTGATTTCTCATTACTCTTACTCTTGGATCTCTCTTTCTACCTACCACTACTTTCTACATTCAAAGCATTTCTAGATGATGATTCCTCTGTACTCTTCCTATGAATTTCTTCATTCAAGATTATACTAACCACATCATCAAACTTCAAAACATTATTAGTAGATGTTGTATTAGTAATGACCATTACCAAGTTATCCCAACTATCAAGAAAATAACATAAGAGTAAAAGTGTTTTTACCTCATCATCAAATGGTATTACAACCAATTTTAACTAATTTATAATAGATCAAAAATCATTCAAATGAATAGATGTAAATCCACCTTCATGCATCTTAGAACTAAATAGTTTCTTCATCAAATAAAATTTGTTTGAAGCACTAGGTTTTTCATATAAATTAGAAAGATATTTCAATAAGTCTATCGTAGAAGTAAGCTTCGTAATATTGGAAGCCACGAGATGTTTTTAGGCTCAATATTATAGATCCCAAAGTCTTTATGTCAAGAATCTTCGATTCTTCATCAGTCATCTTTGTAGGTCTAGAATTCTCATCCAACAAGTAAATACAAATCTCTTTGATACAGATAATCCTTGATTTGCATCTTCCATAATTGATAATTTCGGCCGTCAAATTTCTCTACCTTGTATTTATTTTCTTCTGCCATTGATGTAGCTCCCACTCAATCAAAAAACCCTCTATGAGTAAATATGTCAACACATGAAACCCTTTAAAAAAGCTCGATACCGGTTGTTGCGGTTAGCTTTAGCTTGGTTTGTCGATGCATAATATATCAGATCTAAGCATACATGCAAATAAAAGTGGATATTCTACCAGAAGAAATATACAAAACAAGAGACATAAATCAACACTAGATTTAATGTGGTTCACCCAGTGTGGGCTACATCCACCAAGAAACAATCCAATCTATTATCCAAATCTTTGACAAGATATACAATGAAGATTTACAATCTTCCACACCTCTCAAATGTTCAGTACTTTATTTTCTCAAGATTTTGCTTCATCACCAAGAAGTCTCTCTCACCAACTTTTGTAATTTCTTTCTAATTCTTGTTAATCATTCTTACTTCTTACTTCTAAACCCTAGATTTTATGCTTATATAGTCATTTATAGACTTAGGGCACTTAGCCATGCAATTACAATCAATAGAAATACTTTAATGCTAAAAATAGATCTAATTCTTGAGAGTTAATTAAAACATCCTCGCATAGGTAACCAATGCTGGTTATACCTAACCGTTGTTAGTTCCTCCCTTGCCTAACCGATGCCGGTCCTTCCTAATCGGTACCGGTCCTAGGTGATCGATGTTGGTTTCCCTTTGACCGATGACAGTTACTGTATTTTCAACAAGTTTCCATTACATGCTAAACTGAAGTAATTGAGCTCCACAACTCAAAATTATCTTCCTACTCCTAAAACGCACGAAAGACATGATAAACATCCCATGTATGAACCCAATGTCAGAGATGTAATATTCTTCATCCCATCACACCTTAAAAAAATCTCATCTATGGAGGGATTTATCATCCTTCCCCACATCCTAACAACCAACGTCACACTAAGTCATTCATATCATATTTCACCTTTCTAAATAACCAAGCCTCCACACAAATGTACCCCCATCATTGTGCCTAGAAGGGATTTGGCTTTAGATGTTATGAACAAGGTATTCATGACCTAATCCTTAATCATTCCCACAATCCTCACAAAAATATGGATTAGGTTTTGAAAAACTGGCCTCAAAATCCTTTACAAGCATTGCATCTGGATCTGTGACAAAACCCAAACCATCTTCTCCACCTTCACCTAATGAAACCTTAATACTATTACCTTAGTTTAACTTACTTAGTAGAATAGCAATAGTACTAATACCCTTCCACTTGTATTACCTAAAATAATAGAGGAAGACTCCCTACCATCGACATCCTTCAATGTAATGATGACCAATCTATACTCTCCTATATGGGGTGGAGGACCATTATATTCATAATACTCTATCACCTTAAACATACACAATCTTTAACGAATCCACTATCAATGTTAACATAGGGACTCCGTAGGATCCTCACATAGTTAAAATTTTCCAATCCTCAAATTTAGAAAAATTGAAGGATTTCACCACTTTTCTCTCTAAGCATATTCAATCCTTTGCATGGTCATATATAATGACATTTCAGGTATATACCCTAACATATTTGTTCACAATATCATCACCAAATGCTAAACTAGTCAAATAAAATGTGTATGATACACCCTTGCATAGATCTCCTCATGAAAGAGGATTTATAATGCCTCCTCTCTACTAACTTCATCTTTCCCATTAACTATCCACACCAGGTCTCTAAAATCGTACAAGTAACCAAATCCTCTAGTAAGTTACACATCTTCACATACATTCGAGACCTTAACCTTGCCTATCCCAAAGACATATTTTCTCTTCTTAACATTGACTATCTCATTAACCTAACTATTGGTCATGAAATGCTTTCCCTTATGGATGGATTCTCTAACTACAATCAAATCCTTAGTTCTACCAATCATCAACATAAAGCATCCTTCATTACTCCTTTTGGGACTTTCTTCTACCACATCATGCCCTTCAAAATTAAACATGGTCAATTATCAATGTGTAATGACATATATCTTCCATGATCTCATCCATAAATCCATGGAATACTACATTGATGACCTCCTCGATAAATCTAGACAATGTACGGACCATCTCATTATCCTAGATATTATATTTTCTCGACTCATCCTGTAGACATGAAAATTGGGTCACACGCTCATTGACCCTTCATTAAATAACCAACTTGAACACACTCGCCTAACCATGACCCCTTACACCCCATACTAATATTAATTTAATTACATTAATCTATGTCCTCACAATATTTATTATTTAATTATCCTAATTAAGATAACTCCCACACCACCATCTCACCTATACACCTCACCTAGCCATTTCACCTAGACACCTCACCCTAAGTCTATTCTTAGTATGTTTCCATAACTAACTAAGACCTAACTAAACCCTAAAAATCAAACCATACATCCCCTCTAATCACATTCTTGCATGAAAAAGGTAACTCTTGCTCTTTCCCAAATGAATAGAGATATCTAGTGAAAATCGTTGCCATGATCTCCCATTTTTAGTAAACCTAGAGAATCCCACCCTAACCACGACATCGATCACCCCTGAATCGATGTCGTCAACCTAGAACCGTCGTTAGTCACCTTTTATTCCCTTTGGTAACCTTATTTCAAGGTTGGCACATTTTTTGAGAGCAAGAAAGGAGGATACGAGATGCATGCAAGCAAAACAAGCATCCTTTTACATATCCAGACATCAGAGCCATCACCAACATCAATCAAAGAGCCATTTCATTCAGGAGCACTCGGGAAAGCACCACTATAGGACCATACACGTATTCTCCAATCAACCACCTCCACCACTCAGCCATCAGATCCTTAACACAGTAAGTATGGCCCTAATTAGTATAGTTTATTTTAGTTAGTAATCTTTATTACTCCTGTTATTAATCTATTCTTTGCATGTTTATTGCTTCATCACCCACTTGCTTGTAAACCTAAAGATCCCTTCACCCACATCACCAAATCACATATTCTCACCTATTGTATACTTTTGAGCATACCTAAGATCTCCACAGACTCCCCATTCACTTTCCAAAACTTTATTCGACCTTAGATCACCCTTACCATTTAACCTCTTTTGAGTTTATTTCACCCGACCATACCGACACCGGTCACCCATAACCATTGTTGGTTCTACCTAAAAGCGGCATCGGTTACATTCAGGTGGCATTGGTCTCGTGTTTTATACCTTGACTAAGGAAAAACCCAAAATCGACCCTAACTAGTCCCAAAACCTTGATGGACCCTCACCTCTCAAATCCAACTATAACTTACTCTGTTGTGATTGGATTTACATATTGTATTTGAATGAGATACCTAAATAATATCAACTACTGAGTAGGACCTTGTTTATTTCTTACATCAACTTGTTTTAAACAAGGGATTGACATCCATCTAAGAAGTATCACACTTCCCAAAACTAGCATACGCTAGGAGTCAATTGTAATATATCATTTAACTATATTTTGTGGTTTTATTTTCTATTATAGGTAGTTGCTCCTAGCTAAAAGGAATTACTCACATTCATCTATGGATCAAGAATTTAGAATGCATGTAATAATCATAAACCAATCAACATTAAATAGGTATTCCTCCTTGGTTCTTACCCTTATCTGTTTCGTCATTTGAAAAGGTAAAGACATGGTGAAACATTTTGGCACACCGATTGGGACCCATCGGGGTTCTTTTACATTTATTCATTTTTAGGTGAAATTTGTGTGTTTTTTTCCTTAGAAAAGCTTCCACATTAATTTTTCTTCCTTGGAATCATTCTCCTTCTTTCTATTGTCTAAAAAGAATCGTTTTTTGGTGCTTTAAAAATAACACACCTTCCTTTCTTTTACATTGGATTAGTGAAAGAGCATCCCTCTTCCTATTCATTTCTTGCTACATCGAATATCACATTTTGATTTGGGTTTAAAACACTTGCATTACATTCTGATTTGTTACATTATTAGCTCACATTAAAACCGAGGGCAACCTATATGCTGGAAGTCATGCCCAGCTGATGGTTGACACAAAGAATCATAGAAATCACATTTTTCTCTCTCTGTGTGTCTTACCAAACTTGCACAAAATCAAATATACACATATTTCTTAAACAACATCTTACTCGAGAACATCTATCAGTGATCTAATTGGTCCGATTGGCAGGTACTCCCCAACTCGTTGCTTCTGTCAAGTCATTATCTCAGGAGACGGCCTGTCCCCACCATAACATACTGAAACCTCTCCTTTTAGATATCTTTCTTCATAGGAAACCTTCCTCACCAAAAACTCTATTCTAAAATACACACAGTCAGTCTTAAATAGCATAAGCTAAACAAACATAAGAAAATCACTGTTAGGATCGTGCTTTTTCTTAGCATTCTTCTTGGCTTGTGTTTTGAGGTGTGAGACTACGAATCCCCATTTTTCTTCTTCCTTGCACACTCCACCATCATAGTTGGAGTTCTCGACATTTTATGAGTGTGTCAGGGCCTCATCTTCTCATTCTCAAGCTTATGGGTTTGATTCTTCACTTAATTTAATTCACAAAACCAATTTTCTTTATTTCTTTCTAATTTCACAATCACCTATGTTGGTACAGTGAGTGTCATTGGTTTACATCTGACCATTGTCGATTAAACCCTAACCGGTGTCAGCTTCTAGCTTTCTAGTTACTTTACCTAGAACAGATTTCATTACTGCTTTTGTTCTATTTCCAACCCTCAGGGCATCATCATATTTCTCCCTTATTGATATTTTCTATCATACACAGTTTCACCAGTACAAATCCAACATTCCCACTTCATTTTTTTGAGACTGGTTTCTTCCACAATGACCAGTATTAGTTTCAAAAACTGTCATCAATGTTGTCCTAACTATCACCGATCATCCTGACCGTCATCGGTTTTCCAGAACCATCACCGGTCAACCTGACCATCATCAGATTGCCTGTGTTTAATTTTTCAAAATCTAGACATTAACCAAATTCACCTCCCAGACCCCATTATTCTTTATTTTTATTATTTTTTGTGTCATCTACAAAATACAGTCTTACCAAGTCAGCACTTGTTCACATGGTACTGACTCGCAGCCAGACTAACACCCTCATATTCCATGCTAGTCGTCAACCACTCCCACCTAGTCCTTCACCACCTTCCATCCTATCACCCATGGATCCAACCTTACCTACCACCATTGTTGCCAACAACGAGGAGTTTACACAACTCCTTGATCAGAATCCCTGACCTTATAGTTCTACCTTTCCCACTCTTCCACCGAGACTCCTCCGATCAGTTGATATATAGCATGTCGTGTATCAATCTCTCCTACCCTTATTCCTGCTGCTGCATTACCCTCACCTACTTCACCCCGATAGTTTCACAACTAGGACCCATACCCGCCATGACCTTTGCATCAATAGTTTCCCTCGCGCCTATTGTATTTTTTGTCCCCACATCCATCACCCAAACCATATCAAAATCCACTCCCATTGTCTCACGAGATAACCATTGCAACACAACCACCCATGGTGTCGGTGACCCCTACTCCATTCCAAAATATCATCCTCTCCATCCCGCAAACATTTCCCTAATCACTACCAGAGTCATGACAACCATCCCACCTATATACACCTACCATCAATAACCCCTATTTCGTCTATCACCCATTCGGATATCTTCCTTCTATTTCGGTTCCTTATTCTCAATCTCCCTATCATGTTCAATATCCACTTCCTTACACTATAGGAGGTGTCCCCATCACAACCTACCAATGACCTCATCAAGTTGATAATGGAAAAGATGCAAACACTAGAAGCATCGGTTTCGACTCACACAATTCCCTAACCTATGATGAAATTTGTAAAGAACCTAATCACCCATCCATTCCCATTCGACCATACCCCATACATTGGGAGATTCAAAAATTCAACCACTTCAATAGCAAAGAATATTTGCAACAACATTTGTGGTCCTTTAAACATGGGTGTTACCTGATTTCTCATGATGGCACTTTACTTTTGAGGAGTTTTCTAATGTCCTTGACAGGACTTACAATAGATTAGTACAGTCAACTACCAAGATGCTCCATTTACTCATTCAATCAAGTAGCCCAAGCCTTCCTAGATCACTTCTCCATCAACTTTGTCAAGAAGGCTACCATGACTGATCTTTATTCCACACGATAATATGATGATGAGTCTATCACTGACTTCATCACTCATTGTAGCGACCTCATAAACCAGCTCACATTCCAATTGCCTCAAACCGAGCTTATAGAACTATTTACTTGGGCATGTGCTAGACACATCTCACCAACCCTATAGGTGTAAACTTTTCACACTTTCGACGAGGCATTCACCATGGCATGGAAATTGGAAATTCATGCTATCGAAGAGAAGAAGATTCAACTTCGTAATAAGAACATCACGTTCAAATCAAATGATACTTCTTCATCTTCAAAACCTCAAAACAAATATTCAAAGCCCAAAGGGTCTGCTAATGTCGTAGTTCTCAAAGTTGGTCCCCTCATCAATCAAACCCATCCAAACCCCCTTCTAATATTTCTCTTGTACAAGCTTTCCAGTTTAGACGAGAACAACGAAAGTACACTTCCCTAGGAGAATCTTACTCCTCTGTTTTGGAAAAGCTTGTTAGGCGGGTGCCATTACCCTTCTACTCATAAAACCACATAATTTTTTTGAACCTAAGTGACCCATGCTTGCGTGGTATAAGGAACACAAATTTTGCAACTATCATCGGTCAAAGGTCACAATGACAATAACTGCATTACCTTCAAAAATATCATTCAAGAAATGATAGACAACAAAGACTTAGTCTTGGATAGCCCGAATGCACCCACTAACCAAAGCCTACACATCTTCAAGAATCCATTCCCTAATCATGCCCCATCTTCAAACCAAGTGGGTGATACCTCAAATAATGATAGCACTATCCGCGAGGTCCACGCTATTTTCAATGATGCACCAGTTGCTTCCCAATTACCTCATATTCCTTCCATAGATGAAATCTTAGCCTGCACTCCCCTACCGCACTTCGTAACCTATTTCATCTACACCTCTGTCCACAAAGCAATCCCCTTCATCTTATCCTTCATCCATGAAAGATCTTATAATCAGCACACCACCTTCGACCCCTCAAAATTCCAATCCCACTTCACCAATGCAAGGAGAGCCCACTTGGGCTGGCCCGTCCTCTCCTCTATCCATGGAGGATACTATAGAAGTACTGCCACTTGTAGATGACTACTCACCATCAGACCTTCAAGATCCCATTGATCTACTTTCATCTCTCTTACCCACAGAGTCCAAGGCTAGCCATTTCCGGTATCTCAAACACATTTTACAAGGATTGCCACTCGGTCCATGTCAGCTCCACTTACAACAGTACCATTCTCACACTTGGTCAATCACCTGGACTATGTCGATAGAGCCTTACTTTGGGGGCATCTTCTACTTCTTGTTTCAACACAAATGCGTTGTCACTCGTTGACACCTCCACTATCTATCCAAAAGTGTTTCAACCGACCAAACCGAACACAACCACAACTATCACAAAATCTCCCACAACACCACTCATGGCTCAACTCACACCTCTACCCATAACCCAACATGCATCTACACCCAAACCCATGCCTATATCATCTCCCTTTCCTAAACCTATCACTACCTTAGGGGTCATACCAATAGCTAGCCTTACTCATCCACCCATCAAATTAGATTTAGCTACGTCTTCCAAAACTAACACCAAACTTAACTGGCCTCTAAACAAAAGATCTAATATCCTAGATCTCATACCCCAACCTCGTCAACCACACCCTTATCAACTTCACCCCTTCCATCCATCCTAGGACCTCACCCTTTGACCTTGGTCAAAAACCCTCATCCTTTGGTAAACAAAGAAAACAAGAACCCATTTCCCCATCATAGACCTATAATATACCCAAGCGCCCAACAACCTGACCCACTCTCCTGTAACTATTTTACCACCCATACCTCCAATACCATCAATAACTTCTTCACTACCCACAACACTTCCTTCTCTTTCACTCACGCCTCCTGCCCAACCTACGCCACCTACCTCCATAACACCTTAGTTACCCCCATGGGTAACCCATCCTCTTCCACCATCCGCTTTCCCTCTACATATCATGCACTCGTATCACCTTTACCCAAGAAGGTGCAACCTAAATCCAAAATCTGCTACCCTCCAATAAGGTAGTTAAACCAACCACACATTCTATTATCAATTCATCTACCATGCCCCTACCCAAGAAGATACAACCAACACCTAAGACCACACCACACACCAAGCTAGTAGCCCAACCCACTCCCCCTCTTGCAAAGACTCTTCCTACACAGTTAGCCGCACCTATACCCAAACCCACATTCACCTCCCATTGTGATCCATTAGCAGGGTCCTACACTAAAATCCTAACCAACCTCCTTGAAACTTCTGTCATCACATTACCACCTCTTAGACCTTATGACCCACTCAAACCCAAACCAAAAGGGTTTGACAAAACAAAAATTTGTGCCTACCATCATGTGCCAGGACACGATGTAGAGAACTGTAAGGCTTTGAAAGCCGCTCTTATCTAATTGTGTCCTCCTGAAGAAAAATTTGATGATGATGATCTTCTTGATGAGGAACCCATTTCTCTCGGCACCAATTTCCACAGTTCTTCCCTCATTTCCTACTCAATGACCAAAATCTCCACCCCAAAACTCTTAGATCCATCCCTAAGATTCAAAATTAACATGGTTCACATAAGAGAGTTGGCCAAACCACCGCCCAAATGCTGATGCACCCTACTCATCTCACAAGGGTCATACCCACCACTAGGGTTTTGTCCCTCTTGCCACTATAGCTTCCATGACACACCCTCTCCATCGATTCCTCAAATTAACATGATCAAGCATTGCCACTCATGCTCAGAAAGACAAGGAAAGGAGAAAGCAATTAGCCCATCAACCAACTCTTTTCCTAATATACCATCTGTGCCCACACCCAAAGTTATCATTCACGGTCCTGCCTATCCCATTTCCGACAAGGCCACACATCATACAATGTTAAAACAACTACACCAATCCCCCTCAAAATATCTTTGTATGACCTTGTCTAGACCTCAGAGTCACATCATCAAGCCCTCATGAAGGTCCTTCAATCTATCGAAGTCTTACCAAATGACCCCACACCCGTAGCCTCCATCATTACCCCTCACCATGTAGCCTCTCTCACTAGGTCATCCCCTTCCTCTACACCTTCACCCACTTGCCAAGTGGCCGCCCTTAGTTTTGTAGACGAAGAGATCACTCCCTTTCATTCCAATGACCTAGACCCGACTCTTTTCATCTCTGTATTTATCAATAATATATGCATCCGATGTGTTATAATCGATGGTAGTGCTAGCATTAACATCATCTCCTCCCATGCGTATGCCCAAATGTGAATACCTAACAATTTCATGCATTGTAACCCTGTTATGTTGCATTCTTTCAATGACACCATAACCTCTACACTGGGTACTATTGTTCTCCATGTCTGCGTAGGTCCCCGCACCATCCCGGAACTTTTCTATGTCCTAGAAGGGGAGTTCCAGTATAACTTGTTGCTTGGTCAACCTTGGATTCATGCCATGGGTTGTGTCCCTTCGACGTTACATCAATGCCTCAAATTTGAACACGAGGGACATAATTACACCATCCTTGCTAACCCCTCACCTTTCAAGACCTATAACATGCTATATCGACCCAATGATGTGCTTGTACCAGTCAAGGCATCTGCCACCAAAACCACTTCACCTCCACCCACAAGCCCATCCACCAAAATTTCCACTACTTCTACTACATCTAACCTCGCCATCCCTACTGTAGTTGTAGCCTCCACCGCTAGCGCCCCTACTTCCCCTTCATCTAGCAAGCCATCTATACCCGCTACCCACATACCAACTACTGATCCCTTAGAAGGTGTTTTTTAATGCCTCACTCTAGGGAATACCACCTATACAATATCGATACCTTCCTCACCCCACAACAATATGGGAATCTACATCAACACCCCAATTATGACATTCACATTGGTGATGTTTTCCCTTATGGCCCTCCCCACCTTCGCACCAACCTAATGTATGGGGGACTTGATATGGCCACCTATAAACCCAAACCTCCATCCCAAACCCAACCATTTTCCATCGACCTACACTCCCTCACCAACCATCATTTCACTCACACTTTCCTCCACCAGTGCGTGTGGAAAGGATTTGGATTTGGTTTTTATGAACAAGGCCACCACACTGTCATCCCATGTACCTCTCGTAAACAAAATGACCATAGTGGCATTGGTTTTGATGCTGCATATTCTAAAAAGGTTTGTATCGGCCTTATTTAGGTCGAGGCATCTCCCCCCTCTAATTCACCCACATTACCATCCTCACCCACGGAGTCCATAGATCTTAAATCTATACCTCCTAAAAAAATCGTAAACACCATTTCCTTGGGACCGTTGACCTATCAACGTGATGGCGAGGCTCCCTCTTCTCTCCCATTCCTATATCCTGACATGATCAATGATGATACACCTTCAATTAATGTCATTCAATGTCAAGACGATGAGTCCATCCTCACCTACCTTGGTGCAAAAGAATCTTATATTCACCAGTCGTTACCCTCCAAGATGCAAACCATGCTAAATGAATCAACCATCAAAATCAACATTAATACCCAAGATGACCCACACATTCTAAAGATTACCCAATCTTTAGATGCTACTAAACAAGAAGCCTTCACCTCTTTCCTTCAAGACCATAGTGACACATTCACTTGGTCCTATGCCGATATGCCTGGTATCGATCCTAAAATCATGGTTCACAATATCGTGACCATTCCTGATGCCAAACCTATCAAAAAAATCTATGGAAAATGCATCCTCGCATTGCTCTTCTAGTCAAAGAAGACCTTTAACTCCTCTCGGTTTCCTTCATTCTACCCATCGATTATCCCCAATGGATTTCTAACATCGTTCCTATCACGAAAGTGATAGGGGGACTCTGCATTTGCATAGATTTTTGTGACCTCAACCTCGCCTGTCCCAAAGATGATTTCCCACTACCAGGTATTGACCAACTAGTTGATCTCACTGTTGGCCATGACATGTTATCTCTCATGGATGGTTTCTTAGGATACAATCAAATATTAATAGCTCTCAAGAATCAACACAAGACTTCCTTCATCACCCCTTGGGGGACTTTCTACTATAGAGTCATGCCCTTTGGCCTCAAAAACGTTGGTGCTACATATCAGCGGGCCATGACTTACATCTTCCATGACATCATGCATCGCATATTAGAGGATTACGTAGATGATTTTCTTGCCAAATCCAAACATTGAACTAAACACCTACCCATTCTTAAAGTCATCTTTGACCACCTCATCAAATATTGTGTTCGTCTTCAACCAAAAAAATGCGTCTTTGTAGTACTTTCAAGGAAACTCCTAGGCTTCATCATTTCTTTGCATGGCATAGAAGTCGATCCTACTAAATTCAAGGCTATCCTTGAAATTCCACCACCCACTAATCTTTGTCAACTTCGCAGCCTACAAGGTAAGTTACAATCCATTCATCATTTTATCTCGTAACTTTCCGACTGCTGTCAACCATTTCATCATCTTCTCAAGAAAGATGTTTCATTCAAATGGGATGATGAATTTCATAAAGCCTTTGAGGCCTTAAAATAATACCTCCTTCAACCACCAGTGCTCATTCCTCCTAAGGATGACCATCCCTTCTACCTATATATTTCGCCACTGACCATTCTCTAGGTGTCATGCTTGCTCATCGTGATGACCAACACTGGGAGCAAGTGGTTTATTACATAAGTCATACCCTTCTTGACTACGAAACTAGATATACCCATGCCAAAAAACTTTTCCTAGCCTTAGTTTTCATCGCCACCAAACTCGCCATTACCTACTCAACCACAAAACCTTTGTCATTACTAATACGGACCCATTACACTACATGTATGCCAAAACTTATCAAAATCAATGCGCCACAAGCTAGCTTATGCTTTTGGCTGACCTCGACCTCGAATTCATCCATAAAAATTCCATTAAGGGCCAAACTATCACCGACTAATTAGTTGACACACCTATTTCCAGGATCAACCCTCTAACTTCGACTTTGTAGATGATTCTATTACTACCCTTTCCCTAGACGAACCCACTTACCAAATGACACTCTTCTTCAATGGTTCCAAGTGTCAGCGTGGGGGTGGGGCTAGTGTTATCCTCATTCCACTTGATGGTGAACCTATGCCTTTGTCTTTCAAACTTGATTTTGATTGTATAAACAATATTGCTGAATATGAAGCACTCGTATTGGGTCTCTAGGCTGCTTATGCCTTAGATGTTAAGTCAATCAACATCTTTGGTGATTCTCAGTTGGTCATAAACCAAGTCAATGGTATATACTAGTTTCGTAATGAGATACTTCAAAAGTATAAGCATCATGTGGACATACTTTTGACCACCTTCGACCATTACGCCCTTCAAACCACCCCACATTCTACCAATAAATTTATAGATACCATGGCCTACTTGGCTTCTCAGATACCTGCTTCACCCGCTGACTCTAAAATCTTTATCACCATATAAATACTACAATCACCCTCTCATTTGCCTTGTGAATTTTACTCTATCAGAATCGTTACTCCTGACTGAGTGACCTTTGGTATAAGCAATACATAGACTATCTCTCCCTCTCCATTTTACCCACCGATCTCACTCGTAATGGACAACGTACCTTCCACAAAAGTGTCTCACATTATGTCATCATGGATGGTCTTTTGTACAAATGTGGTTTTGACAGCATTCTCTTGCGATGCCTTACCAGTTCTGAAATTCCTTACACCATTAAGGGAGTCCACGATGGGATTTTGGAGGCCACTTTAGTGGTCTCATTGTCACTAAATGCATTCTTCTCCTAGGCTATTACTGGCCAACCCTATACCGTGACTATTGTGAATATGTCAAACGCTATGTAAAATGCTAGCAACATGTTAATCTCCATCACACCCCTAGTCATGCCTTACAGATCACACAAGACCTTTGGCCTTTCTCTCAATGGGGTTTGGATATTGTCAATGAGATTAACCCCATTCTTCACAATGCCACCAATGGATCATAACCACTACTAAATATTATACTAAATGGGTAGAAGCCATTCCCCTCATTTCCAACAAAGTGAGAAAATATGTTAATTGATCAACCATCACATCATTTTTTTCTTTGGCATCCTCATCGCATTATCACGGATAACGGAAAACAATTCAAAAATAAAACCCTATGCAAACTATGTGATGTTTTTGGTATCTAACTCAATTTCTCATCACCTTATTACCCACAAACCAATGGTCAAGCCGAATCAACCGATAAAACCTTGAACAAAATTCTTATGAAGGTGGTCAATGATACTGGGAAGGATTGGCATATGCACATTCCTTTCACCTTGTGGGATTACTGTACTAGTATTCACACTTTGACTACTACCACACCCTTTTCTCGGTCTGCAGATCGAGGTTGTCTTATCTCTCAAGTTCTAGATTCCATCCTCTCGCATCTCACTACAAGACATGCTCAACGAAGATGAATTTCACCTAGGATCATTTGGTGAAACTTAAATTATTAGATGAACATCCTCTTAATGCCCTGGACCATCTCCAAATCTACAAAAACATATCAAGCATGCCTATGACAAACGTGTTAATGAACAAACCTTTCAATTAAGTGACCTCATCCTGAAGGAAAATCAACATGTAACCAAAGAGGATAAAATTAAATGGGGAAAATTTTCTCCTAATTTGCTTGGACCCTATATCGTCACCCATGACTATGGATTATGGTAAGTGCTTATCATTTGTCTTCACTCGAAGGTAAAAACTGAACTGTGCCCCTTAATGCCTTGCATCTTCAACCATTTTATTGTTGATATCAATTCCTACATCACTTTCGTTAATTGGTCACTCATCCCTTGAGTGCTGTTCACTTTCCATTATTACCCATTTTTTAGGATCCACGATTAAACAAGAATCATGTGATTACCCGTCACCTGTTAGCCTTGTCCTCAATATGAGTACCACGGCTCTTCTCATAGCATGATTCTCATAGATACTTTTCATCTTCTTCAAGATGGAATCCCATGTACGTTCATCACTCAAAACCACCTCTTTCCTAGTTAATATTTGTTTACTACGATATTGTCTTCTAAATTAGAACCTAATCATCCCTCTATAATCTCTTCCATGACTTAAACATCTAAATAAAGGGGATACAACTCCTTGAGTCAAACTTCCAGAAAAATATGACTCCCTCAAAAGGGACATCTCTTCTCCATATTCTACCACTATCAATAGACTTCTCCCTCAAAGGATAGCTATATACGGTCATTACAAAAATATAATAAATATTCAAAAGCTTCCCGCATCGATCAACTTCACGCAGACCTCAAGGAGATAATATATTAATCTCATATAAACTTCTCACATCGATCAGTCTATTAAAAACAAACAAATGAAGAAAAATTGAAATTTTTGTCATGGACTTGCCTATTTTGGATTCGGGTTTCTTGTTCCGAAAAACACATCATCATACACTAAGTTATGCTAAGCCTCTCATTCTTACCTCCTTGTCTTTTCCACATAAATTCCTTGTTACTCAAGGAACTTATAGAGAATGTGACATTTTGTGATCCTGTGACTTTTCTTCACCCTTAAAACAGTTCATTATGCAAGGCCTGTAGGGTCTTATGTTCCTAAGCCCATCTAAGGTCAAATCAACTCATCAGGGTTCTTATCAATTATGCATCTCTTTTACTACTTCTTACCATTTTCCTTCCTCATTACCTATTGATTATCCTATACATGACCAAATCCTTGGCACATGTATTTACAAATCAATCAACCATGCCTACAACCTAAACACAATCATGCCTATGACCTACATCACCCATTCCTAATACATATCCGACCATTCCACTATTTCACCTTAATCTTCCCTAGCTTATGGGAGAACTACATCGTCCTGAGGTCCCTTTTCGTTGGGACTATGTAGGCAGCACTCTGAGGACATGTAGCCCTTAGAGGTTAGCTCGGCCACTCTCTACCCTAACCAATTCCTTCCCCCCCTTTCCTAGTCACATTCTACCCTAGTTAGGTTCCTTTTTATATCAATAATTGGAAATTAAACCAAACAAACAACACTTACTTAACATCTTTACCATCATCACTTAGGCATTCATTTCATTATACTTTCCATTTATTTAGCATTATCATGCATTTTACTACAGAACATCTTAAAGTGACCCACATCATCATTAATTACACCAATTAATGAATTAAACACTCAACCAACCTCAATTCAACCACACTCAACCAACCTCAATTCAACCATACCTAAACCAACCTAAAATTCATCATACCTAAGTCCACCTAACTCAATCCATGCCTACAACCTGACTCAATCCATGCCTATGACCTAACTCAATCCATGCCTATGACCTGACTCAATCCATGCCTATGACCTAACTCAATCCATGCCTACAACCCTGACTCTATCATACTTAATTCACCTAGTTTCCATCACATACACAAATAATAATGGAAATTACAACAAGCACACCATCCATAGTATAAATATCATCATCTATAAATCATGACATTTGTGTACACATACATATGTACACCAATACAAATGAATCCAAAAATATCAAAAAAATCATGTACATCCTCACCATCGTTTGGCACGCAGGACGGTATATGAACAAAATCAATCAACTCTCATATACATCCTCACTCTCTTTGGCATGACACAGGTATATATCAAAAATAAATGACTATACAACACAAGAGGTACATACAACTATCAGATATCACCTGTTGGATATCCTCCATATCTATCTCCCATGTCTCCTCCTCCTCACCTCCTCTACAATGACCTACTAACATCTCACCATCCATCATGGGTCATGACTAGGTCCCTGTTGGTATTGCACCTGTAGATTCCTCCGTGAACTAGTAGCCTCACCCTGACCTTGTCTTAGGGCTCGCTGACCCGTGTACTCTCCACATTGTGGGTCCACGACCTGGTCCTCTCACTCACGGCCTGTTGTGCCCTGTACTCTCTATAGGATAGAAAATCTATCCCTACTACCATCATGATATCTTGATAATACCTTGTCTTAGCTAGGGCATCCCACAACTGCAATGGGTACTTTCTATGTTGGCCCCATTGGCCTCTGACCCTATCCATGTGCTTGTGCCTGTCTTAAGAGACCTTGTCCTACTTGCTTGTATCTAGGACTAAAGAGTCACAACCTACGCCTGTGTAGTGGCCAATTGGCCCTGCAAACCTATAACTTGTGCATATAGGGTGGCCACCTATATCCCATCACCACCACCACCCTATGCGGGTGCTATCCCTATGTTATTAGGGCCTATAAATTGGTCACATATGCTTGTAAAGTCACAACCTATGCCTCTACACTGTCATATTTGTGCCCATTGCCCATTGTTGTCCCCAGGATTACCCAACCTAACCATTGTTTTACCTTACCCACCCTTATTGCTACCAAAATCCATGCCTACCTTACTTATACTTTTCCTTAATTACATTTTGGGACTTTTTATTTTACCCATACCTCGGCCCTACCCCTATCGTGACCTAGCTACTTCGACCTAGAACATTGCTAGTGACCTTTGAACTCATGTGCTTGCTATACTTAGTGACACTGTTACCCGTGTTATTTGACCTAATGACCTTACCTTGCCTCTTGTCATGACCATTTATCCTGACCCAACCTTTGGTGTACCGGAACACACCTAAATGGTCCTGCACACACTGACGCAAAGTACTTCCACACCATATCCTATACCTTGGATACCAGAATCACCTCAACCTTGTTTGGATAAACCTATCGACCTTAGACAAAGTAGAGTTTGTATTCTCTTCAACCTGGTACCATGCTACAGTTTATACATGTGCGTGTGTTTAACTGTTATTACCTTTGACCATGACCCATTACTTGGATAACCCGATAAGACCTTTACCCCTTTACCCCCATTGTCCACCTTCCTCTTCATCACATTCACCTTTTATAAAACCACTCACCCATTCGCCTTCTACCTCATCGGTTCCTGGTTTGAGGGGGATCACATTCACCCACACATGGGACAACCACGTCTTATTTTTATCAACATCGCTTACCAATACAAGCTACGCAACAAAAAGGGGAAAAATGTAGACACCAAAATTGGGTCACACGCTCCTTGACCCTTCATTAAATAATCAAATTGAACACACTCACCTAACCATGGCCCCTTACACCCCACACTAATATTAATTTAATTAATTTAATTAAATTAATCCATGTCCTCTCAATATTTATTATTTAATTATCTTAATTAAGATAATTCCCACACCACCATCTCACCTATACACCTCACCTATCCACCTTACCCAAATTATATTCTTAGTATGTTGCCATAACTAACTAATACCTAACTAAACCCTAAAAATCAAAGCCTACATCCCCTCTAACCACATTCCCGCATAAAAAAAGGTAACTCCGCTCTTGCCCGAATGGATAGAGAGATCTAGCGGAAATCATTTCCATGATCTCCCATTTTTAGTAAACCTAGGGAATCCCACCCTAATCGACACCGGTCACCCTTAAACCGACGTCATTCAACACAAAACCATCGTCGGTCACCTTTTATTCCCTTTGGTAACCTTATTTCAAAGTTGGTACATTTTCTGTGAGAAAAAAAGTAGACCGTAGTAGCATACAAGTGAAACAAGCATCCTTTTACGCATCTAGAGCCATCACCAACATCAATCAGAGAGCCATTGCATTCATAGGAGCACTCAGGAAAGCACCACTACAGGACCATACATGTATTCTCCGATCAACCACCTCCACCACTCAACCATCAAATCCTTAACACAGTAAGTATGGCCCTAATCAGTATAGTTTATTTCAGTTAGTAATCTTTATTACTCATGTTATTAATCTATTCTTTGCATGCTTATTGCTTCATCACCCACTTGCTTGTAAACCCAAATATCCCTTCACCCACATCACCAAATCACCTATTCTCACTTTGTATACTTCTGAGCATACCTAAGATCTCCACAGACCCCCCATTCACTCGCCCAAACTTTATTCGACCTCAGATCACCCCTACCATTTAACCTATTTTGAGTTTCTTTCACCCCGACCATACACGTCGGTTACCCATAACCGTTGTCAGTTCTACCTAAACTAGCATCGGTCACATTCAGTCGATGTCGGTCTTTGTGTTTTACACCTTGACCAAGAACAAACCCAACAACCACCCTACCAGTTGACCTAAATAACCCAGAATCTGACCCTAACCAGTCCCAAACCTTGACAGACCCCTCACCTCTCAAATCCAACTATAGCCTAGCCTGTTGTGATTGGATTTGCATATTATATTTGAATGATATACCTAAATCATATCAACTACGGTAGGACCTTTTTTATTTCTCACATTTACTTGTTTCAAACATTAGATTGACAAGTATGTCAGGAAGTATCACACTTCTAGAACTAGCATATAAAGGCGAGTCCACTATCATATATCATTTAACTATATTTTTTTTTTTTTTTCTATTACAAGTAGCTCCTCCTAGCCAAAATGAATCTCTCACATTCAATTATGGATCAAGAGGTCGGAACGTGCACAATAATCATCAACTAACCAAAGATTAAAAGGTATTCCTCCTTGGCCCTTACCAAGATTATTTTTTCATTTCGAAAGGTAAAGAAAATGATGAAACACATCCAATATTTCCTTCACCTTAACCCTACTAAGTGTGTATTTGGTGTTCTCACCAGAAAAATCCTAGGGTTCATCATTTCTATCAGGGGCATTGAAGTAGACCCTACCAAGATCAAATCCATCATTGATATGCCTCATCCATCAAACCTTAATCGGTTTCAGTAGCCTTTAAGGCTAACTCAAATCAGATCCGCCATTTCATTTCACAACTTTCAAATCATTGTCAACACTTCCATCATCTCCTTTGAAAGGAAGTACACTTAAAATGGGAGCACAATTGTCAAAAGGCATTTAAAGACCTCATGTAATATATTTTATCGCCATCTGTGCTTACACCCCCACATGAGGGGAGTCATTCTACCTATACATATCTGCTACTATTCATGCCTTGAGTGTTATGATTTCTCTTCAATATGAACAAGGTTTTAATCAACCCATTTATTATATAATCCATAGCATTCATGATTACGAAACCCATTTTGCTGAAGAAAAAAAATTGTCTTGTAATTTGTAACTTCCAAACTCCTCCATTATCTACTTAATCACACAACATACATTTTCACCTATGTCAATTCCTCAAAGCCATGCATTCAAAACCATATCATAGTGATTGTATCACATGATGGATCATGCTCATCATCGAGTTTTATCTAGAATTCATCTCATAAAAATATATTAAAGGACAAGCAATCATGAACTATCTCATCAAAGCCCTCTTCTTGATAATCAATTACATCACAAATAATTCCCAGACAAATCCATCAACACCATCAATCAAGAATACACTCTTATCAAAATGACACTTTTCTTTAACAAATATAAGTCACGTGAGGGAAGGTTCTTATTTCGTTATCATACCTCCATGGGGAATCCTATCCCTCTATCCTTAAAATTAAACTTTGAATGCACTAATAACATGGTTGAATATGAAGCCTTTGTCATGGGCCACTAAACTACTATCATGCTTGGTATTCAAATTTTTGATATCTTTAGAGACTCTCAACTTTCCATCAACCAAATCAAAGGAATTTATCAATGTAAAAATGAAATTATACAAAAATATAAAACCATTGTTGAATTCCTCTTAGAATCCTTTGATCATCACACCATCCAAACAATTCCACGATATTATAATAAATTCATAGACACCATGGATTATCTCACATCACTCATCCCCTAGCAATTGATGATTCCAAATCATTCGTTGTTGTACATAAACTTGATCATACATCACACACTAATGAACCGCCTTCAATCAACCTCATCAAGACAATCAAACATGCCTTTGGTATACTCAAGTTTTTGACTATCTATCCAAATCTAAAATTCCCTCATGTCCATCCAAAATTCTAAACAACCCTTTCTCCAACATGCTACATGATACATCTTCATACATCTTCTACAAACATAGATTTGGCGTTCTCTACAAACATGTATCAAATTCATGAATCCACTAAAGTTATCTAAGAAGTCCATGATGTGGTGGACAAATATATGATCCACTAAAAAGTTATCTAAGAGGCTAGTCCACTCTTAATCAATATTTTTGCGCTTACGTTAAGAAATGTGTTAAATGTCAACAACACTCCAATCTCACTCACATACCTAGTCAGGATTTACAACTCACTCAAGACCTATGACCCTTCTCATAATGGGGACTTGACCTCATTGGTCTCATTAACCCTTATTTGTCACAATGAAATCACTCTATCCTCACAAAGCTACTGGATATTTCACAAAATTGGTGGAATCCACCCCCTTGTCTCTACTAATAAAAATAAAATCATCGATTTCAATCATCAAAATCATATGCCACTTTGGCACCTTTCAAAAATTGATCATTGATAATGGAAAATATTTACATAATAAGGAAGTTAAGAAATTGTGTGACACTTTCAACATCAAACTAATCTTTTCATCCCCTAGTATCCACAAGGAAACAGAAAATTAGAATCTTCTAAGAAAACACTCAACAAAATCCTTATAAAATCATCGACCAAGCAAGCAGGATTGGCATCAACAAAACCCATTTTCCCTATGGGCCTATCGAACTAACATCTATATTCCTACATGTACCACTCCCTTTTCTTTAGTCTACAGCTCGAGGAGGTTCTACCCCTCGAAGTCAAGATCCCATCACTTCACGTATCCCTCAAAGACTTCATTTTATATTAATATTATCATCAAGAATTCTTAACAAAATTGGATTTGTTAGATGAGCATTTCTAGCTTTACGAAACATCATCTTTGTAGACACACAATCACACACTTTGGGTAATTATCTAGTTCGATTACATAATATTATTCATATGATTCCTAAGTAAAAAAAGCAATAATTAACCCATGTATTTGGTAACCTTTCTTTACTTTTTGTGGTTGATTTTCTCAATTTACCTTTATACTCTTTGGAATTTGTCATCTTAGACACTAGTTCCCAACCAAGATGCTAGCACCAGGTGCCTTCATCACATCTGGGCACTCATATCCCTTTTGTAGTTTACTTACACTTTTTGGGTCCTTTTCTATCCATTTGAGCATCTTATATTTTTGGTAGTCATCCTTTTCGGGGTTAATTACAAAATTTGAGAAAAGTAGTAATATAAATATAAATTTATGTGATCATTATAATGGACCAAACACTAAGCACTATCTATCACTATAGACACCTAAAATTGGTTACTCAATTTAATGTCCCCGTGTTTGCTTACCTGTTCTATTCTCGGGTAACCCAGTGCACTTTTGTATCACTAATTCTCTCTTAGGGTATTAATTAAATATCTAATTAAAATTCATATCCTAAGTTTGTTCCACCCCATTATATTTCACCTATGGATAATTAAACATTAACCATGTAATTCTATCTTCTACATTTATTCCATTTCTTCTTATTCACCTCATATCACTTCCCAACCTCCCATGCTATTATTATCCATCCATCCCACCTATTTATCCTCTCCTGGAACCATGCAGCGGGATTTTTCCCATATTTGAGTTAGAGGGATAATATTCTTATCCTCACAACTCATCCCTTTTCACCACTTTGGGAGTCTGTTCCCTGATCAGCACCGACCGTTTCTTAATCGACGCTAATTTTTTGGAGTGGCACCAATTTTACCTCGATCAGCGTTGTATATAAATACACGACCTAAACTTAGTTCTAGTTAGATAGTAGAGACGTGAGAAATAGTGAAAAAACTTGAATGAATCAAGAAACTATCAATTGAGAGAAAGTGAATTATGTCGAGATCAATCCCAGAGAGGTGAACTATTATTATGCCCGCATAATATCAATATCACTTAGGTTCTTCAACCTCTCGGGTGACTCAATTTCTCCCTCTAGCCAAGGCGGAACTTTTTCACATCTCTCTGCAGCCTCTGCGAGTCTCCACAATCTAATCATCATCAATCACCAATCAAGTTGTCTGTGATTTCTTCTCGATCGATGACAACCCAAAGATCAATCAATGCTGATTTGTCCAAATTGGCACCATCCCAACACATCTACGCCGATCACTGTCTCGATTGATGTCGTCTAATCTATAAAAGGTACAGAATCTAGGTGACCCAATTTCATCTTTGTTTTATAGTTTCCTAATTTCTTTCGAGTTTTTTTTTGTTGTTTTTACATTTACATCGCAACTTAAAATAAAAAAATCTAAACATTTGCTTACATCTTTTATCATGTACGCCTTTATTCTTAATTAAAAATGTGAATTGACATCCACCAAGGAAGTTAATCACTTCCTGGACCCGCTTTTGGGTAGTTCACCCTTATATCTTCTAATGTCATCTTTTTCTATCAAGTATTCGTGCATCACAGGTTTCTTGGATCTACTCTGCAAGATTTCTCGTGTGTGCCCGTCTTAATTCCATCAGGATTTCTCTCCATCTACATCTTCGAATCTTGTCCAATTAATTAGGTATTGACTTTATTTGAGTTTTTCAGGGTTTTTGTGTTTAGTTTGGTGCATTAACTTAGACAGGTAACAAGCGCGGAAATTCTTGATCTACATTCAGCACGCCCGGTGGGACCTTACCAAATTCCATTATTGGTAAGTTCATCTCTTTTCCAATTTTGAGCTTTATTCTTTTTCTTCACTGATTTTCATCAGTTGCTCTTAAGCATTTCCTTTCATCGTTTCGGTCTTGCTTCTTTCATTTCTAAATTTGCAAAGTTAGGTCCCTTCATTTTTGCAAATCTCAATTCTAATTTCTATTTCTAAAATTAGTAAATTCTTCATTTGATTTCAAAGTTACATTTTTTTATTCATCTCTTTGTGTAAAATTGTCATTTCCTTGAAAGTTTTCTAGTTTCTTAAAATAGAAATTTCCTTTCCACTAGTATCTTGTTGGATTTGTTTGCATGTTCTGCTTAATCCTATTTTTTGGAGTAGTTTGCTTGTTCATGGGATTTTTTGAGGGGAAGAGCTCAACAATGCGCTTTTTGAATTCCACACACCTTGGAGAGCTAAATATACAGGTATTTCTCTTTTGCGGTGTTTTCTCCTTTTTAAGAACTTGTTTGTTTGTTTTTATCACACTCAAACACTTCGGTTTTGGTACTTAAAATGAATTAATCACATTGGGAAAGAACTTGTTTGACTTGTCTTCATTAAAATCAAACACTTCAGTTTTAGTGCTTAAAAAGAACATTTTCTTTTACATTTTTATTGTATGTTCTTCACCTAGTTCTCTAAATAGGTTGGAAAATTGATCAAAATCGGTAGTGACACTATTTTATTTTTTATTTTTCACCCTTGCACATAAAGCCAAAATCACTAGGTATAAAGGATTTAAAGAAAAACTCCTTCCCTGGCCTCACCTACTTGGAAGTGGCATCCAAGAGGAAGAGCCTACATGGTACTTGGGCTGCACTATAAATTCACGGAAGTTCTAGTATATATTGGCAAAGCACTCGACTCCCTTATCGCAGCGGGTGTGAAGTGCGGGGGTAGGCCCCTATATCAAGCCCACATACTATTCTTTTATGAAGTGCCTTCGGGACTCCTCACCAAAACATTCCCAAACCATCCTTAGTTTGGCCAATTTAGTAGTCCTCAATCTAAAAAGCCTTCCCTAACATTTTCTTTCTTAAAAGCATGAATATTTAAAAGATATAATCACCTACATTGCTTGAATTGTCTATACATTAATTAGGTTAATCTCTCTTTCGTGTTTGTGCTTGTTTATGACTCGTCATCACCGGTCACAAGCTAGAAAAATGGCTCAACTGGCCTCTTCTTCATCTCGATACGCCTGCTAATTTGGATGTTTCAAAGCACCCTCGAGTCTTCCTTGGATGTTTCTATCATCCTAAAGTGATCTAATCATGACCGGCTTCCCCAGTCCTTCGAGAGGTGTCATCGCTTCTTATATATAGTATGTTCCTCACAGAGATCTTAAATTTCAGGCACTCCTTGACCACAACCTCAGTAGCCCTTATGGACTACTTAGTGCATAAGTCTACTCAAATATCTCGATCGGGGACTCAACAGTTTATGATTATTCTCATGAGCCATCCAGGCTTTCATAGAGTAGTTAGCATGCTTCTACTCACCTCAAACCATGAAATAAGGTAGCGCATCTATGCCTCATTTTTCTCTTCCACCAACCATGTCGACTGGTTTTCAAATGACCCTGCCTATCCCTAGTGCCGCAGCTACCTCGGCTACCCCACAGCCTACTTTTGAGAGGCCCTCTTCTTTAGCTATGATGAGTGTATCCACACTCCCACAAATTCTTTGTTAATTCTTCTATGTCATCTATTACATCTCAGGGTCAGTATCTCTCTATGATCCAACCCCCTCCTACAAGTCGATCAGTTCCTCCTTCTTATCTTCCAGTTGATCTTTCTTCCAATGCTCCAACGACAGTGATTTTACCCATCCTTTGGTGTCGGCACCCTTAATAACTAATCCAATAGTCAAAAGCCTCATTCAGAGTTTGTTTCCCACCATATCAAATCAAATCAACACCCACATTCCTCAATCCATTCTGATTTAGTTGGCAAGTGTAGGAACCCACCAATCAAAAGCTCCATCTTTCATTCAACCACTTATCATCTCACAGCCTATTTATACTCAGGATCCTTCACACCAAATACCTCACCAAGCATCACCCAGAATGCCCGTTATTCATCTTATCATCCTATTAATTAGCAGATGAATCCCCCATTAACACCTCAACAAAACATACCATTCTCTTCTCATCTTGGACATATCAACATGCCCCCTCCTCAATCGATGTCATCCAACTTATTTTCAAGAAAATTGTAGACCTCGAAGCCTCCACCAAAGGGGTTCACCCTTCATATTCTTTTGAAAGTATGTAATGAACCAATTCATCCATCGGTGGCTTTTAATCCTTATCCTCCCCAATGGGAACTTCCTAAGTTCTCAAAATTTCATAGTGGGAGGATTCTCAACAACACCTACGATCATTTAAGAATGTTTGCTACCTTATAGTCCAGGACTAGGAGCTAATGCTCCGTACCTTTCCTATGTCTTTAGCACGGCCGCTTTAGACTGGTACAATAACATACCCCAACACTCTTTGTTTTCTTTCTCTCAATTAGCCCAGATGTTTGTTGAAAACTTCTCAATAAATATCACACATAAGATCTCGATCATAGATCTTTATAACATTTGTTAATTAGATGACGAGTCTATCATAGACTTTGTCACTCATTAGAGAGGAATAATAAATAAACTGTCCTTCTCCCTCCCTCAATCTCAGAAAATCGAGTTGTTTACTCAATCTTGCACCAATCATATTTCTTCCACTTTAAGGATTCAAACCTTTCATACATTTGAAGAAGCCTTTACGATGGCACGCAAACTTGAGTCTTGCGCCATTGAACAAGGAAAGTTAAAACTTCACTCTAAGTCTAAACCATATTTTTCTCGGTTTACAAAATCAAACCCCTCTTCTTCTAACAAAGACTAGAATCAGGGGTCCACAAATGCTATCATGTTAAAAACATCACGATATGATAATACTTCTAATCAAACACCTTAGAGAGACTCTTCATCTTCTCAAAAGGAACTCCATCATCTTAGTCTTTTACTTCGTTGGTGGAATCATATGCTTCTATCTTATAAAAATGTTGGAAGTTCACATGATCAAAATTCCTCCTATGATAAATTTTGATGAGAACCAAGAATGACCATTTTCGTATCATGAAAATGACTTTGTCATTATCATATAAGCAAAGGCCATGACTTTGAAAGATGTCGACCTTTAAAATCTCATCCAAAAATTCATTGATAAAGGTGAGCTCATTCTAGATAACCCAAATGCCCCCAAATCAGGCGCTTGACATTTTTAAACAACCTTTTCCAAATCATTCCCGAACATTGATGCTTCGGGGTCTCAAAACCAAACACGCATACTATCAACTTCATTTCTACTAATAGTTCTTCTTCTAATTCTGAATCATCCACAAACGTGTCGACTAAATTGGAACTTCCTTCCGCTCCTTCAAATTCTGAGATTCCACCATCCTCAAATGGTCCATCTTCGAGTCTTCCTTTATTGTTAGAAATAGAGTCATCTCCCTCTACCTCTCTATTTGATCTTCCACCTATACCTGAGACAGTGTCATCTTCATCTGTCTCATCATCAGATATTCTTTTGGTGCTTGAGTCATTTACATCCCTTCAAATTTCCACTACGGATACTTCTACTTCTATCGCTCCCATTTTTTCCACAACCATGCCTTTGGTTAACGTACCCATAGTTGTACCAACTTCTATGCCTTTGGAAGTGTCTTTGATCTTAACTCTTCCTATCTCTTTTCCTATAGTAATTACACCCACAATTACTACATCTAAAGTACCCTCCTCACAAGAGGTTGCTTCTTCATTACCTACCTCTTCCACCATTAGTGCTTCCTTTCCTATTAAGGAAACATCTAAAGAGATAGCATCGACACCTATACTTCTAACTCCTAGACTCAGACATAAACAATTGGAGTTTAAGCCTAGGGTTACATCATCGGTATCATCTCCTTTACTTCCTCTCGAAATGGTTATAATCACCTTATGCGGTCAAAGTTGTCACCATCCCTGAAAAGGGAAAACCAATATTTCGGACCATCAAAACTCTTGGTGCCCTTCCTCAAAAATACCTCTCTGCACCTCATAAAATATTGGATTTATCCACTAAAAAGGTGTCTTCTTCTATAACACCATCTTCACTTTGGTGCCTCGTAAAGTGGATTTACCTCTTTGGAAAGGCATCACCTCTTTTATCGTAACCATCATCTTCATCACCAAAACCAAGGAACCCTTTTTGCCTCCTATCAAATCTATTTTGGGAGCTCCTCCCCCATCTAAATCATTCTTATCGAAATCATTGTCTATTTCGGCCAAGTAGCCTTCCTCATCTCCGAAGACTAAAACACTTGTCATGTCTTCGTCATCTTCAAAATCTATCTTAGGAGCTCCTCCTCCGCTAAAATCAATCTTGCCTCACTTGCTTCCATCTCAAGCACCTAAGACTACTTCTCCCAGTGTTGGAAGAGAAAACCGGTCCCTAAAAAGGCGCCAAACAAGATATGTAGGCTCCTTTACCTTGGCAGTCTGCTAAGACTAAAGAGGTGCCTTCTTCACCTCTATCCACATCTTCATCTACCGGATTCTATACTGAAATCCTTCGCCAACTTATCCAATCTTCATCTATATCTCTTCCTCCAATCAAACCCTATAATCCCAAAGGAGTAAAACCTTCATGGTTCAACTCTGATTTGATTTTTGCTTACCATCACACTCCAGGTCATGACACCAAGGGATGTAAAGCCCTAATCATCGTTAACATGACCTTTTGGAAGAAAGTGATCTTCTATTGGAGGAGGAGGAGGAGGAACAAGTGTCTCCTATCATCCCAACTACATCTGAGCATGAATGGTCTACTCAGGCCCCTAATTCTATTGATATCACTCCAGATGATCTTCCACCTTCTCAAATCGACACAATTCGTATCACCACTAGAACACAATGGTACAATAATCCATCATCTTCTACAGCCTCTCAACCACGAGTCGTTATTTTTGCTACCCCCAAAGGAGTTCCTCCTTCCTCATTGCCCCGAGACCTCGGGTCTTTATTCATGCTTCACCTTGAGCTCGATTCCCATGTCAGTTGAGGAGAGTGTTATGAAACAACTCACCCATGCTCTAGTCAAAATGTCTCTTTTTGACCTCATTCGATCATCTCCTAGCATTTCCAGCCTATGATTGATAATGCACTATATTACGGTGAATTCGGATGAGCTGACCTTTCGAGATGATTTTTGGATTGAATAGATCGTCAACCACTATCTCCTTCAAGGATTCTGAAATTCCTCCCCTTTCTTCGAGGATTTAGAGCTCCTCTCTTTATCATAGTCCCAATTAATAACACTACGTTAAAACGCACTATGATCGATAAAGTGGTTCTGCTCTCAATGTCACTTCCTCCCACACATTTGAGCAACTTAAGTTACAAAAGAACGTAGTGTCACCACCACCTTTCACCCTTCGATCATTTAATGATCAGTTGGCGGTTACTTTAGGAACTATGGTCCTACCCATTCGGGTAGGCAAGAAACTTCTTCATGAGATTTTTTACATTGTCGAAGGAAAATTCCACTACAATATGATCCTCGGACACTCCTGGATCCATACAATGCACTGCGTCCCATCAACCCTCCATCGATGCATAAAATATCAGTATGAGGGAAAAATCTATACTCATCCAGGAGACCCTTTTCCATCTCGCACAATGTGACATGACCACAAGGTCTATCCCTCCAAATGAGAACGTTGATTCTCCTAAAGAGGCTTCATCCTCTTCCATACCTGCAACAAAACTACTAGATCTACAAAATCTAGAAGATACGTTGCAGCCTTTTTTTCTAAGAGAGATTCCCCTTCTCTATTTTAACGCCCATCTCAAACCTAATGAGTATAGTAGGCTAGACAAATAACCTGAATATCAACAGATCTTAGCCATATCATCGCCATTGGTCTACCCAATCAATAGACTAACTTCATCTACGGTGGTCTTGATGTACCTCATTATTGTCCGATTCTCCTCCTAGTGCCAAACCCTATTTGGCAAGGGTTTGATTATCTACAAAATCCGCGTTCACAAAAACTTATCTATATCGATGTGCGTGGAAGGGCTTTGGCCTAGGAAAGTATGAATAGGGTGTGCATGACCTCACATCCATTCCAACTCTTAAACCACATCAAAAAATTGGTTTAGGGTTCAAACCTCTCTCGAAAGCCACCGTCACCATTCTCGTTGAGCCTATCTTCCTCTGTCAAGTCTAAAGCATCGCTTAATGTGGATGACACCATTTCCATCCCGCCTAACTTTTTTTTAGTCAATACCATTTCCTTAGGTCCACTAACCTATAAGACTAATGGAAAATCCACTTCCATACCATTAGTCTTCCCTGAAATAGTCGGAGATGACTCTCCTACTATCAATACTATCCACTGTTCGGATGATGATTTTGTCCTTACCTATCTGGGGGTAGAGGATTCTTATCTTCCTAAAACCATTCCTTTTTACACATCTATGCTTCTCAATGAAGCCACTGTCAACCTTAATATAGGGACTTCTGAAGACCCTTGCATCATTAAGGTCGGCCAATCTCTTAACCCACAAGAGTTAGGAGACTTCGCCACCTTTCTTTCTAACCATCGCAAGAATTTTCTTGGTCATATGAAGATATGTCAGGCCTTGATCCTAACATCGTGGTCCACAATATCATTACTCTTCCAAACATCAAACCAGTTAAACAAAAACTACGTAAGATGCATCCTCGTGTAGCTCTCCTCGTTAAAGAAGAGTTGCAGCGCTTGCTTTCCGCCAACTTCATCCAACCCATTGACTATCCACAATGGGTTTCAAATGTAGTACCAGTAACCAAAGCTACTAGGAAAATTTGAATTTGCACCGACTTTCGGGATCTTAATCTCGCTTGCCCGAAAGATGATTTCCCTCTACCTAATATCAACCAACTCATGGACTTAACTGTAGGTCACGAGATGCTTTCTCTTATGGATGGTTTCTCTGGGTATAATCAAATTCTCATCACACCAGAGGATCAGCACAAGACTTCCTTCATAACTCCTTGGGGGACTTTTTGTTATCATGTCATGCCCTTCGGTCTTAAGAATGCAAGGGCGACTTATCAACGTGCAATGACCTACGTCTTCCATAACCTCTTACACAAAACTATAGAATATTACATCAATGAAATCCTTGGTAAATCCAAACACCGTCAAGATCATCTTCTCATCCTTGTACCTCTCTTTGAGAGACTCATTCATTTTTGTCTTTTCCTAAATCCATCTAAATGCGTGTTTGGAATTCTCACTGGTAAAATCTTAGGCTTTATCATTTCTATCATGGGTATTGAGGTCGATCCACAAAAATAAAGGCTATCATCGAGATGCCTCCTCCTTCCAACTTAAAGCAACTCCATGGTCTTCAAGGATGCCTTCAATCAGTGCATCATTTTATCTCATAGCTTTCAGACCGTTGTCAACCTTTTCATCATCTCCTCCATAAAAATTTCATTTTGAATGGGATGAGCATTGCCAAAAATCCTTTGATGATCTCAAAGCTTATCTTATTTCTCCACCTATGCTTACACCTCCACGTGAGGGGGAGCCATTCTATCTTTATATTTCTATGACTGACCATGCTCTGGGAGCCATGATCTCACATCGAGATGCTAATGGTAAGGAACAGGTTGTCTATTATATCAGTCACACTCTTCATGAGTATGAAACACGTTATTCCAAAGCTGAAAAGTTGTGTTGTGCTCTCTTCTTTGTGACTTCTAAACTTTTTCATTACCTCCTTAATCATAAAACTTACATTGTTACGAGTGTCAATCCACTCAAGAAAATGCATGCAAAACCTTATCACAATGATCGTATCACTCATTGGCTCATGCTCATGACAGAGTTTGACCTCAAGTTCATCTCGTAGAAATCTATCAAGGGTCAGGTCATTGTTGATCAATTAGCTGATGCCCCTCTTCTCGAACACTCAAGTCCCCCTCACTCAATCCCAGGATGAGTACATCCAACAAATCAATTTGGTCTGTCTCATTTAAATTAAAAATCTTCTTTGATGTGTCCAAATGTCAACAAGGGGGAGGTGCTGAGTTTTGTCATGATTCCTCTTTGGGGTGCACTCTATCCTTGTCGCACACAAGCTTAACTTTGAATGTACCAATAAAATGGCCAAATATGAAGCCCTCATTTTAGGTCTTCAAAATTCCATTAATCTCAAAGACTCGCCATATCAACATCTTCAATGACTCTAAACTCATCGTTAATCAAGTCATTGGTGTCTATCGTGTAAAAATGATATCCTACAAAAATATCACAATATTGTTCTCTTTCAGCTTCAATCTTTCAATAAATTTACTATCAAGGCTATTCTTCACACTGCAAACTAATTTACAGATACGATGGCTTATTTAGCCTTGCTTATTCCTCCATTTACTGAAGACTCATGACTTTTTTTGGTTGTTTAGTGTTTAGACCAACCATCTCATCTCAGGCAGTTAACTTTGATCAATTTGTCACTGGTGACACTCAAGATGAGTGGTATCAGCACATTTTTTATTATCTATCCTACTCGGTGCTTCCTCTAGATTTGACTTCCAATGGCAGAAGATATTTTATCCAATGCGCAAACCGCTATACTATTCTGGGTGGAATCCTTTACAAATGTGGTTTTGAGGGTATTTTGCTTCGGTGCCTCAAAACCCCTGAATCATCTAAGGCTATTCAGGAGGTCCATAATGGTATTTGTGGTGGACACTTTGGTGGTTTGGCCATGGCTAAGTGCATCCTACGTTTAGGTTATTATTTTCCTTCTCTTAATCAATCTGCTGTGAATATGTCAAGAAATGTGTCAAGTGTCAACAACACGCTAATCTCACACATATCCCTAGTCAGGCTTTGTAACCTACAGTGGATTTGTGGCCTTTTTCACAATGGGATCTTGATCTCATTGGTCTCATCAATCCATGTTCTTCACAGTGACATCACTCTATCATTACTACCATAGAATACTTCACTAAATGGGTGGAGGCTATTCCTCTTTCATTGACCAAAGCTAAACCTATCGTTGATTTTGTCTATCAACACATCATTTGTTGCTTTGGTGTTCCTCATAAACTCGTTACAGAAAATGGCAAGTATTTCAAAAACAAATATTTGCAGAAAATTTGTGACACCTTCAATATTAAAATCAACTTTTCTTCTCCATACTATCCACAAGCTAATGGCCAAGCTAAGGCTTCTAATAAAACTTTGCGTAATATCCTCGCAAAAGATAACTAGTCGAAATTTGGTAGGAATTGGCACTTACACATCCCTTTTACTCTCTGGGCCTATCGGACTAACATTCATACCCATACCTGTGCTACTCCTTTCTCTCTCATCTATGAAGGTTGTCCTTCCTTTGGAAGTCTAGATTCCCTCTCTTCGCATCTCTCTCAGAGAGTTTGTCTCTGATGAAGACTATCGTCAAAACCTTCTAACACAACTTGAGTTAGATGAATGTTATCTCAATACTCTTGAACATCATCAAGATTATCTTGAGCGTGTCAAGCGTGCTTATAACAAGCATTTGTAGCAGCGTGACTTCCAAGTTGGTGATCTTGTTCTTAAAGAAAACCAAAATGTCACTACTCTGGAATAGAGTCAACGTGGTAAGTTTGCTCCTAATTGGATGGGACCGTACGTTGTCACTCATAAGTACGGGTCCGGGGCTTATCACCTATCTTCCATGGATGGTAAACCTAAAATGGAACCTCTTAATGCTTTGCATCTAGGGCCCTTCTTTGTTAAAATATATCTTACACAATCTTAGTTGCGAAATAGTTCTTTCATCCATCTCGCAACTAGTCATACATTTCGTAGTGATTTAGAACTATGTGGTTCTCCGCATTATTTCTTTTATAGCTTAAATATGAGTACCACGGCTCTACTCATGGAATTTTCCTTATGGATTTGTTCCTCCTCATGGTAGGAATACCTCGATCACTACTTCATTTTCCCTAGGTGTTCATCTTGATCAAATCCACTTGGGGCATGAGTACGTGCTTATATACATTTTCTTTCCCTCTATTTGATCTATTTGGTCTAAACTCATCTTCTTCCAAAGCTCAAAAAAAAAAGGAAGAGATGATATCCTAGTCCCAAAAGATAGATTTATCCCTCGAAGGACAGCTATCCATGCCTTATCAAATAAATCAAAAATGTAGACCATTCCTCGAAGGATGGCTACCATCAAATTTACAATACAGACCACTCCCTTAAAGGATGGTTCTTTTTTATGGCATTTTGAACCTTTGCAGTAACAAAATTCCTCTCTCAGCTAGTTTGTTCATTTGTTAGCATATCTAAAAGACTTCCCATATCGATCAGTCTTTCCATATCTAGAAAACTACCCGCATTGATCAATTTTCTTTTCTATCAATATAAAAATCATAAAGCTGTGATATGAGACCTTTTCGATCACATGGAGACCCTACTTTCTCCATATGGGTGCATATTTAATCCTTCATGTGTTCTGACGAGATGCATACTTATCTCTCGTCCTTATCTACATCCTAGATCTAGTTTGCGACTAACTAGTGTCGGGTTTATTTTATCTGTGTTTTTGGCCTTGTGTGTGCATCGTCTTTCAACTTACCACCAAGGTCTTTGTTTATGGTCAATTAAGGGACTAGCTTATCATTCTTTTTCCTATCTAGGTGTAGTGATTTTTATTTCTAAGAGATAAGATCATTGCATCACTTTCTTTTCATCAAAACAAATAGGACATTACTCATGTTCATTTTTATTCATCCAATTAAATTAACATTTAACATGTAAATTTAATCAACCAAATCTATCATCTATCTATGGTCATATTATCTACTTCATCTAAAATCATCAAAGAAACATATATTATGTGAATACATCTATCCATCTATCTATAACATGTTAATTATTCACCCATGACAAATTAAATCACATCTATCTATTTGTATCTATCAAAGTTAAAAGCATGAGTCTAATCACATAACACAAAGATGCATATATATATGTGTGTGTGTGTGTGTGTGTGTGTGTGTGTGTGTGTGTGTGTGTGTGTGTGTGTGTGTGTGTATGAATGGCTTCAAATCGATTCATATACATCGTATCAAAAATTCCTTCAAATTGAGGCTACATTAGTATCTCTCTACAAATCATATCTCTATATAGTAAAATCAGATAAGTGGAACACGTTGTCTCCTCCTCCCTCCTCGGGCACAAGCACTCTCTCCTGACTAGCACCTATAGAGCTGGAGGTGCCCGTAGTCATGACCCTATGACCTCCTCGGTCTCCCCGGTGCTTGCACCCTCCGATGCACCACCGGAAGTGGTTGTCGTTGTCCTCCTCCTCACTCCGTAACGAGGCACATCTAGGGCATGTTGTGTCAAGGCATCCTCATAATATCTCACCTCGGCAAGGAGAGCCTAATAGGTACTCAGACTCACCATGCCGAGTGCTCTTAATGGCATTGGTGGTGGTGGTTGTCCTCCTTCTACGACACCCTGTGCCTTTGACTCTGATGTGGTGTCTATATTACCATATTAGGCCTTGAGGGCCTCTCTATGTCTGTGATATTGATCCCTCTGTTGGATTGCTATATCTTGCTTCTAGTGATCAATGTCTCTCTCCTGTATCATAGTGTCCCTATCCTCTCTCAGAGTCCTAATCTCCTCAAGAGCAATCTGTTGTGTATGCTGTGCCGGGGTAGTATGCTCTCCCTGTAGTCTCTCTAGCTCTGTCATTGTATCCTCCTCATCTGAATCCATAGATGTTGTGAGATGTCATAGTAGCTCCTCATGATACCATTCCTCATAGCCCTCATCTACTCTTGCATCATCGTCATCATCTATGGGAGGTAGTGCCTCCCTGAGTGGATCTACTAGGATTAGTATCGGTGAGATTTGTCTCCCTAATATCCCGTCTATAGGGCACATATACTGATCGAGGAATAATATGTGTCAATCTGAACTATCTCATCACCCGTAAAAATGGGACCCACTCTAAAATCTCTAGCCTATAGCCCCGCCCCGACCACTCTACTATGTCTCGGCTCTACTAAGTGGGCACCCTATCCGGCCCATGTGGGATAGACCCTGTATGGCCTCCATATAGTCTGTGCTGGTGTCAGAGTCCTGAATCTTTGGGAGTACCACTCTATCGATCTCCTGTATCTCTATGGGCCATGTCTGCCTACCATCTCAGAAACCCATACTCAAGGGATCCCTCTGCTCCTAGCATCCATGGAAGTCTAGATGGTCTAATCACTGATATATGCTCATAAGCCCAACAATGGAGTACAAAACTGACATTTATCCCAGTCTGGCTACCTATGGTATACATCCATAGCTCATGATATATCTCGTGCGAGAATGCATCGCATCAGTAAATGAAAATACTTGCATGAAATCTAATAGATCACAGACACAGTCAAGGAGTAATGGAACCTCCAAAATCTGGTAGGGCATAGTATGATATCACCATCTAGATCAAGGCTATCAGTCTGCTCCTGGGGTCATCCTACCGGTGCTGTGAGGCTATCCTCACAGCCTTAGACACTATCTCTGCATCATCTGCCCTGTACCCATATAACCATATCAGGGCCCTCTCTACTACTCTCATGGAGTAATCTCTATCAAGTCCACTGTGATCAGCAGCCTAAGGATCCTATAGATGTCCTCATCGGTGATAGTCATCTCACCCGTTTGAAACCAAAATGTGTGTCGGCTATCCCCTTTGCTGCACCAATGCTTCGCATGAGCTCCACATCTCGTGGTACCCGTTGATAATAACGGAAACCCCTAGTATGGCTAATTTTAGATGGCACCACTCGGCATCTGTCACATCTGGATATAATCTCCAATAGCTTGAGAATAGCATCCCACATGTGTAAAACCTCTCATTCCTGCATCACATCAAAAATCATAATTAGGTTCATACTTATCATAATTAACGTCATTAAAATTTCATTAAAATCTTTCTCAAAAGCTTCCAAATGTCTCTTTTTTCCCATCAGCACTGACTCATTTCCATCGGCGCCGTTTACTTGATGGTCGATGCTGATTCTATTACAATCGATGCCGATCACATGCTAATCGGCACCAATTTTTTCAATCGATGCCAACTGAGAGGTAGAGCGCTAAAAAATCTCTCTTGCCTCCTACTACAAAAAACACAAAAAAACACAAATGTACAAAGATAAGGAATGACCACTTACCCCTGGCCACATCCTCTTTCTCTTCAGACCACTCCTGGAAGCTTCCATATCACTCAAATTCAATTTTTGACTTTTTCTAAATCAATCATCACAATGCAAATGAATCATCACCGTTCACCTTTTCTATATTTATAGATTTTTGGAGCGGTCGGCACTAATTATTTTGGTTGACGTCGATTAGGTATGAGTCGATGCTGATTAGAGCCCATTGGGGCTGATTGGGTATATTTTGATATATTTTCCCATCTCATCACACCAGGACACGCTTCATTCTCATCTGATTATCCTATCTTGCATGTGTCACCTATAACACATTGTCACCATCATTGAGCCTTTATTTTAGGTACTTGTACCTTGTCGCCTTACATTGCCCCACACGTGTGTCACTCGTAGCATGGCTTTGCTTGTCGTTCCCCACTTGGGGCATCTCATCATTATATCTTTTGCATGTGCCACCCATAGCACACTTGTTCTACCTAGTCTGGCAGCATTTTTATTACAAATTCCACTATAGTGGCCATGTTTCGATTTCCGTGGTAGCTCTCCTCTCGAGGCCGTCACTTCATCCTCCTTGTCTAAGTGTTGATGCTTGGCTTGTTTATTTGATCATTGTTCTGACCTTATTTTCTCCTTTAGGTGCATCTATTCGGTGTTATCACCCATTCCGTGTTTTCTCCTGTACATGGGTAACTCATGTTTTTTTGCAACCTAAAGATAGCAGGTCTGTAGGCACTAACGTCATCTCATTCGAAGGCCATCTAGTTGTCCCTACCAATGTATCACTCTTTGGTTATTACTATTTTGAATTCACGTTTAACTCACCAGTCTGTAGCCACTTACGTCATCTCATACGAAGACCGTCTAGTCTACCCTACCAATGTGAGTTCCTTAGGCCGCTTCCCTTTTTTGTTTTTTATGTGCATCATCAATGATCAAATCTACTCTAGACATCTAGCTGGGGCATCCTCTCTTCTATTATTTTTCATCTACCCTTTTCAAACTCAGGATCGGTTGGCTTTTTTGAGCCACCCCATCTCTAGTTTAAGGGGGAACACATCATCAATATTCTTTCTTTTCTTCCAACTCCTTATTTTTGTCTCGTAGCATTGCTTATCACAAGATACTCGACAAAAAGGGACAGATGTAGACACCTAAAATTGGTTACTCAATTTGATGTCCCCATGTTCGCTTACTGTTCTATTCTCGGGCAACCCATTGCACTTTTGTATCACTAATTCTCTCTTAGGTATTAATTAAATATCTAGTTAAAGTGCCTATCCTAAGTTTGTTCCACCCCATTATATTTCACCCATGGATAATTAAACATTAACCATGTAATTATATCTTCTACATTTATTCCATTTCTACTTATTCACCCCATATCACTTCCCAACCTCCCGTGCTTATTATTATCCATCCATCCCACCTATTTCTCCTCTCCGGAACCGTGTAGTGGGATTTTTCCCATATTTGAGTTAGAGGGATAATATTCTTATCCTCACAACTCATCCCTTTTCGCCACTTTGGGAGTCTGTTCCCTGATCGACACCGACCATTTCTCGATCGACGCTGATTTTTTGAGCGGTGCCGATTTTACCTCGGTTGCGCCGACTATAAATACATGACCTAAACTCAGTTTTGGTTAGATGGTAGAGACTTGAGAAATAGTGAAAAACTTGAGTGAATCTTGAAACTATCAATTGAGAGAAAGTGAATTATATCCAGATCAATCCTGGAGAGGTGCACCGTTATTCTGCCCGCATAATATCGATATCACTTAGGTTCTTCAACCTCTGGGTGACTCCATTTCTCCCTCCAGCCAAGGTGGAAATTTTTTCACATCTCTGCAGCTCCTGTGGGTCTCCACAATCTGATCATCATCAATCACCAATCAAGTTGTCTGTGATTTCTTCCCGGTCGATGACGACCCAAAATCAATCGACGCTAATTTGTCTAAATCGGGCGTCATTCCAACACATCGACACCGATCACTATCTAATCGATGTTGACTAATCTATAGAAAGGTACAGAATCCAAGTGACCCAGTTTCATCTTTGTTTTTACAGTTTCCTACTTTCTTTCAGGGCCTGTTGTTGTTTTTACATTCTGTCTGCAACTTAAAATCAGAAAATCTAAACATTTGCTTACATCTTTTATCATGTACACCTTTATTCTTAATTGAAAATGTGAACTGACATCCACCGAGGAAGCTAATCACTTCCCGAACCTACTTTCGGGTAGTTCACCCTTATATCTTCTAACGTCATCTTTTCTATCAAGTATTCATGCATCGCAGGTTATTGGATCTACTCCGTAGGATTGCTCGTGTGCGCCTCGTCTTAATTCCATCAGGCTTTCTCTCCATCCATGTCTTGAATCTTGTCCAATTAATCAGGTATCGACTTTATTTGAGTTTTTCAAGGTTTTTGTGTTTAGTTTGGTGCATTAACTTGGACAGGTAACAAGCATGGAAATTCTTGATCTACAATCACCACCTAAGGTTGAATCCATTAAGGCATCTAAGATCTCCATAAACATACATCTATCTCCATCACAAGGGGCACACGGGATGGTTTTATACATCACACTTCATAGGAGGGAATTTCCTTTTATTCCATGTACACATTTACATTCTACATCTAGCTACTTTCTCACTATCCAAGTGTGACTCGGGACAAGAGAAACCTAGGGCACAATTCCACACACACACACAAAACTACATTAGGTCTAAGATGTAGTGCAACACTAATTCATAAGTTCACCATTGTGACATCTAAGGACAATCTAATCCCTCATTTTTCATTTATCTTTTTAGTATTTGATGTCTATATGAGGGTTTTATAGGGTCATTCTTCATTGTAGGGTTACAGTGAACTCAAGCACCAATCTTGGTGCAGCCTCGGAGCGATCAAATGCGACTAATAGAGAATACCTTACAAAACCTCATAGGTGGATTTCTAAGAATTTCCATAGACCCGGCACCATGAACTAAGTCTAGGGCACCCACGGATACCATTTTCCCTCTCCCGGTTGCCTCACCCAACCAGGTTCCTCTAGTTTTGCATTTTCTCTCGCTTCTAGTGTGATGGTTTATTCTTCACATTTTCCAGCTTTTTCAACTATGTTCCTTCTCCAAAACCCCGTGAAATAGCTAAAGATTTCTACCCTCTCTTTGTAATTAGGGTTTCATTATTAATTGATTAGTTGTTTGAATATTCATTGTTATACTTAATTGTCATTCATTTATTGTTGTTATAGAATTCATATTAGGCATATAAAATTACATTTTAACTTAATCATTTTGGTGAACCTGCCTCATTCGGACACTCTTGGATAATCATTTTTATTCTATCATAGTTCGTAAAGTTCCTCAAATTTCTTTTCTAATTTACTTGAAATGCATCTAGGTATCAAAGTTGTTCTACAAAAATCCTTGGACTCTATGTGTCTTCCTAAGGATATGATGCCACACAAAATAATTCCTATATTCCATCATCTATCTGACAACCCTATTCTTCATGATCCTCCATCCAATCAACCCATATTGGAGTCAATTGAAGCTTTGCATTCTCTATTTCACCACAAATTTCAAGCTATGGAATTTTTGGTACCCAAATTTGTTCTCCTTTTCACCGAGCAGCAAGATCGGAGATATGGCATGAAGCTTGAAGTCAAATAGATCATGATGTGTATCATTTTGTAGTAGGGGATGTGATCTAACCAAAGACTCGATTTGTGGAGAGATGGATAGCACTCAAATAGGACTTGATCTTGTCCTAACTGTTTTAGGTTGTGCCTTTCAACCAAGGTAAGAGAACCTATATTACAGCCTCTGTTTTGTGAAGGAGGTGAAGGTATCCTTATACTGTGCGTATTGTATGGAAATGGCCTTGGGAAAACATGATCAATTTTCCATTATTAAAACTCAACAGAGTTGTCACTACTAAATAATGGAAATGCTTTCAAGACAAGGCTAAGGCTGCTAGAGACATGGTATGATCCTGATTTTCTTTGTGCATTTTTGTAAATGGATTGTATTCTTTTCTTGACACACAATGCAATGCAGGGGAAGTATGGGGTAGGATTAGTTATTCTAAATGAATTTTTTGGTGGGAGATTTTAGACAAGACTAACCAGAATTTGCCAAATTCTTTGAGGACCTTTGCAAGAAATTTGTAACACCTAAACAACAGGATGCTTAAAAGGGGTTAAGGTACTCCTTCAACCAGGATGCACCAAATGGAGGCCCTAATATGTACTCTTCCACACAATCTTTGACAACCTGCCACAAAATCTTGAAGCAGATGAACCAACAAAGTATCCAGAAATCTCTATTTTATCATGACCTAAGGTGCACCCAAAGGTTTACAAACAATCTCATAATTCAAGGAAGGTAAAGTGATTTTAAATCTATTTATCTCTTTATTAGATGAAAGATCTTCTGAATATGAGACTGCAGATGCCACTAAACTATCAACAAGAAATGATACCATGTTTGATCAAGAGATATTTTAAACACAAAACTACAACAGAGCAAGAAACACTAATTGAAAACATTCTAAAACATAAGTGCATGCAAATTGTGCAAGAGACAACATAGAATAATCAAGAATGACCAAATTTATCAACAAGGGAATGTTATAAGAACAATATCAAAGCTTTTTGATGGATTTACAACTGAAACCAACTCAACATGATACAAATCGATGCAAAAAGGAATTAGAAATGGTTCTCGTGTGGTTTCTCGAGAATGGGATTCTTCCCATATTTTCCGTGAAATTCTAATTTTCTCGACCTTTTACATGTCTCAAAACATGCATTATATAACTTTCAATTATATTTGATTCTTCTTTCCCAAGAAAAGAATATGCCCAGCATCAAGTTTGTTGAAAATTCCAACATGATTCACAGATAGGGACATTTAATAAATTTGCAACAAAATTTTCCAAGTGTTTCTAAAATGTTGAATCATTACAAATCCATCATCACTATCCATTGGGGAGGCATATTTTTCCTTCTCCCAGCATGCAAACCCCTTCCACTTCATCATTTCATCCTTATCATTTCAAAATTTGATTATGCAACTTTTTGATTTGATATTTCACGTGTTTTCTTGGGCTAGGGAAAAAATTACTTCAAAACACCTCAAATTTACAAATTGATCCTGAAACCAATTGCATTGGTCCTCGCATGCACAAACAACACGAATTTGCCAAAAATTTGATCAAAATTGATGTAAAATTCACATTTCCACACTTCCGGAGAAAAAATGGCGAGATAAGATGGAAAATGTACAATTGTCATTGATTTTCCTTTTCCCCTTCAATGTGGGCTCTCCACGTGTCAAAATACGATTAGGAATGAATTGAGCTCACTTTTTGACCTTTTAACATTTTTGGAAAAATAGAAAAAATTGACTTTTTTCTCTCGCCTCCGCCCTTGAAATTTGGTGATGACACATGGCATATGGTGGGTCCCATTGGGATTGCGGCTCAATTCTATGCATTTTGACCCTTTTTTGGAGTTTGGAAAAATTCACTTTTTTCCCCATGGGCCCGCACCTCCGCCTCTATCCTTGACACATGTCAGCCTCTCTATCGCTAAAAATCCGTAGGCTTATTCCACGTTTTAGCACCTTTTTCGCTAAGGGAAATTTTTCTCATTTCTCCCGTGGGTCCGCGCCTCCGATCCCATCCTTGCCACGTGTCCTGTTCTGATTTTTCATGGAGCCACGCCTCAAATCTTCCATTCTAAGTCTTTTTTGCAAAAGGGAAAAATTCCCTTTGCCTCCACCACCGACCAACCCGCTTTCTGCCTTGGCCATGTGTCCCCGTGGCTTCATTCGGACCCATGGCTTAATTATTTGCTCTAAGTCTTTTTGACCGAAAGGGAAAAATTCCCCTTTTCCTCCATAGCCCACACTTCCCGGCTCTACCACCGCACTACCACGTGTCCACCCCCTACTCCATTCTGCACTGCGGGCTTTTCCATAACCTTTCTCCCTTTTCACCAAAAAGGCAAAAATGCCAAAGTCTTCCACCGGACACTTCCTTCTGACCCCACCCTATCATGTGTCCACCCCTGATTGGCTTGGTGGATGCACGGGCCTTTCCTTACCATTTTTTCCCTTCGCCAAAAAAGGCAAAAAATTCCTAAGTTTTCGCCCACCTTTGCATGCGAGCGTGACACGTGTCCTTCCTCTAGGACCTACGGGGTTGTGGGGGAAAGTTGTGAAATTTTCCAAAACCAAAAACATTAAGTTTTTATAGAAAACCCACCAAATCTTGACCAACAAAAAGTGGCCACGTATGAGGGGAGGCCTGAGCTTAATTTTTACGGGAAAATGACACCCGTATGACCGTCAAAAAAATACAGAATTTTCCCACGACCTCCAAAATCAATTTTTTCTTTGTGGGTGAGGGATTTTTGGTCAAAAAATAAGGGGAAATTGATTTTATGCAAGTTTCAACCATGGGGATAGATATTTTGAGGGAAAAGAGCAAAAAACAAGCAACTATGAGCTCCACAGGTTGGGAAAAATGGAAAAAATGACAGAGGCCCATGGATTTGGAAATTTAGGGCACAATGTAAGGCACACATGTATTTTTCTTTCAAAATGGGGCAAAATAATAAGTTTGTGAGCCTTTGAAAGCATTCAATCTGGAGAACAAAGTTTACAGACCACCAAGTTTGAAGAAAAATGTTTTTAGAGCATGTAGAACAAAGGGGAAAGATGGGAAAATAACAAAGGATCAAAATGGACACCAACATCGGCTCCTGCTCGGGGATGGGCACTCCCAGTGAGTGCCACAAGAACAATAAGTAGACCAAGTGCCAAAATAAAACATTGGGTAAAGGAGTCATGAGCCAAACCACTAAAAACCAGCTGAGAACCAAACAATAATGGCTACCACACACCAAGGTAAACCACAAACCGACAAAACACCAAAAACAGAGTGAAAAACCAAACACTATACATTGTACAAGTGGTGCATACCTCAAATTTGGGGATTAATCCAAGAAATATTTCAAATTCCTGCCATTAACAGGAATTTCAAGAAATTCCCCATCTAAATATTTGAGAAAAAGGTATTCTCACCACTTCGATATCAATGGAGTAAGGGCCCATCCATAATGCATCAAATTTTCCATGTTTTCCTTATCTTCATTTTAGTTGTCCCATAACAAAACTAGATCTCTAATATTAAAGGCCCTAGGAGTGACCTTCTTATCAAACAATCTTTTCAACTTCTCTCTAAATCTAATATGCCTCTGGTGGGATGTTCTTCTCTCTTCATCTAGCTCCACAATCTGATTAATCCTTGCTTCATATGGACTAACTCTCCGATCCTCAATTTGTTAAACAAACTGAAATGAAGATAATTACATATGTAAGGGAAATAGAGCTTGAGTTCCATACACCAACTCAAATGGGCTCTTACCAATAGCTCTCTTGGTAGTGATTCTATCAGCCCAAATTACAAATTTTAGTTGTTCACCCCATTTTCTCTTGTTCAACTCCAAGGTCCTCCTAATGATCTTCAATAAGTTATTATTGTTGGACTCAGCTTGTCCATTCCTTGGGGGTTATAGTTTGAAGAATAATTCAGATTGGTTCCATACTCCTTGCACATTGCCATCAAAATTTTAGCTCTGAAACACATGGCATTATCAGCCACAATCTTGACTGGCACACCAAATCTGCATATGATATTATTCAACAAGAAGTCCATAACAACTTGGTGTGTTTCTTTCTTGGTGGGGATTTCCTCTACCCACTTGGTGAAGTAAATCGTGGCTACAAGAATCCATTTATGTCCAAAGACTAGAAGGGTCTGAAATCTCACCAATGAAGTCCATCCCCACTTTGTTTGAAAGGAGCTTTAATTTATACAGTTGTAAAGGAAGGGAGGTGAAGCTTTCATTCTTCCAAAGAAATGTTGGTAGCTTTCACATTTTCTCGATCAACATGGTTGCATATTTGAAGAGAGTAGGCCACCAATAACCATCTCTCAAAATTTTGTGTTGTAACTCTTCCAATAAAGTGTCCTCCACAAATTCCCCATGGAAATCAACAACTAATTTGGAAGCTTCATCTTCATTACACACTTTAAGAGGACACCTTCAGTGGTTCTTCCAAGCCAGCCCAAAGTCGTGATGATATAGTTTTGAGAAGCCACTTGAGGGATATTTTCTCGATTTTTATTTAAATGATCGGACAACATAGGTGTCGAGGTAAAATATTATATCCTTGTACCACTCAAAACTTACCAATTTCCCAAGAACATCTTCTCTTTCTTCTTCTAATTCATTCACTTCCACAATCTATAAGTTACTCTCACCATGAGCTTAGAAAGACCCAAACCTCTTACCAACTTTTTGGTTTGGATGTCCATATCATACTCCTGCAGTTTGTTCACCCATCTACATATTTTACTTGAGACCTCCATCTCTGATAAGATGTCTTTTACCATGGTGTGGGGAACATAAGCAAAAACTTTTGAACTTAAGATATAAGGCCTGAAAACCTTTGTTACTTTCACCAAGGAAAATGCTTGTTTTTCCATGATTGTATATTTCAACTCAACAACTTGTAAAGCCTTGCTAAAGAAGGCAATAGGCCTCTCAGCCCCATCTTCATCCTTTTGGAGCAAAACAGATGCAATAGTATTTTTAGAAGCAAAGGAGAAGATTTGGAAAGGCTTCTTGTAATTCGGAGCTGCCAAGATAGGTGCATGTTTAAGTTCTTCTTTGATTCCTTCAAAAGCTTGAATAGCAGCCTCCTCCCACTTGATAACTTGATCTTTCTTTAACATGCATGTGATAGGAAGAGTCAACTTAGCAAAATTGGACACAAACCTTCTAATGAAGTTGATCTGCCCAAAGAAAGATTGGATGCCCTTCTTCATTCTTGGAATTGGAACCTTGTTGATTGCTTCTACTCTCTCAAGATCAATCATGACACCAGCCTTTGAAACAATATGACCAAGCAACTTGGCCTTTTGCACCCCAAAGTGACACTTCTTTGGATTGAGAGAGATTCCAAATTCTCTACATTTGATCAACATTCTTTCCAAATGCTGCAAGTGATCTTTTCTGCTCCTTGAAAATACAGTCACATCATCCTAATAAACTACAATGAAGTCATTTATATAACCAGCAAAAGCAACATCCATTGCTCTTTGGAAAGTAGCTTCAGCATTCATGAGACCAAAAGGCATTCTCACATAAACATATGTTCCCCAAGGAGTGGTAAAGTCAGTTTTAAATCTTTCTGACTCCTTGACAACAACCTGATTGTAGCTAGAGAAACCATCCAAGGTGGAAAACAATTCAGATCTAGTCACTAACAGCAGCATGTTCTCCATGTTTGGCAAAGCATAATTGTCTTTCAATGAAGCCGTATTCAGATTTCTAAAGTATACACAAATTCTAATATCTCCATTCTTCTTCTCGAGTAGCGGGCACAAGGTTTACAACCCAAGATGAATACCTCGTGGGCTGAATGATCCCTCCCTCCAGTTTCTTCAATTCATCTTGAATTTTCATGGAGAGGAGCGGATTAATTGGCCTTTGTTTCGTCGAATGGTTTGGCATTTTTCTCAAGACAGATCTCATGCTAAAATAAGTCTTCTCTATATGCTTTCAGCTCTCCGAATATGACCAGTAAAGGCAGTCTTGATATTGTTTCAACAATTAAAGGTAGGATTGTTTTTCTTCTTTGTTTAAAATTTTGCCCAACCAAACTCTCCTTAGTTTTTCCTTTATTCCCAAGTCATGCTCTTCCACATCCCTTGAGGCAGATATGTTTCTATTGATGATGCAATCAGCATGTCTAAAATTTAACTCAAAAGCAACAAGACCTCTAGGAATGGTGTTAGTTTTCAATTAGATAATATATTTTCCAAACAAAGTATCTCTTCCTTCGGTCATGCATACCATTGATTCCCAATCCATATGTTGATCTATAAACTCACCTTGATTTTGTAAGAACCTTTACACTTGAGCATCATCATTAAACACTTGCCAATGTCTAATGTTGTCGGGGACACTGGCCTAGTTAACACTTCAACATTGTACTCACAATAAAGTGAAATGGTGTAAACCCCAAATCTTGACCCTAGCACTACCAACTTGTCAGTAGTAGCATTCAAAATTTTGTCATGGTGCACAATATTCAAGGAATCAAACATCTCAATTAGATCCCAAACTGGATGTTTATACTACTTCATCCATTGATTTTTTGTAGCATAGAGTTTTCTTATTTATTTGACAACTAGCTCTGAATCTCCCTTTCCAATTATTTCCTTGACACCATACTTCCATGCAATTCTCATTCCCAAAAACAAGGCTTCATACTCAGCAATGTTGTTAGTACATTAAAAATCAAGCTTGAAGGTAAAAACAAATTCTTCCAAGCTAGGAGAAATTAGAATTACACTAGCACCATTTCCAAATTTGGAGCAAGGTCCATCAAATAGCAAGGTCCAAGGAGAACATACCTATTCAAGGAACTTTGACTAATCCATTTTTTGTTCTTTTCCATTGGCAAAACCAATAAAATTATCAGTATCAACATCAGAAAATAATACTATATAAGAAGCATTGTTTGGGTCCTCAATTAGATGCAACATTTTATTTTCTCTATAGAGCTTGACAAGGCTGACCTCAATGGGAATGGTGGAAAAATACATATCCATTTGGACACTCCCTCCAACACTTGCAACCCACTTTCTTGACAATAACATACCCCATTTGGAAGGGCAATCAACAATCACAACATCCAATTTTAAATTCTTCCTGGGATAAGATGCAAGTTGCACAACCAAACCCTTCACACAACCAATAACCAACACTTATCTTGAGTCCATGATCATAAACTTTCCATAGGCTATTGTCACTTTGATATCCAACTCATTCATGAATTCTAGAGGCGTGACATTACATGATGCACCGGAATCAAACATACAATTATGAAGTAGCCTATCCTTTATGATCAAAGTTGTGAAGAATGGATCAACATTCAATTGGGAATCAACCAAATATGTCCCCAAATATACCTCAGGTGTCTCTCCAAAATCCTCTATTGCTAGTGGTGTTTCAAGGTCAACAATTATTTGAGGAGGAATCTCAACAACATTTACATTTTTGCCTGGAGTAGTCTTCTCTTCTTTCAACCCCAAGTACTCAAATGCTCTCTTCTTATGCTCAGGAATTCTAAGCAACTCAATGATTGGAACACTCACTTTGATTTGGCTCAATACTTGGGCTATGTCATAGGGAACACTCTTTGGAAAAATAGCATTGAAAGGGAGACAAGAAGGTTCATCGATGGTATGGGACTCTTGGTAGCTTGGGCATGAGGAGGACTGTAATTTTTGCTTGGGACAGCAGAGCTTTTTGCAAGTGTTTCTCTCCTAGGAACTTATTTTGGAATGCTTATGAGAAAGGGTGTTTTAGGTTTGGCTTGAGGCCCAACTCATTTAACAAATTTTCTTCTAGTGTTATAATCTTTCTCTTGAGCTACAACAACATTCATCAACAATTATCTATCTTCCTCCGAAGGAATACCGCCATCATACTTATTAATCATCAAAGCTCTTAAGTATTCAAAATCATTGTTAGGAATTTCAAAAGCTTGAATTACATCAACTTCAAGAGTATGAGGGGGAAGGAAAACTTGTACCCATTTGATGCAATCCCAAAATTTGCAGCTGTCCTTGTACTTATCACTTCAGTAGATGTTTCTCCTCCTTGTGAGCTTGAAGAATAGCCCACCATGCAAATATCATCATCAGTACCATCATCATTATTAGCTCCACCATCTTGCTAGTCCACTTCACATGGAGGATGGGGTAAAAAACACTTATCACACCAATCAATATCAACAACTTTCCCAACTACGGTGACCCTAGTAGTCAGGGGATTAGGTAGCACTCTTCCTTCACGTGCTTGAGGATGTCTATTTGCAGACCCCATGGGTCCTTTTCCTCTATCATCTGCCCTTTGATCACCTCTAGGATGATTGGTAAATATGTCATGGTTTTGTGCTCTTGGCTAACCTTGTGAAGTTTTCCCAATTCCTTTCTCATGTCTTGCCAACTTATATGAGATTTCTTTGACTACCCCTGCCAAAGTTTTCACAACCTCCTCTAAATCAGCACCCTTGCTAGCTTGAGGTTTTTCGTGGTTTATCAACTTTACACCATCTCTCTTGAGAGGTTTCCCAATTGCTTTGATATTGTTTTCAATTTGAAGTTCCATGGTGAAATCTTGTCTTAGATTGGTAGGGTTCTTGTCTCTTAGGTAATAGGCTGCCTTTTTATCAAATGCGCTTGCATATTTGATTAAATGAGACTCATCACAATGCCTCGACTAACAGCAGCCTTCTCAAAGTTTTGTTAAACCTTGTGTTAAAGTCAAGGACTGATTCATTGGGGTTTTTTTTTATATTCTCAAACTCGAGACAAGAGAAATCTAGGATCAGTCTTGTCACCATATTATAACCTAAATGCATTCTTCATCTCCCAAGAATCAATTGAATTATCAAGCAGAGCCTTGTACCAATTCCTAGCATCCTCTTCTAGTGTATGACTGAACAATTTGATATACACATCTTAAAACTCTATCTCAAAATCTTCCATCATGTTAACAAAAAAATTGAGATGCTGATCTCCAGTTATTGAATTGTTACCTTGGAATTTCTGCAATCTATTTCGACATCTTGTGGGACAGCATTTGGGTAACCATCCATTCTCGCTAAAGTCTATAGGATCAAAGGTGTTAAAAACAAATGGAGGTCTAGGCTGAGCCATATTGTTTGGTGGAGGTGATCTTAGGGGTGACACAAGCTGATGAGGAGTGCAAGGTATTTGGGGCTCAAGAATGTGATTCACAAGACTAGTATTCTCTAAGTGTTGATTTTCTTGGAGAGTTCTATTTGAATTGAAACACAGAGGTATAGATTAGAGAAGGAACTTACCCGATACAGCAGAAGGACCTTCACTAGCTGAGGCAAACAATTTTATGAGAGGATTTCTTGAATCAGAATCACTTGAAGAAGAGTGATAATCCTCTACCAAAGGCTGATCTCTCTCACTAATGGATATATCTTTTCCTGATGTCTAACCTTTAACAACCTTCCAAACTCTTCTCCCTTCCAACTTTGAGTTTCTTGAATCTGTAAACAACTTCTTAGTAGAGTCTCTAATGAAGAGAGATCTTCCTTCTAGTTTTGCAGAGATTAGCAACACCAAAGTAAATGACAGAAAGGTTAAAACACTAGTGCTTATCAAGATCAGAATAGCATGGAGTTACCACTAAGGAATTTCACCCTAGTTGTGCAAATGCACTAAAATACTCTATCAAATATCTATCAGCACTGAAAATCTTGCCAAACTTTATAGATCAGACCTTCCTTTCTTTGAATTTATCAATCACAAATGCAAATGAAGTGCAACTACTGCTGGAAACTGATAAAATTTGTAGGCAGAACTTATATCTTCACTCAATCCTTACAAATCTGATTAGAAAATGATACTCAGATTTGTAATTGCACATAAATCATAGAAGTATTACTAGGGATCTGAAATACTAAAATACTGAATAATGTCCTGGAAATTGTGCCATTTTGGTGTTGGTACCCAAATGTTTTCTCCTTTTCAATCTGAGTAGCATCAAAGATATGGCATGAAGCTTGAAGTTAGATAGATCATGATGTGTGTCATTTTTTAGCTAGGATGTGATCTAACTGGCACTCAGATTTGTGGAGAGATGGATAGCACTCAAATAGGACTTGATCTTGTCCTAACTATTTTAGGTTGTGCCTTTCAACGAAGGTAAGAGAACCTATATTGTAACCTTTGTTTTGTGAAGGAGATGAAGGTATCCTTATACTGTGCATATTGTATGGAGATGGCCTTGGAAAAACATGATCAATTTTCCATTATTCAAACTTAACAGAGTTGTCACTACTAAATGGTGGAAATGCTTTCAAGACAAGGTGAGGTGCTTTAGAGACATGGTATGATCCTGATTTGCTTTGTGCATTTTTTTAAATGGATTCTATTCTTTTGTTGACACAAAGTGCAATGTAAGGATAGTATGGGATAGGATTAGTTATTCGAATGAATTTTTTGGTGGGATATTTTAGCCAAGACTAACCAGAATTTGCCAAATTCTTTGAGGACCTTTGCAAGAAATTTGTAACACCTAAACAACAGGATGCTTCAAAGGGGTTAAGGTACTCCTTCAACTAGGATATGTGCACTAAATGGAGGCCCATATCTGCACTCTTTCACACAATCTTTGACAACCTACCACAAAAGCTTGAAGCAGATGAACCAAAAAGTATCCAAAATCTCTATTTTATCATGACCTAAGGTGCACCCAAAGGTTTACAAACAATCTCGTAATTCAAGGAAGGTAAAGTGATTTTAAATATGTTTATCTCTTTATCGATGAAAGATCTTTGAATGTGAGACTCAAGATGCTACTAAACTATCAACAAGAAATGAGACCATGTATGATCAAGAGATATTTTAAACACAAGATCGCAATGACAGAGTAAGAAACACAAATTGAGAACATTCTGAAACATAAGTGCATGTAAAATTTGCCAAGAGACAACATAGAATAATCCGAGAAAGACCAAATTTATCACAGGGAATGTTAGAAGAAAAATCTCGAGCTTGTTGATGGCTTTACAACTAAAACCAACTCAACATAATACAAATTTGATGCAAAAAGGAATTAGAAATGGTTCTCAAGTGGTTTCTCAGAGAATGGGCTTCTTCCTAGATTTTTCGTGAAATTGTAAGTTTCTTCGACCTTTTACATGTCTCAAAACATGCATTATATAACTTTCAATTACATTTGATCCTTCTTTCCCAACAAAAGAATATGCCCAGCATCAAGTTTGTTAGAAAATTCCAACATGATTCACAGATAGGGACATTTAATAAATTTGCAACAAAATTTTCAGGTGTTTCTAAAATGGTGAATCATTACAAATCCATCATCATTATCCATTAGGGAGGTACGTTTTTCATTCTCCCAAAGACGCAGACCCTTCCACTTCATCATTTCATCCTTATCCTTTCAAAATTTGATTCTGCAACTTTTTTATTTGATATTTCACATGTTTACTCGGGCTGGGGCAAAAATTACTTCAAAAACACCTCAAATCTGCAAATTGATCCTTGAAACCAATTGCATTGGTCCTTGCAGGCACAAACAACACGAATTTGCCAAAAATTCGATCAAAATTGATGTAAAATTTGCATTTCCACACTTCCTAGAGCAAAAATGGCGGCCAAAATGGAAAATGTACAATTGCCATTGATTTGCCTTTTTCCCTTCAATCTGGGCCCTCCACATGTCAAAATATGATTGGGAATGAATTCGGGCTCACTTTTTGACCTTTTAACATTTTTGGAAAAATGGAAAATTTTGACTTTTTCTTCACCCTCTACCCTTGAAATTTGGTGATGACACGTGGCATATGGTGGGTCCCATTGGGATCGTGGCTCAATTCTGTGCATTTTGACCCTTTTTGGAATTTGGAAAAAATTCACTTTTTTCCCCACGGGCCCGCACCTCCACCTCTATCCTTGACATGTGTCAGCCTCTCTATCGCTAAAAATCCATGGGCTTATTCCATGTTTTAGCACCTTTTTCGTCAAGGGAAATTTTTCTCATTTCTCCCCGTGGGTCCGCGCCTCCGATCCTATCCTCGCCACGTGTCCTATTCTGATTTTTCATGAGCCACGCCTCAAATCTTTCATTCTAAGTCTTTTTACAAAAGGGAAAAAAATCTCTTTTACCTCCACCGGCCCACCAACTGCTTTGCCTTCACCACGTGTCTCCCCATGGCTTCATTCGAACCCGTGGCTTAATTCTTTGCTCTAAGTCTTTTTGACCAAAAGGGAAAAATTCCCCTTTGCTATGTGGCTTACACTTCCCGCTCTGCCACCGCATCGCCTCGTGTCCACCCCTGCTCCATTACGGACCCGTGGGCTTTTCCACAACCTTTCTCCCTTTTCGCCAAAAAAGGCAAAAATGCCCAAGTCTTCCACCGGTCCGCACTTCCTTCTGACCCCACCCTGCCACGTGTCCACCCCTGATTGGCTTGGTGGACATGTGGGCCTTTCTTTACCACTTTTTTCCTTCACCAAAAAAGGAAAAAAATGCCTAAGTTTTCCGCCCGCCTCAGATGCGAGTGTGACATGATGTCCTTCCTCTCGTGACTCTGCGAGGTCATGCGGGGAAAGTTGCAAAATTTTCCAAAACCAAAAATGTTAAGTTTTTATAGAAAACCCACCGAATCTTGACCAACGAAAAGTGGCCACGTATGAGGGGAGGCTTGAGCTTAATTTTGATGGGAAAATGACACCCGCATATAACCGTCAAAACACAGAATTTTCCCGCGACCTCCAAAATCAATTTTTTCTTCGTGGGTGAGGGATTTTTTGGTCAAAAACAAGGGGAAATTGATTTTATGCAAGTTTTGACCATGGGGATAGATATTTTGAGGGAAAAGATAAAAATGAGCAACTATGAGCTCCACAGCCGAGAAAATGGAAAAAATGACAGAGGCCCGTGGATTTGGAAATTTAGGGCACAATGTAAGGCACACATGTATTTTTCTTTCAAAATGGGGCAAAATAATAAGTTTGTGAGCCTTTGAAAGCATTCAATCTAGAGAACAAATTTTTCAGACCACCAAGTTTGAAGAAAAACATTTTAGAGCATGTAGAACAAGGGGAAAGATGGGAAAATAATAGAGGATCAAAATGGACACCAACATAATCCATGATTACATCTCTTAAATCTGAAATCCAACATATTAAGGACACTTCTCAGGATCATGTTTGTTCTCCTTCTACATCTCATCTTCATGCTTTGTCTTCTACATGTTCTCATATTAGTGATCCTCAGGTTATACCATTACCATAGCCTCTCACCTTTGACCATAATACTACATAACATGACATTCTCAAAGAGCTCCTTAGTCATTAATTGATAACTTTATCATCTACTCAAGGCTACCCTCCTTACCAACTTGTAAAATATCAAGGTCGCCCATATTGCAATTATCATCAAATCAATTGAAATAATGACAATGATTTCTATTCTTTATGACAACTAATCATTTTTTCAAAGAAACTACTCCCTCTACAGGTGGCCCAGAAACATCTCAAATTCTACAACCATCGCATGGTCCTACTATTGATTTTTCCATACATTCTTGTAACACTTCACGCCAAGTTGGTCTTTGGTAGGTGACTCATGTCACCTTACTCCCTGATAACACACTCATCACCACACACTTTCGGGGGCATCGTAATTACTCCCCGTATTATAATACCGTCAATTATCTTCCATCTTAAACACATCACATCTAGTCTTTTACATTCATAATATATATTTGCATCATCATTACCCTATGACACACTCTTGTGTTATGATTCACACCGACTATTGAGGGTATATTATACACATTAACCTCACACACTACACAATAGACACTACACATTACATGTCTTCACAGGTCATGCACTCTTTTACATATAAATTATCCTCATCTTCCATCCATTATGCATCATCCTCATGCTATGCTTTGTACACCCATACATTACACACTACATCGTTATACATTTTTATTGTCTACACATCTTACATAACTTGTTGCACATTCTCTATCACATATTACACACTTTACATGTCACATACTTGACATATTCTCATGACTACATCTATTACACATATTACATATTTTACGCATATTATTTTATACACTACACTACCCGATGACAAACTCTAGTCCCATTATCCATACTCGACTGCTAAGGGTATACATATCAAATAGACCCCATAAAAATCACACATTCAATCATTCAATCCTCTTACCATGTGACATTCCTAGCTAGTGCCTTCTTCACACATATCATGATATACACTTTATGCTAAATCATCACCCCTTTCTAGCTTTCCTATTCATTCATCTCGTGATATACGCTTTATGCTACATCATCATGCTTTATGACATCCTACTCATGCACCTCGTGATATACACTTTAGGCTAAATCATCACCTAATTTCTATAACTTCATGATAAATATTCCTTTGTTGCATTTAATCTTACACATCACATGACAACTTATAATCACCATCTTTCTTTTGCACACATTTGAAACCATTTCCGATGATGCACTCTCATTTATGGTTCATTCTTGAATGCTGAAGGGGCATTAATAAATGAACCTCATTATATACATACACATCCACTCAGGGGGCACGATGCCCCTATCATTCACACTGCATTCAATTCCGCCTCATCCACAACATATTGCATATCTTTGTTGTATTTTCTCTTTCTTTCATTTACTTGTTACATGTTCATCTTTTACACATGCTAGATAGATATCTTGTATGTCATTATATTTTCATACACACATGCGTGTTCACTTGATTTCTGGTTGTGATAGCAGCTTCTACACATATATACACACAAAGCATGGATGTTTGGCACACTACCTAGTACTAGTCCCATAGCGGCTCTTGGGACATCCACTTTCATACACTATAGGTGTTATTTTTTAATTTTGTACTTAGCACTTTAAATTATTGGATTATACACACTTTTACATACTTTTTATTTTTCCAACATGCTAATGGGTGTTTCATGTGCAACATTTATTTGTAGAACTATTTGCTTCCATGGTTGTCTATTACATTTTTGTTTTATCATTGTTTGTGGGCTTCTCCTATATCTTTCTTTTTCTCTGATTTGTTGTGGCCATTATGTCCTTGATTGTCTTATGACATTGTGAGTGATGTACCATGTTTACAACCCACTTTTCATGGCCTACATTGTCTTCTGCTTGCATCTTAACTTATACATTTTCTGCGTAGGTTACATTTCATCTTTTACATGATTGTTTGTGTTTTCTTGTAATAACACTTGTTCTCCTAACCACTTGTTTGCATGTGCCTTGGTATCTACCAATCACATTCCCTTCCCCTACAGGCACAATTCAACATAGTGGTTGGTCCTCCTTTAGGCCACATACTCTTTCATTGATGTCACATGCACGCCAAATGAGGGGGAATCATTTGGATGAATCAATCACCCCATACAACATTATACATAACATGGTACCAATACATCATAGTTATTTGTTTTAGATAGGATTCATAATTAGACTTGGGTCCTTAGCAAAGTAGCCTTTCCTTGATGCCTAAAACCAAGGGTCAATACATCGGCCTTTCTTGGATATGTGAGATTAGGGGAAAATTACACAATGATTGGTATTTCATTTACAAGGTAGACAATTCTTAGCATAGACATTTATACACACCATTTTCAATGGTGTTATACACAAATGGGAGAATTTAAAGGCTGGTGGATGACACGAGACAGTTCTCCCTACACTTCTTCCATTACATTGGCATGAGATCTGTAAACAAGGAAAAATCATAGACAAAGAAGATAAATAAAATAAAATACAAATTATACCTTCATTGTAGACCTCTTGTAAACCTCAAGTAAGATCATAGAATATTTAAGCTTATTTAATCTTGTTATAATTTGGATTTTGGATGCTCTTTATATTATTCTCCAAATGTGTTTGTAGTTCTATGAGAAGATTTCACAAGGATGCAGATGTCAAATTGGAAGAAGTTGGATGCAATTTGCTCAAATCTCTAGGGATGGATTTACAAAGGAAATGGCTTGCTTTTATAGTTGAGGGTAGAGCCATGAAAGGTGGATGAAAGATTGACTAAGCTCTAGGTTAATGGTTGAATCACCAGGTTAACAAGTAGACTACGGAATGGTCCTTACATATTTTAAAGTGGGAATGGACATTTGGAATAACAGAAGTTACATCTGGAAAGTTGGTTGTACGCACACTTTTAGAGCCCCCTCATTTCTAGGAATCTAGAAGTGGAGTTCTAAGTTGAGTTGACTATGGAGAAAAATCAATTAAATAACTAATTTAATTAGTATTTAATTGTGAGGAGATAATTAACCATTTATTTAAATAAATGTTTAATTATATTAGCTAAGAAGGTGTAGGAATTAATTTAATTAATTCCAAGGCATGATGGAATTAAATTATTTAATTCCAAAGGGATTGTGAGGTAATAATTAACGAATTATTTAATTAAGTGTTTAATTATATTAACTAGGAGGGTGTAGGAATTAATTTAATTAATTCCAAAGGCATTCGAGATTTAAATTAATTAATTCTAAGATGTGGGAATATAGCTTAGGTAATAAAATTTATTTAATTAATTCTAAAAGAGTGTATTTAAATGGAGGAATTAATTTAATTAATTCCAAAGAGGTGTATTATGGCAAGATGGAATTAATTTAACTAATTCTAAAAGGGAATATTTGAATGATGGAATTAATTTAATTAATTCTAAAGGGGGATATTATGATGGGATATAATTAATTTAATTAATTCTAAATGGATAGAAGCGGGATAGAAATATGTATGTATTTTAGGGTGTCTACATTTTCCCCTCTTTAAAGTGCTATTGTGAAGTAATAATGTTTTAAAGATAGTATATGCATGTAGATCAACGAAAGGAAAGTTGTGAAGCATTTGGATTCCCCAAAGTGATGGAAAGTAATGAAGCATTTAGATGCCCTAACGAGTATAATGGTAGAGGAAATTCCCCCTCAAGCAGGTGGGTGACACATTAAAGTGGTGGAAAACCACTTGATATGAAGAAAACAAGGAATTTGAACAATGAGGATGGGAGGAATTGTGCTCATAGCATGAGTGTCATTTGGAAAGTATGAATATAAGATAAAACTTTATTTTACTATAATGAAAATAGAGTTGTCATCATGATTATGAAATAATAAATATAGTTAACCAAGATGCGTGTAAAAATACACACACAACAAAGGAAAGAGAAAGGAAAACAAGCCCAATATGAACAATAGGTGGAAGCATCAGGGTTATAAAGGAACCAAGATGTTATCACACTACTTCCAATATGTCCAAGAAGGTGGTGATAGATGCCTTTGGAAGGTGTAAAAACTATTCCAAAGCCTTTTGTCCCAGACTTCTAGGGAAAAGGCACAAGAAAAAGTTATCGTTATATGCCACTTTGTGGCATGCTATGTAAAATTCTTTGATATGTTGTCTAGGATCAGTTGTTCCCTTATATTTTTCAAATTGGGGCATCTCAAAATATTTTAGAAAGGGTATGTGTAAGATTTCCATACCAAAAGGATAAGGACATAATTCATCAAAGTTGAATTGTTTGCATTGTTTTGAATACCGAAATGGTGTCCTTCATCATTTTCCATTCTTGAGAAAATGATGAATTGTGTGAATCCACCATTGTAATGAAAAATGGGGAGAGTGAAGAATGGTGTGATGAAGAACTCAACCCTTAACAAAGTGAATGCTAAGATGGAAGAGGGGAAAATATTGATGAACTCATCCTCTAACAAAGTGAATGCTAGAATGGAAGAGGGGAAGAAACGATTGAACAATGTGACCCTTAGCAACATGAATGCTAAGATGGAAGTGAGATTGAAAATATTTGGTTGGTTCAACCCTTAACAACGTGAATATTAAGATGGATGAAGAGGAAAGGTTTTGTTAGATTTGATCCTTAACAATGTGAATGTCAAGGTGGACGAAGAGAAGAAGATTGGAAAGAGAAAGTCGATTATGGAACTCTTAGAAAAATAAATGCTAAGATGGGAGGATGATTGTACAAGTTAAGTGATGTGCTCAAACCTTTGACAAAGTGAATTTACAAATGAGATGAGACTTTGAAAAGGTTAGTATTCTCAAATCTTAACAAAATGGGTGTTAAGAGAGGGGACTAGAAAGATGGTGAGAGTGCTCAACTCTTAACAAGATGTGTACTAAGAGAGGAGACCTGGAAAGATGATGAAATTTCTTGAATCTTAGAAATATGAGTGCTAAGAGAGGAGACTAAATAATGAAAGGATGATACTCAAATAATGACAAAGTGAATGTCAAAATAGAGAGGTGAATATATGATGATGATAGAAATACTTGAATCTCAACAAAGTGAATGTGAGAGACGAAGGGAAAGTGAAGGATCTCAAATGAGAGCAAAGTGAATGCTCTAAAAGAGAAGAGCAAAGAAGTGGTGAAGATGTCGACAATTCAAAAAAGTGAATGTTAAATTGTGATGATGCAAGATGGATGAAATGCTTAAAGCTCAACAATGTGATGTCAAACTTAAGACTTAGAAAGATGAAGGACCAAAGTAATCAAGGAAAAATCACAGACAAAGAAGATAAATAAAATAAAAAACAGATTATACCTTCACTATAGACCTCTTATAAACATCAAGTAAGATCATAGAATATTTAATCTTGTTTGATCTTGTTATAGTTTGGATTGTGGATGTTCTTTATATTATTCTCTAGATGTGTTTACAGATGCTACAAGTAGATTTCACAAGGATGCGGATGTCAAATTGGCAAAAGTTGGATGCAATTTGCTCAAAGCTCTAGGGATGGATTTACAAAGGAAATGGATTGCTTTTATAGCTGAGGGTAGAGCCATGAAAGGTGGATGAAATATTGACTAAGCTCCAGGTTAATGGTTGAATCACCGGGTTAGCAAGTAGACTTGACAATGGTAGTTGCAGACTTTACATGGGCAATGGACATTTGGAATAGCAAAAGTTACATCCGGAAAGTTGGTTGTACACACACTTTTAGATCCCCCTCATTTCTAGGAATCTAGAAGTGGAGTTCTAAGTTGAGTTGACTAAGGAGAAGAATCAATTAAATAACTAATTTAATTAGTATTTAATTGTGAGGAGATAATTAACCATTTATTTAATTAAATGTTTAATTATATTAGCTAAGAGGGTGTAGGAATTAATTTAATTAATTCCAAAGGCATGATGGAATTAAATTATTTAATTCCAAAGGGATTGTGAGGGAATAATTAACCATTTATTTAATTAAATGTTTAATTATATTAGCTAGGAGGGTGTAGGAATTAATTTAATTAATTCCAAGGGCATGGTAGAATTAAATTAATTAATTCTAAGAGGTGGGAATATAGCTTAGGTAATAGAATTAATTTAATTAATTCTAAAAGGGTGTATTTAAATGGCGGAATTAATTTAATTAATTCCAAAGGGGTGTATTGCGGCAAGATAGAATTGATTCTAAAAGGGAGTATTTGAATGATGGAATTAATTTAATTAATTTCATAGGGGTATATTATAGTAGATTAGAATTAATTTAATTAATTGTAATTAGATAGAAGAGGGATAGAAATATGTATGTATTTTTAGGGTGTTTACGGGATGGCACGAAAAACTTATGCGTTGACATCATCTATAGGATCCTTTCTTCATCATGGATCAGGTGCACATGTTCCTTTTTCACACTTTTAGAACTTTTACATACTTTCCTTACACACTTTTATCATATACATGTGTATTTGACTACTTGCCGGCTTTTTGCTGTTTGTCGTATTGAAGCAATAGTCAACATCAATTACAACAACATCACACACATCGACATCAATAGCATGTACATCATGAATTTTGGACATGCACTTCCGCCCTAGTTCATTTTCATCATCACTTTTTAATGTTTTTCCTCCTTAGGATCCATAGTTCACATTTTTATCACTCCACACTTTGACTAGTCCCTCAACATGCTTTCTACATCGATCTACATAGTTATCAAGTACGCATATCTTTCTAATTTATGCTACTGAGATTTCCACTCACCAACATAAATTGGGAGAAAATGTAGACACACAAACACACACTTTGGGTAATTATCTAGTCATGATCGCATACTACTATTCATATGATTCCTAAGTAAGAAAAATACTAACCCATGTCTTTGGCCAACTTGTTCTACTTTATGTTATTACTTTTGGTCTTAAACCCTTACTTACTTAATATTCATTTTTACTATTTCACATTTTTCATCCTGACACTAGCTCCAGCGCCCTCGTCCCCTCCAGCGCTCATGTCCCCTTTGTACTTTAATTACACTTTTTAGGTCCTTTCTAGTCATTTGAGCATGTTATATTTTGGTAGTCGGTCTTTTCGGGATAATTATGAAATTTGAGAGAAGGAATCATATTATTATAAATCTATGTGATTATAATAAAGAACCAAGCACAAAGAACCATCTATAACCACCTAAGGTTACATCCATCACGGCATCTTAGAGCTCCATTTGCATCCATCTAGCTCCATCACAAGGGACACAAGGGATGGTTTTCTACATCACACTTCATAGGATGGAATTTCATTCTATTCCATGCACACATTTACTACATTCTACATCTAGCTAATTGTTCACTATCCAAGCACAACTAACACAAGATAAACTCGGGGAAAAATTCCACACATACACACAAAACTACATTATATCCGAGATGTATTACAACACTCAATCGTAATTTCACCATTGTGATAGTGAGGACTATCGACCCCTCATTTTATATATTTCTTTGTTAGGATTTGATGTATATTTTAGGGTTTTACAAGGTCATTCTTCATTAGAGAATTACAGTGACCTCAACGATCTTGGTGTGACCTCGGAGAGATAAAAGGTGACTAAAGGTGAACACCTTACAACACTTAAGAGGAGGATTTCGAGCATTTTAGTAGAACCGGGAACCTAGAAACAGTCTAGGGCACCCATAACCCATGTCCCTCTTGAGGCACCCTATTCCAACTTGTTCCTCTAGTTCTACATTTTTTGTGCTCCAGTGTAATAGTATGTGCTCCATATTTTATAGTTTTCCAACTTTGTGCCTTCTCCAGAACTTTGCAAACTAGCTAAGGATTTCTACCCTTTCTTTGTAATTAGTTTTTCATTATTTATTTCTTAGTTTATTGAATATTCATTGCTCTACTTACTTGTCATTAATTTACATCTTCTATAGAATTCATAGTATTCATATAAAGCTTTAGATTAATCCATCACATCTATCAAGAACACATCAAATAAGCATATAAAAAACATGTCAAAGAGTGTGAATTCAATATTGGTGATCTGGTTCTAAAAAAATCAAAATATCACTACCCTGGAAAGGAGTAAACATGGAAATATTTCCCCTAACTAGATCATTCCATATGTCATCACTCACAAATATGGTTCGGGAGCCTATCTTCTAGTCTCCCTTGATGGTACACCTGGAAATGAAGCTTTGAATCCCTTGCACTTGTGGGTTTTCTATTGTTAACACATCTACCATCATGACATTATTCATATCAAAGATATTATTCCATCACTAGCCTATCATTCACCACCGTAATGATTTAGAAGCATGTGTTCTACCATCACTACCTTATAACTAAAACCTTAAAGATGAGCACCACAACTCTGTTCATCGTATCTTTCACATAGATACATTCCTCGTCACAAGGAACCCCACAATAATTATAGCCATTTACCATTTATATACCAAAAATACATGTGAAAGGGATATATGTGTATTCTATGAACACATATTTTCCCCTCTTCATAATGGTCTACTAGACCCTCCTTAGCATAAAAATAAAAAATCAAGAAAATCTACAGATGCACATAATATAGATTGATCCCTCAAAGGAAAACTATTCCTAATATTGTCAAAAATATTAATCCTTCAAGGAAAATTTCCTATCAAAATATAGACTAATCCCTCGAAGGAAGGCTATTCAAAATCAAAACTAAAAAAAAATTATAAACTTATCCTCAAGGATGGCTATTAAAAATAAAAAATTAAAATAAATTAAAATTTTAGACCATTCCCTTGAAGGATGGCTACACATGTCATTATAAAAAGGCTTCCCACATCAATCATATTTCCCATTAAAAAAAACTTCCCACATTGATCAGTTTGCATCAATAAAATATATCTAGGGCATGAGCCTATAAATCCATCAAAAGGAGAACCTAATCTCCCGTACAAACTACATATGTCAACCCTTCCCATGTTCTAGGAAGGTATACAAATTCACTTCCATCGTATCCAAGATCCTACATGTGACTACTTATTATTAGTTATGTGTTAACTTTTGTCACAAGGTTGTAAAGTGCAATGCCTTCATTATACATTTTACCATCATATCACATATGCATCAAATCCAATCTAAAAGCAAATAATTCACATTTTATTCCCAACCATGATTAAAGTACATTTTGGAATACATATATCGACACCATTATATTGGAATTCACATCATATCAACATCAAAATTAACATATCATATATCAAATTAACATCCATACTCATCACATATGACAACACAATCAAATATATCTAAACTTATCTCAAGATCAACATGTCATATATCAAAATCAACATCTATACATCTAAATATCATATCAATATCACATCTAAACATCACATCGAAACTATGCCAACATTGCATTATAAACATCAAACATCAAAATAAGCTAACAACACATGAGTCAAAATCATAATCATGTGTGTGTGTGTGTGTGTGTGTGTGTGTGTGTGTGGATATGTCAATGTACATCATCATGAGTCTAAATTACAATGTATACCATAAATATACATCAATATGGGCTTCAATAGATCCGCATACATCAAAAATATGATAACTACCGAGTAAACTAAACATCATCACAATTGGATGCGTCCTCGAGGATCGCTGCTCCTTGATCACCACTAGGACCTCTATCTCGGTCCTCCGTCAATCATATGTGTCATCGTAAACCCATTCAGTGGTCCTCTAGTTTTATACATTCATTGTCAAAATTTCACATTTTAAAATTATGTTCTTCCTTTTTGGGCCCCAAAACCCTCTTAAAATCCAGACTCATCCTACAAATCTTTTCTTTATCAATCATGGACTTTGTAGTCTCTTGGAATCTTATTTTTGCCTCCTACAACTCATATGTCTATAGTTCGAGAACCCATTGGTTCCCTTATCAATTGACTTCATGTTCACATAATCCCACCTTTTTGGAAACATCCTCTATATCAATCCTATGTTTTTCATCACACTATGGATTTTGTAGTTTCCTCCGAACCTTTTCCCACCATGTCCTACAAATTCATATGTATATAGGTCAAAAACCCATTGGTTCCCCTATCACTTGAATTCATGATCGTGTAAACCCACCTTTGGAAAAAATCAAGAAATCTATCAATACAAAACCTTCTCTTGGCAAAAAAATCCATCATGGATTGTGTAAATTTATCTAGAGTAACTCATATGTTTATAGGACATGGAACCTTTGGTTCCCCCTGTCACTTGAATTCTTGGCCTTAGAAGCCCACGTTTTTGGAAACAACATTTATCAAACTCGTGTGGATAGCATATCCAAAGGATCATTTTAGGTGGCCACTTCCTATGATTCATGCACCTATATGTTGTGAACCCTTTGGTTCCCCTATCATCCGACCCCATGTTAATGTAAACCCACATTTGTGGCAATCTTGTTTTCATGTCTAGTCTTGGGGAAGCTTAAATCACAACACACCATCATACAAACCTATCTCATCCAAAACACATTTCAAACCGGTGATTATTACACTCTATTGCAATCACACCTAGTTTGAGGGAGGCCCACCTATCCAAGCATAAATCAAACTATCTCACTCATTTTTTCCAAAAAAATTCTATCACAAACCACTTGAAAAAGGGGGAAAATTTAGACACAAGATTTCATCATCTTAGATAACCTACCTACACCCTATACCCATAATTAAATAATTTAATCTTATCATTAAAATCATAACCTAAGTCACTATCCTCACTCCCGTAAAATCATACTTTTACCCTCTGTAAATCTCATTTAACCTCTTTAAAACCTCTTTAACCATCCCTAACCCATCTAAAACTATTTTTATCCCCATTACCCAACCTCCTAACATCCTAACCTCCTCACCTCACATCCCCACCCATGAAATCCTAAGTTGGAAGTGGTTAAAACCACTTTCAAGTTGTTTTTCCCATAATTTCAAGATCATCGGTGACCAAAACAAATCACCAGTGATTATAAATAGAATCTTAAAGCTATTATTTTTAGGATCCCAAAATCTTTGTAGCGAATCTATGTTTCTCTAGGAAGCTATACCACATTGTTTCATGCATTCAGACATCTCCAAGGCCCTTGTCACACCACTAGGCATTCAAAGAAGACACCACCAAAAACCTAACAAGTTCCTATAAGCATTTACAACCACATCAATCCATTTTCACGTCAACGGTAAGCTCACATCCATTTATTCTTGTTTCTATTTTGTTTACACATCAAAAATAAGGTAAAATCAAGCATTTTAGTCTCTGTTTTCCATTAATTTAGCATTTTTTCAAACATCAAATTTTTCACAGAAATCATGTACAATCCCCTTCGATCACCAACAATATCCCAAATCGCCCAAAATTTCTATGAATCTCCTACTATTACTGTCAATATAGTCACTTTTATTAGTCATTGCATTTTATCATCTTTTATCTATCCATCTAGACTTAATCTGTCTATTTTTGAGATGTGTCTCCTATAGATGATTGTTCCGTGTCAGTCACATCCCATCGCTATCATTTACAATCTTCCTATTGTCCAAAACCATTCATGTCAAAGTAGTTTGAGATCCTCCATGAGATCACCTTATGTGACATTGCATTTGCACCAAGTTTCGAGGATATTGAAGATAAATTTGAGATCCTTAACAAAATATGAGAAGCAACCAAGGAGTATTAGTACGATTACTTCAAAGACTTCTTGCTTTCCAAAGCCCTAGCCTAGGACACCTATGAGGTTGAATAGGACCTCCTATCCATCTTGAATTCTAGTTATATTTTTTTTTTCTTTTATATTGTCTTTATAAAATAAACTTAATTGTATTAATGAGTCGACACCCTTCAAGGAATACTATTTTCATTCCTAGGATCGGCCTTTGTCAAGAAACTCGTTATACTATCTATATAATTTCTTTTGTCTAGTTGTATTTATTTGTAGGTATCTTCACTCAGTGAGAGGAGGAGCATTCTCACATTGTCTACATTATATCATCCTCGACATTGTGACTTTCGATGCATGTATCGATAAACCCTATTTATTTTGAGTTTTAGGTACTTTATGCATTTGATAGCACTAACCAAAAATACCTTAGACACAATCTTTATGAAATTATTAACTCTCTTTTGTTCTTTATGATTTATAAAATGGAAAAGCATAACAACCTCTAATCTCTAAAAATTATTATGTTGTATAAAAGTAGTTCACATTATCTGGATTAACTTCTATTTTGAAATGCCTAATGATTGTTAAGCTTTGTTACAATGATTTCCATTTTACAAATTGATCAAATAAATGTTAAAAATATGTATCTTAGCAGCCACTAGGCTTATGTGACTTAGCGGTTGCTAGGCTTATGTAACTTAGTGACCGTTATGCTTATGTAACTTAGTGGCCACTAGGATTATGTAACTTGCGAGCACTAGGCTTATGTAACTTAGAAATCGGCTTATGTAACTTGTGGCTACTAGGCTTATGTAACTTAGCAGCCACTAGGATTATTTCACATAGTGGCTACTATTCTTATGTAAGTTACCACCCACTAGGCTTATGTAAGTTATTAGCCACTTGGCTTATGTAAGATAGTGACCTGATAGGCTTATTTGTGGGAATCAATAAAAAAAAATTGAAATCATAAAATAGTAAAATTGAAATCTAAAAAATGGAATTCATAAATTAGATTCCAATAGTAGAGAAATTGTAACCTAATAATAGTGACATTAGAATTCAATAAATTAGCTTAAATTGGAATACAATAATAGTGATATTAGAATCCAATAATAGTGAAATTAGAATCCAATAATAGGGAAATTGGAACTCCTATTAGTCCAATAATGAAAATATTGGAATCCAATAATAGTAATAATGGAATCCGGTATAAGCAAAAATGGAATCCAATATACGCAAAAACAGTGATATATTTCTACCAAAACTTGTAATATTACAATCTAGATTCACTGGAATATGTCCAGATTTACTAAAATAAGTGTTATATGTATGTACATATATTTATATGAATGTATGTATATAAAATTATATATGTGTATGTATTTTACATATGTATGATATACAGATATATTTCCAGTAATTCAATGAAGAGAAACAAATATGGATAAGGTCTCATTGAACCCGAACCTACGATCCTCTATAGTCCATTTGTCTCCTTATAGATATGGATAAGGGAAATAGATCAATCCAAAACCCTTGATTGAGATCTCAATTAGGGATGAGGATGGAGATGGGGATGGGGGTTACATACGGGGTCATTTATGTTCCTTATATAAGTAGTATATCAATAAAATAAGGTAAAACATCTCTACCAACCATCCATAGTGATTACCTAAAATTAACTAATATGTGGTATGAAGGGATAGTTAATCTAAGCTATGAACAACTATACAAAAATTAATTGAATGCAGTAAAGAAGTATGTGAATGACCTAAAAATATATATAAAAAGAAATGTTAACCCTAATGTGCAAGAGAGAAGAGGAAAGAAGTCGGATGAATAACAAATTATTGTGGGATTATTTCATAGAGATGACTGGAAAATTTGGAAGTATCAATGGTGTGTAGAAGCTCAAAAGAATGGATCTAGATTGATTCCCTAGATTGGAATGGTGGGAAGGGACCTGGAGCGGATGCGGGTGCTCGGGTCTATAAATTGGGAACTCTGGTTTGTGTAAAATCTTTGAAACTAATCTTCACGGGGTTGGGAGGTGGTATGAGACCCTCGGTGTGTGTCACATTAGATTCGTTTCCCCTTACCCGATGTCATTGATATTCCAAGATGATGAGAAGATCTGCAAAATACCAAAAGAAGTATCAAACCCTAAAAAAAGAAATATGTAAATGAATGGGTCAGACTAACCTCAGTTGCCATAATAGTGGGCTTACTAACTGAGTGTTACACAAAATTTTAGACCCAAATGTAGTTCTAGTGAGTGTGTGCATAATGTTCCCTAGGTGTTCTTGTGTCAATCAGACTTTTTGAAGTAGCGAGTAATAACTAAATGTAGAAAATGTAATAGTATGTGTGCATGGAATAGAATAGAATCCCTCCCCCTATGAAGTGTGATGTAGATGTCCTATCCTTGTGCCTTGATGATGGAGCTATGTGGATGCAAGTGATATCCAATGCAATAGATGGATGCAACTCTAGATGAGTGATAATAGTGAATGATGTTAGGTCCCTCATTATGGTCTCATAACTTTATATTTATAGGGTTCTCTTAATCTAATTTTGTAATTAACCCCGAAATGGTTGACCACCAAAAATATAAGAATGAGAAATCGATAGAAAGATCCAAAAAGATGGCAGGAAAGTGAAAAGGGACCGGGGTGCCCCTGGTGGAACTAGGGCACCCATGGGCACACCAGTACTAATCTAGGCGCCCTAGTTGAGGCTAAAATAGTGCGAGATAATAGAAGTTGACTAGGTATGTGGATGTAAAAGGTTGGTAATGATAAAATAAAATAAAACAAGATGGCCAAAATATGGGGGTTAATTAGTAATTTCTTCACTCAAGAACCTTCTAAATAGTAGTATGAAACCTGAGATAAATAATGTCTAAAGTGCATGATTTTGTGTCTACATTTTTCCCCCACTTTATGTTGGTGAGCGGAAAGCTTGGTAACATAAAGTAGATAGAGATGTGTACCTGATGTTCATGAAAATTGTAGTGGAAACGTGTGAAGGACTAGATAAAGCGTGGAATAAAAAATGGAGGATTGTGGAAACCAAAGATGATAATGTGTAAAAAAAGAGATGAGAGAGAACCTAGGGTGGAAATGTGTGTGTGGTTGTTGTCATGTGTACCTGCATGGTTAGTATGAAAGTTTTGTCTCTACGAGGTGTTGTTGTTGTCAGTGTTATTGTTGTTATTGCCCCCATTTGACTATTTGTTTCTCATACAAACTAGACTTGTAAGGCTAAAATGATCAAGTAGTCAAATATGTATATAACTATGTGTAAAAATACAATGTAAAAGACACATGTGCATGAATGTAAAAAGCATGTGAATATAAAGTAAGCTAAATGAAAAATTGTAAATGGAACATGTGCACCTGATCAATGTTGAAAGAAAGTGTGGCATTCACAAAAATGATTAACTAATATGTAGTATGAGGGGATAGTTAATCTAAGCTATTAACAACTGTAAATAAAGTAAAAGAATACAGTAAAGAAGTATGTGAATGACCTAAACAAATATATAAAAGGAAATATTAACCCTAATGTGCAAGAGAGAAGAGAAAAAAACTCAAGTGAATAACATATGCTTGTGGGACTATGTCGTAGAGATGAACGGAATATCTGCGTAACTATCGTGCAGCCGTGTAGAAGCTCTGAAAAGGATGGATCTAGACTGATTCACTAGACTGGAGCACTGGGAAGGGACTCAAGCACCTACGGTTGCTCGGGTCTAGAAACTAGGCACCTAGTCTCTATAAAATATCTAAAATTGATCTTCATGGGATGGGATGTGGTCCGAGACCCTTATTGTGAGTCACATCAGATTTGATACCCATACCCGATGTCGTTGATATTCCAAGATGATGAAAATACCTACAAAAGACCAAAATAAGTATCGAAATGCTAGAAAATGAAAAACGAAATTGAATGGGTCGACTAACCTCAACTTCCACAATAGTGGGATTACTAAATGGTAACTACACTACATTTCAGACCCAAATGTAGTTCTAGTGAGTGTTTGAATAATGTGCCCTAGGTGCTCTTGTTCTAGTCACACTTTGTGAAGTAGCGAGCAATAACTAAATGTAGAAAATGTAATAAAATGTGTACATGGAATAGAATAGAATCCCTCCCTATGAAGTGTGATGCGGATGTTCTATCCTTGTGCCTTGATGATGGATCTATGTGGATACAAGTGATCTCCAATGCAATGATGGATGAAATCAGTAAATGAGTGTGTTATCCAAAATGTTCACCTTGCACTTTTGTGGCTAACTCCTTCTCGTTCTTCCCTCTCTTGTGCCTCAATCATAATTTTTGTTTTTCAAGCACTCAAAACTTTCTATAAATGGCACCATTGGATAGAGTTCTTTCTCATCTTTCCAAAAAGGTAAATTTTTCCTCCTAACTCCATGTATTTTCGAAGTTATGGCTCGGCGGAGTTTTGTGGGACATTTTCCTGGAAGGCCCACACCATGAGATGACACCACGTGTCCAAGGAAGTGGTGGGGGTTGGAGGAAAACTTGGTTTTTTACCAAGTATTTGGCAAAGCTTTCAAAAGGGATATTTTTCCACGCAGGCCCGCCGGCAAATCAGATTATACCATGTGTCCTATGTCATGGACCAATGGAGTGCGGAGGGGAGTTAGAATTTTGGCAAAGTGTTTTGCCAATTTTCAAAAGGAAGTTTTTGGCCCACTACCCCGCCAACCAATCATGTTATGCCACGTGTCCCCGGGGGTCGGAGCTGCAAAACGCGGGAGGAGATTGGGATTTTTTCCCAAAAGATTGCGCACAAAGGTAAAAATGTTTTAGCGGGCCATGGCAAATGAAATTGTGCCACGTGTCCCAGATGGCGAAAGGTGGGGAGAAATTGAAAAAAACTTCCCAAGGGAAAACAAAGGAAATTTAAAAGGAAAAAGGCCCACCCCCCAAAATGCGGGCCAATGGAATCTTGCCACGTGTCCCGTGGCGGCCAAAGCATCACCAAGCCCGCATCCAATAGGGTCTTGCCACATGTCCAGTGGTTTCAAAATATCAGTCAGGCCCACGGAAAATTCAGGAAGGAAGGTCCGTGACCAATTAGCACGAGCCACGTGTCCTCAACTCATCGGCGTGAGTTTTTTGGGAAAATTTTCCAAAGGGAAAACAAAGGGAAATGAAGCGTAGAGGGCCCGCATCCAATCAAAGCATGCCACGTGGCACCCGGAATGGTGGATCATGGGGATTTTTTGGGAAATTTTCCCAAATGCAAAAAAGGTGAAAAAATTCAAATTTTTGCCCGCCAATCCAATTTGGTCCTGTTTTGCCCTAAAATTTCAAATGGCCATAACTTTCGATCCAGAGCTTGTTTTTTCACGTTCTTTATATCAATGGAAAGTGGTGAAATTATCTATAGGTCATTTTTGTATTTTGATGGATTTTGGAGAGATAAAATTGAAAAATGCCTCTAAGACGTGGTCATCGATGTAAATGATGTTTCAACCACCGTTTTTAATGAAAAATGGCTCGCATTCTCTCCCAAAGATGGCTAAAAATGTCTAAGGATGGGCCTATAAGGATGCCCATGCTATTTTGATTGTGTTTTGGTCAATGGTTGAATCTCCCCATGTTTTCCCGTGTTTCTCTCTCCTGGGGTCATGGTTTGCACCGAAAAGCCGAATGGGTTCATTTTTTGAGAGGAGACACTTTTCAGCCTCCGCAACTTTCCTTTTTCTTCCTCTTTGATGTAATTTGTGAAAAATTTTACCTTTCCATGTAATACAAAGCACCCATTTTTGCCTCTTGATCATCTGTAATGCATTGTATTGGATCCGAAATGTTAATATATGCTCTGTGATTAAAACCCTCAATCCTTTCATATATCTACCATTTTTTTCCCGATCTTTCATTACATTTTGAGCAATTTGTGCATGCTTTGTGTTGTTTTCTCTTATGGATTGTGTATGTATTAAAGTGTCGGTGTCTACAACTCCTTTGGTGCATCACTTCATCAAGCATTAGCTTCATTTTCTTGCATTCCCTATCTTTGTCCCCTGGAATTTAGAGTAGAACTAGGAATTCAAACCTTTGCAACTTGTAAGTGATATATCTTATCGGAGGAGTTGAGGAACAGCCTCTAATCTAGATATTCCTCTC